>LNAC01000388.1:1136836-1511828 GCA_002007465.1 Ailurus styani | reverse complement strand
TTTTTTTTTTTTTTTTTTTTTTTAGAAGGACAGGGAGGGGCAGAGGGAACAGGAGAGAGAGAATCCCAAACAGACTACATTCCCATCATGGAGCTCAATTGGACTCGGGGCTCCATTTCACAACCCTGAGATCATGACCTGAGCTGAAATCAAGAGTTGGACACTTAGCCAGCTGAGCCACCCAGGTGCCCCTTTTACTTTTTTTTCTTTTGTCTTTCTTTCTTTTTTTTTTTTTTGAGAGAATGAAAGAGAGAGTTTGCTAACATACTTCGTCTGCTCCAGCCATGCTAGTTACTCTGTTCCTTAAACCTTCCTCAAGCATTTTGGCTTCTGTGCTTTTTTGCATACCATTCTTTCCAGCCTGAAATGTTTTCTCTTTCCTTAAGATCCTGATGAAATTCTAAGTCGTTTGCAAAGCAACCGCTTATCAGTTTGGCCTGGCATGATGGCTCATTGTTCTGTAGCCCTGTAATGTTTATTCTGCATACAATGTTTATATCATTTATTCATATGTATCCTATATTTGACAATTTCTGAAGCTTGAAATGTACTATCTTCCCATTTGATCACTTGAGCCAGCTGTGACATGTGCCAGAGAAGTATTATTATTTATATTTCATATCCGACAGATATGAGGCTCTAAAGGATTCTGGTTTCCTTAAGATCTCCTAGCTAGTGAGTGATAGAGTGAAGATTAGAACTGAGGTTTTCTCCATCCATACAGGTTTCAGCAAAACTGGGTTTTGGTTGTTCTGTTCAAATAGTTTAAAAGCTTCAGAAGAGAGGACAAAAGCCTTTTAAGAACTCAGATTTGAAAACTGTTAGGATTTGCCGAGCTAGTTATACAGATAATCTTTTGCTGGTTTATTCAAACTAGGTATGACACAAATGAAGATCTTTAAAAGAGGATAAATGACTGACTTGTCATCACTAATGGAGAGATAATACTATTAAAGGCATTTTTCTCTCAGTTTTCATTCCTCCTTCCCTTCTTCCCTCCTCTTCACTTCCTCCTCTTTCCTCCCTCTCTCCCCCTCCTCGTCCCTTCTTCCTTCCTTCCTTCTTTCCGAGAAGAACAAAAGTAATTGCAGTAAAAGACACAGAATGCTGCAGGAAAGATAAGTGGTTAAAGCAGTAGATAAAATGAACCACAGTTTTAGGACAGTTCTTGTGTAGTTGCTGGGGTTTCTACTTTGAGTGTTGAGCACCTCAGAAACTGCTCTCCTGCTTTTGTCTGGATCAAGGAGTGGTCTCAGTCAAGGACAGCCATGGAAAGGCTAAACATACAGGAAGCTAGCCACTGTACTTCGTGGAATAAGGGATCAATCCAACCAGATAGTTTCTCTTGGGAGAATGAATGCTATGAGGACACAGGGCTAGTGGCTTGTCTGAGGTCGTGGAGTGTCCTGGAGTAGATGAACTGTTTTCTTTGCAAGTTGGAAGCCCTAGGACCCAGAATGACTATACTGCTCCTGAGGCAGTTGCCTTGCTGTCCTGGTTCCCTTTGTGTCCTTATAATAAATGATCATTACAGAAGACATCTGAAAATGTCTTAAATCTTAAACACTTGGGATCCTGATCATATCACTTTATGTCTCAAAATCCTTCAGAGTTTTGGATCCAGTACCTTTCAAATTATGATTGATCAGCCTGTTTTAAAAACTGCCTGTCACTTACATTCCCTTCTAAACATTCCTCTATTACTTCTCTAGATCAGGAGTCAGTAAGCTTTTTCAATAAAAGACAAGTCAATAAACAGTTTAGGCTTTTCAGGCCTCACAGTCTATATTGTAACTACTCAGTTCTGAAAGTGTCTACGGACGATACAAAATGAAGGAGCATGACTGTGTTCCAATAAAACCTTATTTTAATGAAAACTGAAATTTTATTCAAAATTTGTGTATTTCATATCATTTTCACTTATCCCGAAATATTCTTTTAGAAGTATTTTTCAATCACTGACAAATGTAAAAACCATTCTTCAGTCACTGGCTGTACAAAAACACGTGGTAGATCAGATTTGCCCCGCCCCCACCCCCGCCTCCGGGAGCTTTACCATCCCCACTGTCTCCATAGATGACTGCGCTCTTATCTTCCTTGGGTCCTCTGGGAATACCTCTTATTTTCTCACTTCTGCATCTTTGTTGAGGTTGGTCTCTCAAACTGAAAAATCTTACCTTTAGCCTGGGTTTGTTGAAATTCTGCCTATGTTCCAAATCTAGCTCAAATATAGAATTCAGATTATATTCCGGACTTCCTATTCTCAAGCTATACTAGGAATAGGAAGTGGTTAAGACTTTGAAATCATACTTCCCTGGGTCTGAATCCCGGTCTCACTGCTTCCTAACTCCATCATCTTTGGCAGCCTAATCTTATTAAACCTCATCTGAAAAATGGAGATAATAACAGCACTCAATTCACAGTTCAGAGGGCTATTGTAAGGATAAAATATTATAAGCAAGTAAAGCGCTTAGCACAGTACCTGACCAGGATGAAGTAATCTGTTCATGTTAGCAGTTGTCAGCTCTTTGTCCTGGGTCCTGCGCTTAATCGTGTAGTGTCCTTCTGCAGTTTATCGAAGAAACAATTTTGCCACGAGAACAAACTCTATGTAATATTCTCTCTTTTAGCAGATGTCTTCTTTCTTACACATACATTCTAATTTCTTCCGCTTGGTTTAGAAATAAAGGAACAAATGTATTTTTTCCTCCCTTGTCTGTACTCACCTCCACAAAGGAAAAGTTATTTTCTTCTTTCTGTTTTTCTTTTTTTTTTTATTTTAGGTTTGTTATATGTGGTGATAGAATTAATGTAGTTTCTCCCTTTAACAAAAATGTATGCTCTCAGAGTCTTATCCTACCACCATATCTTGGTTTGGGTACTAGAACCATCAATTTAAATCAACCCAGTTCCAGGAATAATACTGGTTTATTAATTCTTTCTGTAGAGTATAGAAGCAGGGCCAGGAAACTCTGCAGAAAGAATTTATTTCCTTTCACTTGCTTTTTGATAAAGTGTAAAGAACATCAGGTAGTCAGGAGTAGGAGGGTAAGATTTTTTAAAAATTTAAATTCACATTAAACCATGTCAGATACAAGTTGGAAACCAGTTTAAACTTTTTGAATTCAAGTGTGGTTTTTCATAATCAAGGATATTTGCCTTCTATGGTTACTCCATCGATCATTTCATTCATTCAGGGCATTTAATGAGCACTTAGAGATCACCTTAGCTAGGTTGTATAGGGAAAAGAAGATAAATGAGGAATAGTCATCATTAACTCAAGTAGCTTCCAGGCCAGGAGAGTGCAGAGCCATATAAACAATGAACTATAACATCAGGGAGAGTAAAATGCCTGGGTTAGGTATACAGCCACTGTATCATAGGAAGGAGTAGCTAATAGTGATGGTCTAAGATGAAAAGGATCCAAGGAAGTTGGATATGTCTGAGGACTGGTGAAAGGACTCCCCAGCTAATGGAACAGAATAAATGTGAAGGTGTATGGCAAGTTCAGGAAACAACAATTGTTTGTATGAAAAGAGCAAATAAGGTGTACAGGGATATAAGGAGATATAGGACTGAGAAATTTACACCTACCATTGAAAAGCTCATTGTATCCTTCTTAGAAGAAGGCAAGGATACCCAACTAAAAGAAGATAATTATCTTTTCAGTTCAGAAAATGTTCAGAAAACATTATAGAACCAGATATGGAAATACTAAAATTCCTGACTTTTCAGTGGTGAACTATGGGAACTGTGATCACCAAAAACAATTTCTAAGAGTGAAGCATACACTTTAAAAAAAAAATTTGTATTTATTTAAATTTAATTAACCAACATATGTTACATCTTTAGTTTTTTTGTTTGTTTGTTTGTTTTTTAATGACAGAGAGAGAGATCACAAGTAGTCAGAGAGGCAGGCAGAGGGAGAGGGGGAAGCAGGCTCCCTGCTGAGCAGAGAGTCCGATGCGGGGCTCGATCCCAGGACCCTGAGATCATGACCTGAGCCGAAGGCAGAGGCTTAACCCACTAAGCCACCCAGGTGCCCCCAGCATTAGTTTTTGATGTAGTGGTCAATGATTCATTAGTTGCTTATAACACCCAGTGTTCATCACATCACGTGTCGTCCTCAATGCCCATCACCGGGTTACCCCATACCCCTACACACCTCCCCTTCCACAACCCTCAGTTTGTTTCCCAGAGTCCAGAGTCTCTCATGGTTGGCCTCCCTCTCTGATTTCTTCCCATTCAGTTTTCCCTCCCTTCCCCTATGATCCTCTTCGCTATTTCCTATGTTTCACATATGAGTGATGAAACCATATGATAATTGTTTTTCTCTGATTGACTTATTTCACTTAGCACAATACCCTCCAGTTACAAGGATGTGGTTTTATTTTATTTATATATATATATATATATTTTCTTTTCAGTGACCCAAGATTCGTTGTTTATGCACCACACCCAGTGCTCCATGCAATACGTGCCCTCCTTAATACTCACCACCAGGCTCACCCATCCCCCACCTCCCTCCCCTCCATAACCCTCAGTTTGTTTCTCAGAGTCCACAGTCTCTCATCTTTCGTCTCCCCCTCCAATTTACCCCAATTCACTTTTCCTTTCCTTCTCCTAAAGTCCTCCATTTTATTCCTTATGTTCCACAAGAAAATGAAACCATATGATAATTGACTTTCTCTGCTTGACTTATTTTACTCAGCATAATCTCCTCCAGACACGTCCATGTTGATACAAAAGTTGGGTATTCATCCTTTCTGATGGCTGCGTAATATTCCACTGTATATATGGACCACATCTTTATCCATTCATCTGTTTAAGGGCATCTCGGCTCATCCCACAGTTTGGCGATTCTGAAGCACACACCTTTTGAAAAGCATTGTCAAGTTCTCTGTCTCTACTTCAAAGAATCATAAAAGCTTAGAATAGGGGGTCACCTGGCTGGCTCAAGTCAGCAGAATGTGATTCTTGATCTTGGGGTCGTGACTTCAAGCCCCATGTTGGGTATAGAGGCTACTTAAAAAAAAAAAAAAAGCTTGGAATAGAAAGGAACCCTAAATGGCCTCTGATCCAACATATCTAGACATTTTTTATGTGAGGATCCCTTAAAAATACCATAAAATTTCCTAGCTTCTCCACATAATTCTGTGCTGTATGATGAAAAAATTCATAATAACAAAAAGGAACTATGAATTTAGTTGAATCTTACTCACTTTTGCATGTATATTATATTGAAGAAAAATTGTCATGAAAGTGTATATATAAGCTACATTATTTATTCAGGCTATAGCCGGTGCTAGGGCCTAGTAGATTTGTGATCTCCTTGCCTAACTTGAAGAAGTGTCTTCCCATATCCCAAGCCTCTAGGCCTGTAACCTCTGCTGAATCTCCTAAGCGACTTGTTGCCTGGTAAGCTAGTGGTACAGTTCAGGTTAAGACTCCAGAAAGATTCAGTTAAATTCAGCTTTTACTGATCAAACACTTCCCGTGTGTTTAGTATTGTGCCATGGCTCTAATGCACATGGAAGGGAGAGAAGATGGGATGCTTGCCCTCAAGGAGTGTGTGGCTTGAGTGTTGCTGCTCAGTGGGTATCCTTTCTAAAGTATATTATCTTTAAATTTTCTCTGTGAGGATTCAACACTAATTAATGATGTAGATCAGTAAGTGGCAAAAAAACATTATAAAGCAGGTTTTTTTTTTTTTTTTTTGAACCGTGGATTTAGCTTGTGACCAGAACCTTCATACACAACACTTCAGTTTGCACATTCTCTATTCTGCCTCCTGTGCAAATGCCCTGCCCCAGACTTCAGGGATACCTTTGCTTTGGCTCACCACCAATTCCTACAAGGGGTGTTTGGGCAGTAGTGTTACTTGTTTTCCTCACCAAAGATCACTTTTAATGTTGGTATGTTGGAATTTAAACAGAGTACAGGAGCAGTATTGAATTGTCTTGACAAGGTTGGGTCAAGCTTTTAAGGACTCAGGGACAGATGTTAAATGAGACTCAGTGGAAAATCACTTCTAAGCAATTATTGAATCAACAAATTATGCTGTGTTGGAAATGGCATGGGGCTGGATGTTTGATGACCTAGATTTTCTTCTTGAATTTTAAGTTCTTTTATCTGAATGGTGGTATTTCAAAGTGGTAAAGAACATGGTACCCATGAATGAGGCCAGTGGGATACAAATCCCAGCTTTATTCCTTACTAGCTCTACAGCCTTGTTCTTTGATTGTCTCCCTGTGTTGGTTTCCTCATCTGTAAATGGCTGTAGTTCATGTAGTAATAGTGCTTGTATCATAACCTAGCTAATGTATCTTAAGCACTTAACTCAATGCCTATTGCTTGATATCCGGAAAAGTTAGCTATTACTATGTGCTACAAAATAATAAAGTTTTTGGATTCTCTGACTTTTGGAACTAGAACAGTGATGTTAAGTGGGTTTTAATTCTAGCTCCATGACTTGTTAACTGGGAAGCTTTAGGTAAGTTTTTTAACCTTATTTCTCTAAACCTCAGCCTCTTCTATAAAATGGGGGAAATAATAAGTATTACATTGGTCTGAAGATTAGACCAATTTCTTAGCACATTCTCTGACAAATAATGATTTGTACTTATTTCCATTTATAATAACATTTAACGATAGTGATTTTTGGACATATTCATGGTTGGCTACTATGTAGAAGGTCCAGTGCTGTTAGTTTTGAGGAATAAAATATCTTGTCCTCAAAGAATTGACTAGCTAGCTAGGGAGTTAAGAAATACAAACTGTCAGGGGCACTTGGGTGGCTCAGTCAGTTAAGGGTCTGCCTTCGGCTCAGGTTGTGATCTTGAGGTCCTGAGATGAAGCCCCGTGGTGGGCTCCCTACTCCTTGGGAAGTCTGCTCCTCCCCCTGCTTGTGCTCTCTTTCTCTCTGTCTTTCTCCCTCTCTCTTTTTCTCTCTCTCAAATAAGTGAAATCTTAAAAGAAAGAAATACAAATCATTAATGATAAAAATAGTATATATGTCATGCAAAAGATGGTATAAAACATGATATTATTAACTTCAGTTGTCTTGGGAGTTCACATAAAACAAAGATGGATCAAAGACCTGTGATTATATAATAAATGAAGACTCTATCATAGAAATGTATTTTTGGGAGATGGCAGCAAGTCAAATTTTACCCATCATGAGTTTCAGGGATTCTTCATCTTGTACATTCTTTATAAGCACTGTATTGTAAGTGGAAAATGCAGTGTCTTAAATAAAACTGTATTTAAATTAGGCACCAAAAAATGTACAAAAAATGAATAGCAGTTTTCCCCCTGCTCAAAATCTGAGAATGACAGATGTCCAAATTGGGAAATCTGCTATTACCATGTGCTGACCAAATTGGGCCCTGACCAAACTGAACCCTTTGAATAGAATGTTACTTCCAGTTTATTTCAGGCACTTTGTGAGTTCAACTTCAATGACCCTGCTGCTACCTCTCTTGCCGTTCCCCACAGAAGCCATCCTATTGTCTCATCAACTCTTGGTTAGGAGTTCTTCCCTTGCAGTAGAACATATATTTACTTTCTTTCAATCTCATTTCGTTGTTCTGACTCATACCCTCTTGGGTGACATAGAACTATTTTTCACCTTTTTTGGGACTTGTGATCTTTCAATATTTGCCCATAGTTCCCTCCCCAACACTACCCCATCTAGATAACTTAGCTCTGATATTAGTATAAATGGTCTCAATTTAAATGCTCAATCACTAGGTTACTTTTAAAGACCATGTGCCGGGAGAACTGAGGAGGGGACAAGAAAAGGCTGTTGATTTAGAGGAGCAGATTGCAAGCCTGTAGAGGTGAATGACTGTGTGTGTCTTGGTGAACTACCTGCCATGTTCCTCGGCTGGCGAGGAGGGAAGAAGTGGCAGTAGTCAACAAGAGACCGATTAAAGTCTGACCTCTTCATTGGCACGGGTCCTGGCTGTGGGTATCTGGGCCCGGGGGTGGCCTCTAACTACCTCTCTAACTATGCAGCTGGTTTAGAAGCTTCTATTCTGAGATTAGATGAAGGTAGGGGTGGAGGGGAGTGCTGGAAAGACACTGTGGCTTGAGAATGGTTTTCAATAACGGCCTTCTTTGGAAGCAGACAGTGAAGATGAGTAAAACCTTCAGGGAAAAAAGCAAGCAGAAGATACTAGGAGGAAAAAGTGCAAAGGAGCAAAGTAGGTGTTGCCAATTTGTTTTAGAGAACAAGTGGGAAGAATATTCAAGGACAAAGGGTGAAGAGCAAAAGGGAAACAAATAGACCACACCCACACCCCCCCCACACACCCCCCCACACACACTCTCTCTCTCTCTCTCTCTCTCTCTCTCACTCACTACAGGGGAGTTCTCTGATGTTCCGTGCAGCAGGATTGACAGGTTCTTCTCTGCAGGCTTTCTTTGTCATCTAGAATCTATCAAACAGGCAGTTTCGAGAAGGCACTTTTCTGGGATGACAGTGTTAATGATTAAGGACTTTCTTGTTGAGTTTAGCTTTCCTGACAAACTGGTGTTATCATAATTAAATTCACAAACCTCCCTCCTACCCTTCAAATTACCATTGCATGAGGTTTTTTGTTTTTTTTTTTAATTCTGTGTGCTTCCGTTACTCTTGGCACCTCTCCCCTTGAACTCCTTCCTCTGAGAAAAATTTCTGCAGGATTCAGGACCTTTTTTTTCCCTGAGAAACTACCTTATTTTCTTAATCTGGCTGAACAGAAGTTGGATTGTTAAATATTTCCAGCGCTATTGTGCTGGAAATTTCTCAAGCTGGCCAGGGCACCTCGTGTCAAAGGTGAACATCATGCAAGGCCACTACCAAATTTTCTGAAATCATGTGCTTTGACTTTAAGAGCTTCAACCTTAATCATTAATTAGTTCTGCATTTTTACCCTATTGAGTAGGCATGTTATAGCATAAATTAGTAAGAATGATTGATGTTTTAATTTTAAAACAAGGACCTTACCTTCTAGATTTATTTCTGAAGTCTTCAGATTTATATCTGAGTACCTTCCAACATGTTCCTTTTGATAGAATGAGAGTGGTTTCTGTGAAGTCCAAACATTTGGGCTCTTGGCCTTTGCTCATTATAGTTCTCTGCTTTCACTAAGTTTATCCCAATTCCACCCTCTCTCAAGTACCAAATCAAGGTCTACCTCTTCTTCCATTTTTTTTCTTTTTCCCCAAGATCTATTTATTTGAGGAGAGGGTGTGAGTGAGTGTAAGGGGCAAAGGGAGAGACTTTTCAAACAGACTCCCTGCAGAGCAGGGAGCCCTTGTTGGGGGATCTAATTCACAACCCATGGGATCATGACCTGAGCCGAAACCAAGAGTCTGACACTTAACTGAGCCACCCAGGTGCCCAAGGTCTACCTCTTCTAAGAAGCTTTCTGTGACTTTGCCTATTTTTGACAGATCATTTTAGATGATTTCCTGTATCTATTTATCTATCATCTGTGTCTTTACCAATTAAATAGACTTTTTTTTACAGCAATTTTAGGTTCACAGCAAAATGGAAGGGAAGGTACAGAGAATTTCCATATACCCCTTGTCTTCACACATGTACCCCATTTATTTTTCATTTGTTTAGAATATTCTTATATTTTATAGCTTTTTTGTATATATGTAACTTTCATCTTCCCGTTAGGGAGGGTAGGAGTCTTGTCTTCTCTCAGAGTGTCCTGGGTATTTCTAGTGCTCAAAAGTGGCATATTGGTTGATAATGACATTATTTTTCCTTAGTCTTAGAAAAGGTAGAAAGTTATGGTACATTTCTTCTGTTATATTTTGCTTTTCAATGCTAATATTGTTTTCATAATACACTAGAAATATAAACACATGGTTAAATGTTCATAATGTACCATATCTCTATCCAGATTTAGTCTTGGGGAGACACCAACCTGGTCTTGGCTAATCATTTGAAATAAAGAACTGTTTGTCACAAAAGCACCTATTGCCCAAAAAACTGTGTAGTTGGTTCTCTTCAGATCCATCCGTCCTTTCCAGTCTTCTGGAAAAGGAACATCAACTGATGTTCCACTCATGTTAGAGGATGCCTTTGTATACCAATGATTATGCCAAATGAAATGAAAAGTTTCAGAAAGTCTTCTTGATCTCTGCTTCCTCACCTGAACAGATCCCTTTAATCTATTTATGCCCAGAGTAGAGGAAAACTCACTCATCTAAGAACCTATGACTAAGGGTATTGAAAGGAAACTTCAATAATATGATGCCCTCACAAGGGTAGGATCAGAAATGAACTAATTTTTGAATCTTATGCCCCTAATGGGGTAAAAAAAGAAATTCTCTCCAGACAGCTCTGTTGTTTTTTTTTTTTTTTTTTTTTCCAGAGCAGGAGTTCGTGAAGTAAGTCCTTAAAATCACATCTGTTCACCTTATGTGACGGGAAGGAGAGGCGACTTCTGAAGTAGGGTGATTGAAATGGAAATACATTCAAATAAATGGACTCTGGAGCTCCACTTTATTCTAAATAACCTCTACTGTAAGTGATCAGCTTATTTGAAAGTATGATGGGTGGGCTATCGGGGCAAGGCTGTATCTGATTTTTTTTTTTTTAATCATTAGTCTATCTTCCCTTTTTATTCAACCTTTTGGAATAAGGTCTTACACTCAGGGCAGAATAGGGGGTGGGGAAACTGAGCCTTCAAAGGACACTCTGCACATGTTTCTAATGGGTTTTCAAGTGCATTCTTCTCCCCTTGGACTATGTCTCTTTCACAACACCTAGATTTGAAATTTGCTGTATTATCGCTAGGTGGTCAGAAACCAAGGAATGCTGTTAAGTACTGATTTGTATATAAGAGGAGAAGAAATTAGATTTTTTTTTTTTTAATCAAGAAAGCCATGCGCTCAACACCCTGCAGCACTAACAATTGCACCTTGCATAGCACAACTGGATACCATTGTTGAATGTATCTGAGCTGCATGGGAACAAAAGATCAGTTACAATGATATGTACCTATTTACATATGACCAGCTCAGATTTTTCCTTTATAACCCCTGACTACACCTTAAATTAGTCTCAAGTTTTATTTAGGTTGATCTGTGTGTCGTCTCTTGTCACCTGAATTGCCTCTTCTATATTTTTGATTATTTTGAATGTCCTTTTTTCTATTTTTTTCAAGCAGAAAGATGAAGAAAACTTTCCCCTTTATTGAAAACATTGTATATTTTGGGCATTATATTTGGGACTTTACATTCTGCAACTTATTTTATCCTTTCAGCAACCCTAAAAAAACATAGTATTATCCTCATTTTATAGTCAGGAAATTTGAATGAATTTTCCAAATTTATATAGCTTATAAGTGGTGATATCAGGAATCCAATTCTCTATCGAGGCTCAGTCATTTTTCCTAAATCTGATCTATGCTTTTTTTTTTTAAGTTTTTATTTATTTATTTGAGAGAGAGAGAGTGTGAGAGAGATCATGAGAGGGGAGAAGGTCAGAGAGAGAAGCAGACTTTGCGTGGAGCTGGGAGTGGGATGTGGGATTCGATCCAGGGACTCCGGGATCATGATCTGATCTGAAGGCAGTTGCTTAACCAACTGAGCCACCCAGGCACCCCTTTTTTTTGATCTGTGTTTTATATATTCACAGATTCAGCTAGATTTTCAGTTCCTGGACAAAGCTCTTTGTCTACCCTTCCTCCATTTTTGCTTTCTTCCCTTCCTCTTTCCTCTTCCCTTTAAATTATGTGCTAGTGGGGATGCCTGAGTGGCTCAGTCGGTTGAGCAGCTGCCAGGGTCCTGGGATCGAGTCCTGCATCAGGCTCCTTGCTCAGTGGGGAGCCTGCTTCTTTCTCTGCCTTTGCCTGCCACTCTGCCAGCTTGTGCTCTCTCCCTTTCTCTCTGACAAATAAATAAATAAAATCTTGGGGAAAAAAAATTATGTGCTACTGGCACAAAATCCAAATCATCTAGAAATACAGAGAGCAAATTTCAAGTCTCTTTATCTCCTTGTCCCATTCTTTTCCCCATCTCTTGAGGCAACATTTGCAGCAGCCTGTGTGTCTCTCTAGACATTGTCTTTATGCTTAGGTGTATACAAAAACATATGCATATGTACATATTTATAGTAACACACATATATATTTCTACATTTACACATACATTTATAGTCTGGATTGATATTTTTCCATAAATGGAATTATACTGCATATATTGTGTGAGACCTGATATCTTTCATGTAAGGTATCTGTTCCAGCTATTTGGCTCTGTAATAAATTCCCCCAGAACTTAGTGGCATAAAACAACCATTTATTATGTTCATGGATTCTGTCAGTCAGAAATTTAGAAAGAACATAGTGTGAAAGGTGTGTCTGTACTTCCCAATGTCTGTGGCCTAGGGGACTTGAAAGTTGAAAGCTATAGTCATCTGAAGGTTTATTCAGTCATGTGTCTAAAGGTTGATATGGCTGTTGGTTGAGGGCCTTAGTTCCCCTCAATGTGGGCTTCTCCATCTGCTCTCTCTGTGTGGTATAGTTTAGGCTCCCCCCACAGAATGGTGTTGCTTCCTCCAGAATAAGTGTATCCCAAAGTAGTGAGAGCCAGGAGGATGCTGTACCTTCCTTTATGACCAATATATTTGACAGAGGGAGAGAGAGCACAGGTAGGGGAAGCAGTAGGCAGAGGGAGAGGGAGAAGCAGGCTCCCCACTGAGCAGGGAGCTCACATAGGGCTCGATCCCAGGACCCTGGGAAAAGGTAGTCAGTTAATGACTGAGCCACCCAAGCACCCTGGCTTCCTTATTTTCTTAACATAAAAAATGCTGCAGGGGTGCCTGGGTGGCTCAGTGCATTAAAGCCTCTGCCTTTGGCTCAGGTCCTGATCTCAGGGTCCTGGGATGGAGTCCCCGCATCGGGCTTTCTGCTCAACAGGGAGCCTGCTTCCCCCTCTCCCTCTGCCTGTCTCTCTGCCTACTTGTGATCTCTCTCTCTCTCACTCTGTCAAATAAATAAATACAATCTTTTAAAAAAATGCTGCAGTAAATATCTTTGTTAATGTAATTTTGGGCATCTATGTATTTCTGTAGATATGTATCTTAGAGATTGAAATTTGGGGCCAAAAGGTGTTCATATCAGATAGTGTGAAATTGCCCTCCCTAAAAGCTGTTCTTAATGACTGAGCCACCCAGGCACCTCACCCTCCTTAAAAGCTGTTCTAAACTGGCTCGACAGGGTATAGATGGCCTGTTTCCCTACATCCTTATGAGGACAAATAGTTTTGATTTTTGCATATATACAGTACAAAACAGATTCTAGTGGTTGTTTTTAATTTTTAATTTGCATTTCTAGAGAGATTAAATATTTTCCTCTTTGTGCTTATTTTGTGAATTGTCTATTATTATATTTTGGTCATTATTTTTTTATTGTAGATGGAAATAATTTTTATATATTACAGATATTAGTCCTTTCTTTGTTATATGTGTTGTACTTCACTCTAAGCTTGTTACTTGTCTTCCCCTAATATCTTAAGGGAGTTTATGAATTGTGAAGTCCTGTAAGTTGTGATGTTCTCCTCTGTGCTTTCTGAGTTTACTCTTACAAAGGAAAATCTTTCCTACACCAGTATTCTTCTGTATATTCTTCCAATGTTATTTATGGCTTTGTTTTTATATTTTTATATTTGGTCCTTAATCCATTTACATCATATATAAGTGGGGAAAGTAAGTAATCAGAAAAGACCTCAAGCTTGTACCTACTGGTACATGTTTTCTCTTGAATCTTAAATGCTTAAAAGCTTCATACCTAAGTTCTTGTCCATTTAATACCTATTTTTCTTTTCTTCTCAGAAGTTATATTTAGTAGTTAGAATGGGAAATGCTTTTGGTGATGTTTTTAAAGGTTAGGGATGTTGACATTTTTATTTTGAACATGCAGATTGTTATTTTTTAATTTTTTAAAGTTTTTATTTAAGTTCCAGTTAGTTAACATTCAGTGTAATATTAGTTTCAGGTGTTCAGTGTTGTGATTCAAACTTCCATACAGCACCTGGTGTTCATCACAAGTGCACTCTTTAATCCCCATCACTTATTTAGCCCATCCCCCTCCCCTCTGGTGACCAGCAGTTTGTAGAACATGCAGATCTTTATAAGAAGCTGGCTGGAAGAAGACATGGTATTTGAGTAAGGAAGACACTCACTAGCACAACAGTTATACCTCTGCCCATCAGCCATATGCTTTAAGTCTGAATTATCTTTTACCGGCTTATGCTAGAAATAGAATGTCCTAATTTCTATTCTGGAGTCCCATTTCACTGTTCTGAGTTATCCTTTCAGTTTTTTTGTTGACATCAATAGGCCCTTGAGAGAATCACAAAAAATTCTCTAATAAGGGCTAAAATCTCTTTATAACCAGGACCTTTAACATTGTTTTCCATCAGGGAAACAAGAACTCTGTTTTATTGAATGTGAATGTCATTTTAACAAACATCTTCTGAGCAATGTTGTTGTCCTTGCATCATAGGAAAGGTGGTTTCTCCTTCAAAAGCCATACTCATTCCCTAGTGAGGCTCAGACTGCTTCTCCTGAGGGACGTTAGAAGGCTAAGTGGTAATCATAGCTATGGATCTCTTCATACGTGCCTGATGTTTCACATATACCTCTACCACTTTTCTAAAGTTGCCATTAATATCCTTATTTTCAGTTCTAACGTCTGAGGCTCTGAAGGTTAAATAATATGACCTAAGTTGTGTAGTGAGAAAATATCAGAGGTAACTCCAAGTCAGGTCTGACTCCAAAGCTCACTGTATTACATATTGCCTCTCCTACTCATGGACTGGAAATTGTTATCTCATACCTATAAAAATGAAAATGATATGAAATACCTCCTAAACACAATATTTTAAACTTTTTACATACAATAGTCAATTTTTGTGAGATAACCACATGAGGTTGTCATTATCTTCATTTGCAGATGTGGAGCCAGAAATTAAGCAGGTAGCCTAAATTTTCTTAGTAGTAGAGTAGGATTCCAAGATAATATGGTTCAAGAATATAAATATGTTTAATGGAGTGGGTTAATTCATGAATTATAGCTCTGTAAACTATTATTACAGGGATGTTGATCTTGAGGCTATGCTGTTACACTGTGTAATTGTTATAGTGCCCCTCCAAATGCCCCACGGTGCTGCTCTTGGAGGCAGAGTTCTGGCCTGGATGGATCCAGTATGTCAACATGTACATTATTCAGTTCTGAAGTTAATCATAAACCTGAACAGAGGAGTCTGGTTAACTCACCCACAAATCTGCTTCATCTTGAGCAGCAGGGTTCTTACCCCTTCTGAAGCATCTAATTAATCTGCCTAGTCTTCTCACTGTGGCCAGATGAACACAGCCTTGGCAGAGCAGAGAACCACCTCCGGCCTCTTGGAATGTGGGGAAGGAGACAGGGCACCCTGGAAAGGACTTGTTTTGGAGGTCAGCAGAATTATTGGCAAGCAATTTCTCTAACAGAGGGAGGGAATTTGGAATTCAAAAGTTTCTCCATTCTAGGAGAGCACACATTACAAGGAGGTAATGTCCAGTCAGGGCTGATGGTTCAGATACCCCATTTATAGTCTCAGCATGGGAAGGGCCCTGAGGCAACACTACTGCTGTCAACTCAACTTGTGAAAGAAGCTGTGGAGGAGCAGTTACAGGATGTTGCTTCTGGGGAAATATCTCCAACTGCAGTCATCTGGTTCCAGAATGAGTGCCCACAGAAGAAGAACAGTTAGTCGAGGGAGTGACAGGAGCCATTGTTCTGTGACTTCAGCCCCACATTCTAAGAATCATAGCCTTTCAAAGTCAGAGTAGCTATTGTCCAAAAATCTCCACTTGGGGAGGAGGAGAAGTTCTGAAAAATCAGAAGTTCAAAAAAAATGAACAGATTGCTTAAGTTTGTATAGGAATTAAGTGGTAAAACTAGACAATGGGCCCAGCAGGTGCTCAATAAGTACTTGATGAACTAATCATTTTAACAAAAGCTTCCTGTAGGATCACCTCTGTTCTGCATCATTCTTTCATTGTTTAAAAAATTTGAACCCTGCTAATTATAACATAACAAGTATTAGTATTTAAAATCATGACCCTGTGATATAACAAGGCTATGAAGTATTATCTGATTTGTTAAAGATTAAATTATATCCAGCAAAATCTCGAGCCAAAATGTATTTTTTTCCCTGAAGATTTGTAATCCCTATAGAGCACAAAATAATTTAGTTGAAGTCTGATGAACTAAAACGGTCCATTCCAAGCAAATTGTGCAAACAGTGAAGTTTGTTAAATTCTAAACGTGCATTTGGGATCCTCTGTTAGATGTCATGAACAAGATGGAACAAATCTGGACACCTTGTACCATATTCTTTTTTACAAAGAAAGCTTCTTCAGGTATAATGATTGATATTAAGAAAATAATACATATGGCTTAATTGGTTTTGATATAAATTTGGTTCTAACAATGGCCCAAAATAAAATTGATTAAAAGTACATAGAAATCAGTTTCTCCTGTGCATGAAGGGCCAAGCTGTTCTGGAGGTTTTAAATGACCATAAAATTATAAGGTTCCTAGAAAGGTTGAGAAAAGTCCTTATGATAGAGCAATATTATTGGGAAAGATTCTTTGCTCCTCTCAACTACAACGTGTATCCTTCATCCACATATTTCAAACCAGCTGTATATGTTTTCATTACTTCCACAGGAAGAGACTTTACCCTTTTCTTGAGAGCACAACCCAGAAGTTGCCAACATCAGTTGCATTAATATTCCATTGATGAGAACTTTGCCATGTGGTTGGGAAAGGTAGTCCTAGCTAGATGGCCAGTTGCCCTGCTGAAAATTCAACTGTCATGTAAGAAGGAGAGAATAGATAGTGAGAGATGATTGGCAGTTTTCCCCATGAGACTCTATTAAGTAAGAGTTATGGGTATTATTTCTTTCTTTGTGTCACTGACAGCTTCTGAGTATAGGCCATATAGCTGTCTGTTAGCATAATAGAGATATCTGTGCAACTGGGCCTTGTTCTGATTCTTGGTACTGAATTCAAAATGTACTTGGACTAGACTATTCTATCCTAGAGGCTGAGATAAATACATGAAAAACTGTGGTTGAGGGTCTGTATTGTCGTGCATTGAATCCTATGGTCATGGTGTGTAGGCATGACTCATGATTGCTGAGTGTATCTTACCCAGATGCTGTGGTCTCTTTGTATTTATCTACTCCTACTGAGAGTCTGGTGGGACTCTCTTACTGACTCAGGTGTCACTCACTACTCATGGTTGTGTAGCCAGTTAGTTGAAGGTCTGTAACCTTATACTTCATGCCTGTTGCTGAGCTTTCTGCTCTGGGTCTTGAACATGGTTACTTCCTCCTGTGTCCTTTGGTTAAGTGTATTACTCAGGATTCTCCAGAGAAACAGAACCAATGGGATATCTATATAGATACATAGAAAGAGATTAGGCGTATAGATAGATAAATAGAGAGGACAAGTCCCATAACCTGCCATCTGCAAGCTGGAGGCTCGAGAAAGGCCTTAGAACCAGGGGAGCCAATGGTGAATGTCCTGGTCTGAGTCTAGAGGCCCCGAGAGCCATGATTACAGATGTCCAAAGGCAGGAAAAGATGGCTAGCCCAGCTCAAGCAGAGAACATATTTGCCCTTTCTCTGCCTTTTTGTTTTATTTAGGCCTTCAAACAATTGGATGGTACCCACTTGGACTTGTTGTTGGTATCTTCTCTAGTAAGCCTACCCACTTATGTGCTAATCTCTCCTGGAAACACTCTCACAGACACACCCAGAAATACTTTTTTATCAGCTCTCTGGGCATCCCTTAGCTCAGTCAAATTGACACATAAAATTTACCATCACATTAAGTAAATCTGTTCTGACCCAAGTGGTGTTTGTCAAATGTCAGTCTCATTTGTCAAGATTTTTTACTTTCATTTGCACAGGTTTTTGTTCTTACAAAAGAGTTGGTGGGACGGAACTCACAGTGTGACTTTTTTTTTTTTTTAAAGATTTTATTTATTTATTTGACAGAGAGAGATTACAAGTAGGCAGAGAGAGAGAGAGGAGGAAGCAGGCTCCGTGCTGAGCAGAGAGCCCGATGCGGGCCTCGATCCCAGGACCCTGAGATTATGACCTGAGCCGAAGGCAGAGGCTTTAACCCACTGAGCCACCCAGGCACCCTCACAGTGTGACTTTTTAAGGACAACTCTGAGTCGGATGATCCTAGGGTTCTCTCTTAGTTTCTCTGTGGAGCAGACTTCTGTATAAACTCTAAGGACAGGAGCAAGTCTGCCTGGCTCAGTCTGTATCCTCAGCATTTAATACAGGCTCTGCCATAAAGTAGAAGCACAGGAAATATTTGTTTATTGAATTTGTAGTACTCAAATATAAGAACATTAGAGAGGTCACCCTGGAGCAGTATTAATGCCCTTTTCATACATCTTTTTTTTTTTCTGAACAAGAATTTGACTTCATACACCCTAATATTCCCTTAACATGGATGTTAGATTTATCCCTTATCTGTCTAAACTTTGCCAGAAGCCTATTTATAGGGGTAAGGATTTTTAGTGTGTATTGTTTGAAAAACAATGATGATTAACCCAGTGCTCTTTTCACCCCAGCATTTTGACAGTGATGATATTTGAACTCTGTGTGAATAATCAGAATTATACTAACTGATACATTCTAATCAATGAATTTTCACTGAGAAAGATTTTTGAGAGTAACCTCAAAACCAATTTAATTCCTTGGTCAGTTTTCTATAGAGTACACAGCTAAGCCATTTACTTTTTCCCTATTTTTCTAATTCTTTTTTATTAAAATTATTTTCTTCAGGAACAATTTTCCATGCATAAAGTTTATAATAATGATTTGCTTCATCAGTCATCTATAAAAAAATCTTGCAATAATGCTTCTGCCAGCCTGAATTTTCTTTTATGGCAATTATTTCTACCATGTCCAATTTTCCTGGATCAGATTCTCCAGATCAAAATTTAGAAAAGAAAATTAGATCTTCTGTCAATTTTTAGTCAATAACACACTTTTCTATAATGCAGTTATGGCCTTGTCAGTTTTATTTTGCAATGATTATTTCTACTAAGTCTAATTTTCCTGGTCAATTTTAGCAGTTTGGAACTTATTAACATGGTGGGATTTTTCAGTTGATTTTCTTTTAATTTTGTTGTGTGCAGTGTTAGCCTTTTTTAATTTTAACTTTGTTGATTTTTTAATTTTTTTATTTATTTTTGGAACAAAAATCCATGTTAGATGAAAGTTATTATATGGTATGGTCAAATGATGGGTTAAAATGGCAGCATTCTACCTCACCTAGAAGCACCTCCAGTTCTGATGGAGAGATAGAGAGTCTTTCTTACAGAAGGCTCATGGTAATTATTACTTTATGAGTTTCTGTGTAGCTATGTCCCTGAAGACAGAACTGGAAACATTCGGACCGAGGAGGTGATTTTATTTCAAAATAAGAAAAAAAATGTCTATCAACTAAAATGGTGCAAGTTGAAATGGAATTAGTGAGCTTCCCCCTAGCTCAAAAATTTGTGTAATAGTCTGTCAGAGATGCCATTGGGTTTTCTATATTTTCTTAAAAAGTCCATATCAAATAATATTTTATCAATTTATACTGCATATAGTTTAAGGGCAGATTTGAGGTTTCTCGCCTTTTAGCCTTCATCTTTGAAAATTGTAGACAACCAATTGGTTTAATCTAGTTTATTTTTATGTCTTTCCTAATAGGTCCTTGTTTTCTCTTCTGCTCCACTTCATCTTGCCCCAACACAAACTCTTAGATTCTATCCCTGGATCTCTGAGAATGTCGCATCTTCTACTTCTACTTCTGTGTCTACTTCTATCCCTCCTTCCCTTTGCCCTTCTGTCCTTGGCCTTAAGAATTCTGTCCACCTCTCAGTAGCTCTGAGCAGCCTGCCCACTCTGGCCTTCTGAAGGCAGGCTAGGTACTCATTCATTGTTATTCAGATGTTTAGCAACAAGTGGCATTGAATCATCTGGATGACTTATTGATCTTCATAAGTTTTTATGAATGTATTGATGAAATCCAAACAGACAGGTATGACATACTATGCCAAAATTACACAAATAATTTTGTGTGGCTTAAGTGAAGCCTGGTATGCTGTCCTTCTTTTAAGGGCTCCCATGCTTGTTGAGGAATCAAAATAAATCTTTGTAAACATTTAGAAAAATTACAGGACACTGATTATCCAAATACTCCATGGGTGTTATAGATAAAACTTATTATAGAAGTTTACAAAATAAGGATTCATGTGGGCAAGTGTTATAAAAGAAGGTTTAGTGGAAGAGGTAGAATGATTATTTATAGGCAGCTTTGATATTTGTGCTGTGTTTACCACAAAGAGAATTATTGTTCAGGAAGTCCTGCCAGTGTTTTGCTTTAAAATTTATTTTAGGGGCACCTGAGCGGCTCAGTCGTTAAATGGCTGCCTTCGGCTCAGGTCGTGATCCCAGGGTCCTGGAATCGAGCCCCACATCGAGCAGGAAGCCTGCTTCTCCCTCTGTCACTCCCCCTGCTTGTGTGTCCCTCTCTCGCCATGTTTCTCTCTGTCAAATAAATAAATAAAATCTTTAAAAAAAAAAGTTTATTTTAGTTATAACTGAGTAAGCTGTTAAGTTTTCAGCTGGCCTTTGGAGTGTGTGACAATCACACACACACAAATACTCTTTTTATAAAAGAGATATTAGAAAATCTAGATTATAAAGAAGGAAATTGAGAAACTGTGGCTAGAACTCTGGTCCAGAACAATGGTGGTTGAATCCTAAATTTCCTGGGAGAGCTCAAAGAACAATAATGAAGAGAAATCCCATCATGGAATTCATTCATTCATTCATTCCTGTCACAAAGATTCACTTGAGTATCTGTGATGTGTCAGGTGCTATCCTAATTATTGGGAGGAAGAAATGGACTAGACAGAATGCATTTGGGACTTTTCATGATTCTAAGTGGAAGAAACATCCACATTTCCCCCTGCTCCCATTGCCTATTTATAATATTCATTCTGCCCCCAGCTCTACCTTGCATGTAAAATGTTATTTTGTCATGAAAGAACAAGTGAAGTGGCCTAGGGGGAGGGTAATGGGCCTAATAACCTCTGAATGTCCCATCTAGCTTGAGCAATCCATGATGCTCTCCACCTCTTCATGAGCCATAAATCTGGAGGGCTGATCATCTTTCCCTGCTCTTCTCCGTGTTATACTGGAGCTGCGGCTGTTCCCCTGCAAGACTTGCAATTGACAATCATTTAATAATGCCCCTTCACTCTGAACCTAGGATTGCTCACTTTAAAAAAAAAAAAATGGATCTGAAAACCCATATGGGGGATTATTCTCACTTTATATGTATATATTTTCCCTTGAAGCTGGTAACATATGGAGGAATAATTACAGCAAGATTTTCTTCTGTCATTATCGTATTTAACAATTTTTTCCCCACATGGAATATTCATTTTTAAAAATCCTTGGCCAGAACTCAGTGTTGTCCTTTTAAATGACTAAACCTTTGTTGAGTTCTCATGCGCTGTGTAATATAGGCTTAGCTAATCAGCCTCACCCAGCTCATATATCATAGCAAAGTGTTTCTCAGAGCAGCTCAATCTGGTGGCAATGATGATGAAACTATGGAATTTAACAGGCCCATTTCAGATGTGCCCTTTCAAACTGCAGCTGTAATGTCTGGGACACTAATCAACTTCTCTTTCCACTCTTTCTCTTTCCTCCTGTATACCTCTTTTTCTTTCTCTTCTTCATCCTCCTCTTCCTTCCTCCTACTTTCTCTTTTTTCTCTTCTTCCTCCCTCTTTGCTGCAACACAAAGCGGACAGGTGTTATATACTTGCTGATAACTCTCTCTAACTCATAAGGTGTGGTACGTTATGTGAATTCCCTGCTTCTAACCGTCTGAATTCAGGTCAGCTTTCCCTAAAAGCTAGGGTATTATCCCACAGGAAGGTTGGGACCAAAAGGGAAGAGTGTCCCACCCTCCTTTCTGATTTAATCCTTCACTTAAGTGAAATTCACTTCCTCCATTTTGCAGAATTTTTCCTTAGTGCTACAAATGGACTGGCCTTCTCAGATTCTGCAGCCTCAATGTGCTGCTTGCTTACCTGGTTCTTGCCATGTTCTGTACTGTTATTAATCAGCTTTCTCATGGATAAAGTTTAATCTACCTAGGGAATAAAAAGAAAGATAGCTCATGGTTTTGAACTTCTGTTGTAAGCCAGGCAGTGTCAGAAATTGTTATGTACATAAGTTACCTCTTTTGATGTGAACAACAACCCAATAAGGTGGGTTTCATAATCCCCTTTCTGAGTTGAGAAAACTAAAGTTCAGTAGGATTTGAGACCTTCAGATAGTGCTATTTGGACTTGAACTAGGGTTTACTGACTTCAGAGGAAATGCTTGTTTTTTTTTTAAAGATTTTATTTATTTATTTGACAGAGAGAGAGAGAGATCACAAGTAGTCAGAGAGGCAGGCAGAGAGAGAGGGGGAAGCAGGCTCCCTGCTGAGCAGGGAGCCCAATGCAGGGCTCATCCCAGGACCCGGAGATTAGGACCTGAGCCGAAGGCAGAGGCTTTACCACTGAGCCACCCAGGCACCCTGAAATGCTTGTGTTTCTAAACAAGTTTGTTTCCAGCCATGTTACCTGAGGACATAGACTTTTTCTTTTGAATTACTTATATAGCATAGCCCATTTATTTAGAAGGTACCCAAACATTATTATAACTACTTCTGTATTCTCCAATATCCCAGTAGTCTCAAAATAGGTGCCCTCCCCAAATAAATATTGATTAATTAACCCATTGATTGATTTTTGTATAACCTTTATTCCAGATATCATAAATTTTTAAGATACATGTACTGATTATCCATAAAATCAACATATCCTATCTATTATTTATCACAGAAATATTGTTTGTCATCATGCCTTTTTCTGGGTTTCAGATAATCTCCTTAAATAGATACCTTATATTTACTTTCTCCATTTCTATGTTTTTAACATTGATCTTGTGTTTTATAAATCGGATTTCAGTCCTTATCACTATTAGGGATGGGGGGTTGGTTTGTGCCTCATTATATGTCTAAACTCTCCTCCTTCTGGAATTACTGCAGGAGACAGATATACATAATTAACCATAGTAAAAATGCAAGACAAAATATTCTGCTGATACCTGTGCTACTATTTCCAAATTTCTAGTACAGTGCTCTAAGGAAAGCTGCACATGATTTGGACCAGGGTAGTCTTTGCTACTTCTGTTCTCTCCTCTGAATCTCAGATAGTCAAGCATTGCCAAAGTGGTTTTGGATGCAGAATGTTTCCTGATCTGTTCCTTACCCTGGTTGTAGCAGATGCACTGAAGGAAGTTAGAGAAGAGTAGAATGGCTGTTTCTAGGAAGCAGGCCCTAAATAGTCCTGCTTAGCATATTACCATGTAGGGAGTCAGAAAGGCAGACAAGATACAGGATGGCTGGGTAGGTCCAAAGAAACAGACCCTGCTCTGGAGGTTTAGCATGTGGGGCAGGAAGTAGGAGCTCTGTCCCCATACTTGGGCATTGATGTGTAGCAGGCAGTGATCTTGATCACTAGTAAGAAAAAAAAGTGGCTTTATGTTTCAGACTCTTAGCAATCAGACTGAGAGCGGCTCTTCCTTGTTAGAAATTAGTGAGGATGATAGGAAGAGGCCTGAGTAAAAGTTACCTTTATAGTAAGCACAAATCCTAGTGTTCTCTCTATGCTTGCTGGAGATTCTTCAAGAGGACATTTAGAGGACATTTTAGAGGACAGTTGCCTTTTCTCTGTTAACTTATAGAGCAGACTGCATTTATTTGTTTTTATCTGTTTGCTTTTTGAGTAGGGGATGGAGAGAGCAGTTATGCACTGATCCTTCAGGTGTGGCAGTACAGTAAGCTGCAACCATGGGGGTTTTCCTGTTCAGCAATGGCCAGGTCATCCCACTCTGTTGTCCTTTAGCAAAGTCCAGAAGGCTAATCCTTGTTTATGTGTGTCATTATAATACTGTATTATGGGTGGATATTATTCTTCAATAGTGGGTTAAACCGTGACTGGAGAAATTAGCCAGATAGAAGTCAAGGAGAGATGGCTATGTAGATTTGGAGCTGTGACTTCAAGAATTTGAGGAAGGTCTGAGTTCCAGGACAGCCACTCCTTGATTTTTCTTGTATCCAGGCCTTGGCATATGCCATTTGCCTTATGTTCTCTCTCCCTCCTGCTGGCTGTCTTGAACTCACTAGCCTATATTCCCCTCTTGAGTCTTCTCTGAGCATCTTTTTCTGCTGCTTCCTAACTTTTCCAGGCTGGATTGGGGAACTCCCACTGTGTCCTTCTGAAGTCCTGTTCTCATCTCTAGCTTGTAACTGCTTATTTAATTGCATTCCCCCCCCACCCCAACCTCTCTTGGCTGTGAGCCCGCTAGGGCAGGTCCTAGAATGGGGAGTAAAGATTACAGAATACCTTCAGCTTGCCATACATAGTGCCAGATGTGTCCTATCCATTATCTTAATAAATCTCTACACCCTGCCCTGCGAGGTGGATTTTATGATCTTTATTTTATGGATGGGTAAATGGTGGCTTAGAGATATTAAGTAGCTTGCCCAAGGCCATTTATTAAGTGGTAGAGGTGGGATTTGAAACCAGTTTTCTCTGACATTCCAGCCCTTGGTTTTCTCCTGGTGTTGCCCTTCAGATCCTATGGTAGAGTTCATGGGCTCTACTGATTCGTACATTCACTGCTGGCTCAATTAATATTGCTGTCTTTATTTCACTTTTCTGACCTCCTATCAGAGGCATCTCCAGCCACAGCTGAACCTGTCGACACTTCCCTTTGCTGTATCAGCTTCTGGGTTTCTCCTGCTGACTAGAAGATTTGCAACTCAAGTGACAGAGAGTGACTGATATCATCCCCACTCATTTCACTGTCAAGGGTTGGGCCTGTCAGCAGTTGGTGAATAATGTGCTGGCGATGGGCACTGATCATAAATCGTTCCCCATTAGCCGTCATGGTCAAACTCACCTCCCCAAGTTGTGGAGTTCCAGATGGGCCACGTCCTGCACTTAGGCTTTAAAAAAAATCCTTCACTACTTGTTCATTTGATTTTTCACTCCGATTCCCTCCCTACTGATTTGCATTTCTGTATTCTAAGAGGAAAATGTGGATCATTCATGATGGAGCACATATTCTTTTCTGTGCTTATCATGAATTGACAGTCATCAGATTAAAAAAGCAATTAGCAGCTTTCTTGTCTTTAGATATCAAGTCAGAAAAGAAACCCTGTTTCTGCTTGTTTATTTTTCTTGCTATTCTCTGTTTCCTCCTCATCACCACTCTTTTGCCAAATCTATTGTAACGATAATTTCTGCTCATTGAGTGTTTCAGAGGTACCAGGCTCTGGTCAAAGAGCCTTATGCAGATCAACTCATGTAATCCTCTTTCCAGCCCTACCTGGTAGGAGCTATTCAAGGCAGCTGAGTAGAACCTGTCTGGACATGCACTGCACCACTCTGGGGCACCATTAACTTCTATGCAATGTGAGCAATATCCCTGGATCTGTGTAGAGGCCACTCTTCTGGCATTATTATTGTCTCCATTTTAAAGAAGGGGAAATGGAGAAGCAGAGAGATTCAGTAATGTGCTGCCTTACACTGCTATGGGTAGTGCATGCTGGGGTTCAGACTCAGGCAGCCTGGCTTCGGAGTCCACCTACTTCCCTCATTGACCTCTGGGTCACACTAGAACCTAGGAAATAAAAGATTTTGTTTGGTGACATATTCTGGGTAACTGAGAATAATAATTTTATTTTATTTATTTATTTTTGCTTTAATAAATATCCTTGAAGAAAGGGGAACCCTTCCACACTGTTGGTGGGAATGCAAGCTGTTGCAGCCACTCTGGAAAACAGTATGGAGGTTCCTCAAAAAGTTGACAGTAGAGCTACCCTACGACCCAGCAATTGCACTACTGGGTATTTACCCTAAAGATACAAACAGTGATCTGAAGAGACATGTGCACCTGAATGTTTATAGCAGCAATGTCCATGATAGCCAAACTATGGAAGGAACCTAGATGTCCATCAACAGATGAATAGATAAAGAAGTTGTGGTATATAGATATAGATATAGATATATACAGATATAGATATAGATATACATACATACACAATGGAATACTATGCAGCCATCATAAAAACCGAAATCCTGCCATTTGCAATGAGGTGGATGGAACTAGAGGATATTATGCTAAGCGAAATAAGTCAATCAGAGAAAGACAGTTCTCATATGATCTCTCTGATATGAGGAATTTGAGAAGCAGGGCGGGGGGTTATGGGGGGTAGGGAGGGAAAAAAATAAAACAAGATGGGACTGGGGAGGGAGACAAACCATAAGAGATTCTTAATCTCAGGAAACAAACTTACGGTTATTGGGGGTTGGGGGGAGGGATAGGGTGGTTGGGTCATGGACATTGGGGAGGGTATGTGCTATGGTGAGTGCTATGAATTGTGTAAGACTGATGATTCACAGACCTGTACCCCTGAAGCAAATACTACATTATATGTTAATTTAAAAAAGTCTTGAAAACCTTTCTAAAATGATCCATTTGACTCTGCTCTAATGAGTTAAGTCCTCAGTAAACTATTTTTGATTAGTGTAAGTGAGGGTCCTGCAGGTGCATAGGTTCATTCTGAAACTACTTGTAGTTCAGAGGAACTTCAATGTAGATGGAGAAAGAGTAGGAGATTCGAAGGGTTTCTCTATTAAACTGGATCTAATTTAGACATCTGACTTTAAAAATTAATTCCTTATTTCCATGTGCAAACTTTAGTGGGCCTACTAAAATAATAGATTTCCTTATTTTGACTGTTAGACTAGTTTGTAGCTCGCCATGGAGTTGATTTGATAGAACTTTTACTCCTATTGCCTTTCAGTATGAATGAAATAAATATATATACTCCAATGGTGGAATATAAACATTTTTTAAAAAACCATTCCTTGATTATGTACTCCAGGTACCTTAGGTGTCCTGTATTTGAGCCTAAATTAGAAATCACTTTACCACTTATGTGCATTTAAAAAAATTTTATTTAAATTCAATTAACATATAGTGTATTTTCAGCTTCAGGTGTAGAATTTAGTGATTCATCAGTTACGTATAACACCCAGTGCTCATTATATCAAATGCCCTCCTTCATTCCCATCACCCAATTACCCCACTCCCCCTTCCTCTCCAGCTACCCTCTGTTCATTTCCTGTAGTTAAGAGTCTCTTATGGTTTGCCTGCCTCTCTGTTTTTATCTTATTTTATTTTTCTTTCCTTTCTCCTATGTTTATCTGTCTTGTTTCTTAGTTTCCATATGAAATCATATGGTATTTGTATTTCTCTGATTAACTTATTTCACTTAGCATATACCCTCTAGTTCCATCCACGTCATTGCAGGTGGCAAGATTTCATTCTTTTTGATGGCTGAGTAATACTCCACTGTGTGTGTGTGTGTGTGTGTGTGTGTGTGTGTGTGTGTGTGCGCGCGTGCGCGCGCACGCACGCACAGACCACATCTTCTTTATCCACTCATCTGTTGATGGACATCTGGGCTCTTTCCATAGTTTGGCTATTGCGGATATTGCTGCTGTGAACATTGGGGTGCATGTGCCCCTTCAAATCACTGTTTTTATATCCTTTGGATAAATACCTAGAAGTGCAATTGCTGGGTCATAGGGTAGTTCTATCTTTAACTTTTTGAGGAACCTCCATCCTGTTTTCCAGGGCGGCCGCACCACTTTGTATTCATACAAATAGTGTAAGAGGGTTCCATTTCTTCGCATCCTTGCCAACATCTGTTGTTTCCTGACTGGTTAATTTTAGCCATTCTGACTGGTATGAGGTGGTATCTCATTGTGGTTTTGATTTGTATTTCCCTGATGCCAAATGATGTTGAGCAAATTTTTCCTGTGTCACAGGGATCTCACCACCTCTGAAGATTGCACTGGTCCATTAAGAGGGCATTTGCATGGATTAACTTGTGGTTCACCCAGTTTTTACCACTCCTGGCGGGGAGGATAGAGGGGTTTTTGACCTAGGCCATGTGCTGAGAGGGTCCTAAAATAACAAACACATGCAAAATTGGTCAGTTGCTTTAAGAGTACTTGTGTGCCTTTATCTCTTGGGGTCTGATGCAGCATGGCTTATGACTGTAAACATCTGCTCTCATAACTAACACCATTCAGGCCCCAGGGAAAGTCCTTTCCTCATCACTTTCTCTAAGTCCTCAAAATACCAAGCATCTGGGCGCCTGGGTGGCTCAGTGGGTTAAAGCCTCTGCTTTCTGCTCAGGTCATGATCTCAGCGTCCTGGGATGGAGGCCCGCACCCGGCTCTCTGCTCAGCGGGGAGCCTGCTTCCTCCTCTCCCTGTCTCTCTGCCTGCCTCTCTGCCTACTTGTAATCTCTCTCTCTCTGTGCCAAATAAATAAATAAAATCTTAAAAAAAAAATATACCAAGGATCTATGTCATGGAAGCTTGCAGGTTGAACACTGTGGAAGCCAGGGGCAAACAGTCTTTTGGAATATGGGAAGGATTTGAGCAGAGAAAGCATATAATTAAGATAAAAGACAAATTACTTAGCTTGTCAAGTCTTCTCTCAGAAGGCATTGAGACAATCAATTTCTGCAGTAGAGCTGGGGTCCATTTCTTATCGCTCTTCAGGTTCCACATCATGATTCTGGAGGTACGCACAAAGTGCCATGGTGGCTAGGGAACTTTTGCAATATTAAACAACTTATGTTATTTTCAAATTAGTATGTATATAGTTTTAGTTTTATGTAACATACTTGAAGAATAATACTAATTCTTTACCTTGACAAATAGATGTACATTGAGAGCTAGTAGCAAATATTTTTAATTTTTAAAAAATGTTTAGTATATCTTACTATATTTTCAAATTATTAAATCAGTCAGCTTATGAAGATAATTTTATTCACTAATTATTACTGATATTGTACCTTTCAATTTTTAATACTTTAGGAGAAAACTTTTAAAAATATACATAAAAATATTTTTGTTATATTTACATTTGGTCAAAATATATTAAAATATATATACTTTGAATACATTTACATTTAAAATATATGTATCATGTTCAATAAAATCCAAATTATGGGAAAATATTGGTAACAGCAAAATTAGTAATTTTATTAAAATGAAGTCAAGAAAATACATTTGGTGGAATAAATGTATAACATGAATTATTAACATATTTCAAAATATCACAGTTCTATCCATAGAACATTCAGACCTATAATTGTAATGATAATAAACTCAGCCATCTTTTATATTTTGCCAAATTTTAGTCATAAAAAAGTTTATATATTTTTGACATTGTGGTTTGAAGATACATTTTCCAAGGGAGGAGGGAGTTGAATACAGAGCTTTAACTATTTGTTGCTTGATTTATAACTTTTAAATATTATTTAGGCATAAGGTATGTGGGCCTTTAGTTGCATTCTTGGCCTGATTCCTGCAAATGTGGTACCCTAGGGCCACAGATTAATCTCTGTAGGGCTCCATCTGCTATTTATAATCTAGAGACAGTGATCTCTGGTGGCTGTGATGAGAATGGATATGCACATCATGGCACTTTGTAAATCCCAAGGCACCATTCCCACATGTAAATTATTATTGTCTAGCGTCACTGACTAAAAACACTTTTTTAATGAATGAAAATCTATTTCCACATAATGTGGAATGACAGAAACTTTAAGTGGAAAGAAACCTTTCAGATAATAGAGACCACTTCTCTTTTCTTTTCTCTGCACTGAGACAGCCCATTTTATTCTTTGATAGCTCAGTTTTTAGAGTTGAAATGTACCCCTCCTTCCATCTTTGTAATCTGCCCTTATCAGAGGCATCATTACTGCTACACCTTTTTCTTGCATGTTACCTCTCGCCTGCCTTGAAAATTGAGATAATTTTCAAAGACATAATAAATTGCAATTTAAAGATACTTCCACATCTTGTGAGTCTTATTCCCTTTAAAAAGCACTCACCAGGTCACCATATCTCTATTTTTCTTGACATCACATTCTTTCCCCAAATATACATATCCAAGCGCTCCTCTCTTTAATGTCATGAATTCCAGGTTGACAAGATCACTTTCTCTCCTGCCTTATTTCTAAACTATTAGTTTATTTTTTTATCAGTCAGAATTAAACCCAGAATACAACTTTCCTCTTTGCTTCTTCCTCCTTCAGAGCAACCACATTCATCAGTAAGACAAGCTGAAGATGTATCAGATACTGTACCTTTAATATAATTATATCATTTCTTTTGTTGATGAGGATTGTGCATATATAAGCAGCCTATGTGGGGGAATTACTGAAATGGTGCATTAATTTTCATTTCGTGTAACTGTGAAATCATCTGTATTCCAATCTAGCAGATGTCCTGAGCAAAGAGAATTGAATGTAGAAAGAGTAATGGTGGGAGCCCTATGATGAGTTAGAGAGATTTCTAAATATTTGTATTAGTAAAATTCCTGCCCAAACCTTAAAACACTGTTTTTTCCCCCTACAGAACATTGTATCCAAACATCTATGTGAAATAAAGAAAAGTACAATTGTATTATATAGCTGACAGTGTGTGTATATAACATTAACTGCGTGGGGTAGCACCACAGCAGTTTAGAGTGAAGTTACGGAGGCTCATATCCTCCTCCTGCTTCCTCCCTTCCACATTACCAAGTGATAGATCATTTGAAGTCAAAAGTAAACCCTGTTGAGTTTCTATATCCAACTTAGGGTTGTACCAGAATTAATTATACCTTCTGCTACTTTGCAAAGGATTGTCATCAATAAATTCTAATAAACAGGAGTAGCAAGATTTTATTCATGCCATTCCAAAGAAATTAGAACATAGTAGTGTTATTTAGCAATGCAGATGTTATATTACTGTGTTGTTTATATGAAAATGGATATGACATGGAGAGGTATATCAAAGGGTAGGAGAGAGGTTTGAGCTGGGCTACAGTTTTGATTATGCATATTTATTCATAATGCAGAAGTTGCTCTATGGGACCTCTTCTCCTAAGATGGATTACCTATTTCTGGAAGCTATAGTCTATTTTTTTTAATACTTAGATGTGTCAATACCACCCTGGTACAATATTTATGAATGCCTTATTTAAATTGTACCTTAATTGGTTTAGACTCCAGAATTGTAAGACATGATGCTAATACCTGGTTTCCAAGTGAGCAGGGGAGATAATGATGTGGTGCTGTTGGTTGGCTGCTGGGGAATGGGCCCAGTGTACATGGTCTGAAAACAGTAATTGCACTGTGACTCTGATTTGTTGTTTTGGGCATAATGTTGTTTTACCAGTAGATCACCTCATTTTCTATTATGATTACTCTGTCAGGACCATATCCCGGTGCACATATTTTATTTTATGTACTCACTAGCAGTATGCCAAAAAAAGATCGATGTTAACCAACTGATTAAAGAAGTAAAACAATTAGATGACCTCCATGCATGTGTGTGTGCACACACACACACCCCATCTCTCACTCTCTCTTTCCCTTCTGTGTGTGTGTGTGTGTGTGTGTGTGTGTGTGTGTGTGTGTGTGTGTGTTTCTTGCTTGAAATATTCATCACATTGTGGTCAAAGTGCTTCTTTAGGGAGTCCTTTGAATTATCAATATCATGTGCCAGTATAATGATTCTTTCTTCAGTGGAATAGTTGCACCCAAGTATTTCATATGTTTTGAAAAGAAAAAGAGTAATAAGTTTTTATGGATGGAGAAGTTAATATCTTCTAAGTTAATATCCTGTGTGGGGCAGGATCAAGAAAAGAAAGGGATGCCTGTAGTAACTTTGCAGTTCATTTTCAGGTTGGCACAATAATTACATCCATCTTCAGAATTGGTACAGGCCCTACACACTTTTCACAAAACCTTATAACTTTTATACTCTAAGTTCATCCCCACTTCACATTATTCCTCATCTCCTCAAACTCAGAACATGACATGTCAATTTCAAGTTTTTCTAGTTCCATCACACTTGATTCCAATATGCTGATTTTTCCAAACCTACTCAGTCCTCCAATCTAGTCCCTGCCAATTTTTCTATGTGTGCAATGCCCAAGGACTGTTGTGTAGCTTACAGATCCAGTGGCAATCTCCCATGTGTCTCTTTATACCTAGCAACAAGGACGACCAAATATTGTATAACATTTTATTTTTATGTCAAAAATACACATTTTAAAAATTTCTATGGTCTCTTAGTGGGTGAGAGAAGGGAGGAACCTAGTTGAAAGACACACTCTACAATTTCAACCCTCTGATAACAGCTATAACCACTAAAAACAATGCGTAGGGACCAAAGGGTCTCTCCTGTTATCTCCAGATTCTCTCAAGACTGTGATTAATCTTCCTTCGGACAGGGGGAAGGCAGCATTTCTCCTTTTGTGTCCCCATGATTGTGGTTCTCAGGCCCATAGTTACCATTTTGTCAAGATGCCCTGAGGAGGAGATGCAGCATCTGCCATTTCATAAAGTTTCTGAGGGTGTATCTGTTTTTTTTTACAAGTTACCAGCAGTTGTGTCCAGGTGGTTCACTTCTTTGATAATTGAATCATCCTAATTAAAGATTCAGGGTCACCTTGTATCATTATAAAGATATGATAGAAAATCTGAAATTTTTGCAGTCAAGTTTTCAATTAATTTAGTCAATGGGATGGTAGCCACCATCCAAAGGAGTCTTATTATATAGTTAATAAAAGCCAAGAGCATGGAAAAAACCCAGGGCTGGAGAGATTTTCTTCTGGCTGTATTTTTGTTACTTCACGTCCCAAATTCCATCTTCTCCCTGATGCCTACAATGACCATTTCAACTTGCCTGCTTTAGGCTTTAAAATCATGTACTACCACTCAGTGATTTTGCCCTTTTTACATACCACACATATTCCTAGTTACCTAAATAATTTCTGATATATCTTTGCTTTTTCCTCTCACTTAGGATGTAAGTAACTTGAACACAGGAGATTATTATGATTCTTTTTATTTTATAAAGTCACCCAAACTGTGATTTAGCAAATACCGAACCACAGTTCCTAGGGGAAACTGATCAGAAATGTTAAGTGACTTGCCTGAGACCACCATTAATAGGTGCCAGAGTTGTGATTCAAACCCCTGCCGCTGGCCTCAGAGCTGGAGCTTCTTGCTCTATACTGTGTTGCTTCTTACTGTCTCCATCCTCTGGTCATTTCTGTATGAGAGCTGGAACAAGATGGCAGAGCTTTGTTTTATTTTACCTCAACTGGGAAATGCAGGTTGGAGTCTTGAATTTTTCACTGCTCTGGGCATGTCCATGCATGTCCGCAAATTACCCGAAAGCCAGTGAGTATTGATTTTGGGATTACAAATCAATTTTAGCAGTAGGTGAATTTGCAAATGCGGAATCCATGAATAATTAAGATTGATTGTATTTGTCATATTTCTTTGGATGCCCCAAACACTGAATATAGCCCTTTGCTGGTAGTGATTGCTCAGTAAAGGTTGTTCAGTGATAGGTTGGGTGAGTGAGGGAGTCAACAGCCCCAGAATCAAAGAGCTCGGTTTATTTCTAATTCTTTTGTAGTATACCACCCAGTGTGTTGAAAGACACGTAGAAAGAGTTGAGAGCATGGACTTTGGAGCCATAAGGCTTGGATTTGTGTTCTAACTCCACCATTACATCTACCCATGTGACATTGCGTCTCAGTTTCCTCTTTTATAAAATGGGAGATAATAATAGTATTGATCTTAGGAGGTTGTTACAAGAATTAAATGAGTTAATATTCAAAACAACATAGGAAGTGCCAGATACAAAGTGCTATATAAGTGTTTGGTAAAATAAAAAACAAACAAAACCAAAAGCAAACCCCAGTACCATGGTCTGAATACCTAACATTGCAGTAAACTATTTTTACCGTATTTCTAAAAATCAATATAAGTTTCAATTTTCCTATCCTTATTGTAGGTAACAACATCCAACTTCTTTCTTCATAAGAAGACTAGAAAAGTATAATGAAAAGAATATGGAGAAGGGTAAACTTAAAGCAATGCAAAATACTACTATGAAAGTCTGGACTCTTCAAAACCAGGATGTGGTCTCTTGGGTCTGTCTTGGTGCTACTCTGAAACTCATACTTTGCGGTGCACCTAGTACATGGACAGGTAGCAATTTTGTTGTGACTTTCTCACACTAATGTCTTCGAATGAGCTGACAGAGCTCACTGCTGCACTGCCAGAAATAACCACTTAGGGTGGAACTGTATACAGTTCTTCCCTTTTCCACCAATCAACAGGTTGCAACTTAAGATAGAAATGAGTTCATGCTGGAAATGGGGGGGGGGCAGGGGGAGTAACAAATGATAGGTTGTCAGCTATCCTGAAAAGGTGCAAGGCATCAGAACTGAAAATAAAGACTATTGCCTTGCAAAGAAGGCTTGGTAGCATTCAGATATTACCTACATCTGCTTTAATGATTCCATTTAAGCTGTCATTTTCTGCATTTACCTTGCAGCATTCAAAAGCAACTATACTTACATGTTCACAGCCAATGCATTGCCAGCATTACAAAAGTGGGGAGGCGGAGGGGGGGTTAGAAAATGGTATATGATGTATTTCAAAGAACAGTTTCCTTGTAGAAAATTAGCAGTAATTTTGAGGCTACTCTTAAAAAGGAATAAAGTTTCTTTAGAGATAAAAAATGCTGACACTGAACAGAGGAGAAGGAAGTAGGAGGACTAAATTCACTCTTCTGTACTTTCTTTCTCTACCCTTTTACTGTTTGCTGGACACCTGGTCAAGTAGTTTAGTGGAGACTGCCATGAAGTGGAGGATGGTTTTATTCCCAGCATGACCACTCCTGAACGATACAGGGACGAAACTGGTTTTCCTGGAGATTCACTTGGCTGCTTCTGGAATGGGGCCAATTGTAGCTATGAAGAAGGTCCCAAATTTTTCTCAATGCTCCTTGGAAGTCCCACAGTGATTTACAGTCAAGAAATGCAAATCACCTTGAATATGGCAATTTTGTTATGGCTGGTCAAATATTCTTAATCAAATGCTGCAATTTCTTTTCTACGTAGGCTTCATTTTTCAAGTTCCAGCTTAAATTCCACCAGTACTACTTCTGATGCCTCTCACTCCCGAAAGTCTCTTCCTTCTTTTGGTTGCTGTGGTTTTGGTTAACCTGACTCCAGGTCTGTACTTTGAGTGCTGAACTAGGGCATTTGTTTGTTTGGTTGTTTCTGTATCTGTGTTTATTTTTTTAGCTCTGCAAGTAAATTTTAATTTTGTGAGTTCAGACTTACACTTTTTGGGGTCACTCATGACTCCTGCATGACACATTGAAAAGAGTAGGTGCTTGAAACAGTAATAGTCTGTTTGCTATTTTTTCCTTAAGGTGTACTCCAGATCCACCATTCATATGATTATGTGTGTTTACTTTTTGGACATCTTCTCTTGTATGTTTTGCCTGTTAGGGGATTCTCCCCACGTTAAGCTTCTAATTTAGATCAAGCAAACTAGGGTTCATAGAACACTTAGGACTAAGCTGACCTGGCCCATCTCCCCATGATTCTCGTAACTATAAGCCTCGTCAGGACCAGCTAATGGTGAAGGCATCTGTGTGGTCTTAGTACTGAGAACACAGAGTACTTATGGTTATACAAAGTGGAACTTCATAAATCTCTTTTTTAATAAATGAATTCACTAATGAATTAATAAACAGATTGAACATTCTTACCCAATTTGCTTAGTTCCCTTTAGGTCCTCTATAATCATGAGAATAATGCTTAGTATCCTTTTAATCTGGTACATAATTCAACAGATTTATGCTCAGTTGTTGTGAGAAATCATTTTTAATCTTTTTTTGAAAGAGTGAATACTTTAAAAGAGAAAATTAGGGATTCTGAAATAGATGGTAGGATCAGAAACAGAAGCAGAGAGAGAAAATGTTTATTAACGTTATTCCAACAGTATTTTATTTTGTGGAGGGTGAGAGAACCCTAAGAAACATGGGTTAGAGTTTAGTTATAAATTTTAATTATTTTCTTTCTTAACTGAGGGAAGAGGTCTTGTCTTAATTTGCTTTTGCATTCAAGTGCCAAGCACAATGTCTAGAATATGGTAGGTATTCAATAGTCCAGGTGGATGGAAGTTGACAGCCTAATGGAGAACATTTTATCTGTGTTTCTGCCTCTTCTTTTTCCAGGTACATTTCCACATGGGAGTTGGAAAGAGAAGGGAATAATTTTTTTATTGCTGCCATTTTTATTCCATATCTCTGCCGGGTCCTGGCTCTAATTCCTTGTGTTTGCAATTCAGGAAGGGACTGTACACCTCACTCCGCACCCACCTTCTCACTTCCCATGAGCTCAGCTCTCTTGAGAAGAGAATTTAAAGAAATAATTGCCACGAAAGTGCTAATAATTGAATGCAAATTGTTTAGTTTTTCACAGATATTTGGCTTTAGCAGTAAACAAATTCTGATACCAAGGATCTCATGTCTAATAAAATTCAAGATTAGATTTTCCAAAGATAATTAATCAATAATTTTAAAAATATGCATGCATGTATTCTTTCTGAGGAACTTGGATTTTCCAGTTTTTCTGTCTTTAATATACAAAAGCCCATGTGAATCTCCACATTTCTCAAAGTTATTTACCCATGGAACTTTTTTTTCAGAGTGTTTTGAGATATTAGCATTCTATGCAGAATTCTTTGTAAAAATTTATAATAAGTCACCTCCCAGAGCTCATTCACAGAGTGAGGGCTATAAGCTTCAATCTGAAAACAAGCTGAAACGGAATAATTTTATGATTCATTTTTTCCATTTCGGAATTCACACAGCATTATTCATCTCAAACTACAAGAATGTTGAGCACTACATCCCCTTCACCAAAACAAGAAAAAAATATAGGTTAGTGCAAGAAGTTTTCCAATAAAATCACCTGCCCCGCATAATGACTGGTTTAGTTATTGATGAGGCTGGGGAGGATAACTCTCTGAAATCTATGCTGTGACATTTCACATAAGCCTTATCTCCTAAGTTTTTCAGCTGCTTCAAAACCATTAATTAGTGAAGAAGTGTATCCTGAATGCAATAATTTCCCAATGAAAACCATATGTATCAGACTGAAGGATGCAAGCTGATCACGTATAATGTTTTGTTTCCCATAATCATGGTGGATTATTTGGTTAGTATTGAAGTTTAGACTTTAATTTTCTGCCATGACCAAAAGGAAATTTCAGCCAAATATGGCAGAAACTCAGGAGGCTCTGCTTGCCACAGGTGTTTAATCATCAGGGATGCTCTGGGGGAATAGCATTGATGACTGGCAGGCCTGTGTCTACAGATGGGGAAAAGCTAGTGGGGGGTGGGGTATAGGCAGATTAGAAGACTATCACAATCTGGACAAGCTCCAAAGAAGATCTCATCTCTCATTTCACACCTTTGCTATTTGCTGTCATTCTCTCTGCAGAAAGCGTTATTACTTTGCAGTGCTCAACAGGGGTTGATGGGCAACCCTGACGTTTCCCCTCGGCATCACTGCCTCACGGATGGACTTCTTCATTAAAGCTGGCACCACACTTCTCCCAGTTTAATGGGCATAAATATAGCTACTCAAAGAGGGGAAACACTTTCCTATCCATGAAGATATTACATCCAAGAGACGAAAGGAAAACCTGCTAATTGAGAATCGCACTTTGGTTTAATTACACAGATGCTAAAATAATGTAACTGAAGCTCCTTAAAAATATAATTATCCACTATGCAATGCTTGAAAGCATGTTTTATCTTTCTGCCTTTAATGCACATGATCAAGAAAGAGCCAACAAAAGAATCATTCCTGGGTAATTTGGGAAACTGGGACATGTTTGGGTTTTAGAAAATATCTTGCTTTTGGAAGGAATCATCAAAGGTATTTTGTGAGTAACTACACATAAAATCCTTCTTTACCTGGATGTTCTTCAAAGGCACCTGGGATTAAAATAAATAATAAATTTTAGGATAGCTTGAAACCATCCAGTTATCTTCTTCAATATAGTAAAGAGTGAGGACTGCTGTACATTTGAAATGACATACTGTGTTTGTGGTGTGACTTGAGGAAGGTCTAGAAAGTGCTTTTGACTGACTAAATATTCTTTTCCCCCTTTCATTCCCCAACCTTAAGCCCCATCTTCTTGATTTTATTATTAACACAATACTGACTTACTATATATTCTTTCAAATTATTTGTATAGAATGCTAATAGCTCAAAACACTGTTAAACTTGATTATGTATTATTTTCTATTGCTATTTACGTTGTATTTTTATGTTTGGTACTTTTTGTTTTGTTTTGTTTTTAAGATTTTATTTATTTATTTGACAGAGAGACAGCGAGAGAGGGAATACAAGCAGGGGCAGTGGGAGAAGGAGAAGCAGGCTTCCCGCTGAGCAAGGATCCCGATGTGGGGTTCGATCCCAGGACCCTGGGATCATGACCTGAGCCAAAAGCAGATGCTTAACAACTGAGCCACCCAGGTGCCCCATGTATGGTACTTTGTGTTTTGATGTTTGTTTTATTTTCCTTGTAGATTCTATTTCTATATGTAGCTTTTGACATGGGTTGTATGTAGTAAACACTGCCCGATTGATGCTAACATTGTGGGTTTATGATTAACATGGTGGGCATTGCGTACTATTGCTGTCCTTCTAAGAAAGATTCTCAGCCAGAAATGTATAGTTAGGGTGCCTGGGTGGCTCAGTCATTAAGTGTCTGCCTTTGGCTCAGGTCATGATCCTAGGGTCCTGGGATCAAGCCCGATGTGGCTTCCTGCTTGGCAGGAAGCCTGCTTCTCCCTCTCCCACTCCCCTTGCTTGTGTTCCCTCTCTCTCTCTCTCTCTCTCTCTCTCTCTCTGTCAAATAAATAAATAAAATCTTAAAAAAACCCCAAAGAAATGTATAGTCAGTTAGCAGAGGGGGGACTGATAAATCAGATAAAGCTGATATAGTAATCTAGAGATGGTACTAAAGTCATTTTGTAGACCTCATTCGGTCTAGCCATCAAGAGGTCAGAAACTTCTAGACACTGGAAAGAGATGTGTGTAGCCCTGAGAGGAGGAGGAAGGAAGCAGGAGATGGAATACATGGAGCTTCTAAGGCCAATATGAGGAGGGGGACTGTGGGTGTTGTGGTGCATCCACAAACCATCCTGCTTAGCCTCTTGATAAATAGGCTTCAGAGGTGGGAATATGACAGGGAGGGAATGGAGCCTGGGCTAGCTAGGTTTAAGTTGAGGGAGGCGTCCATCCCTCCCCTACCTCCCCATCCCCCGCCATGAGGCTGTAGAGCTATGGAGAGCACGGGGAAGAAAGCTCAGGCTCTGGAGTATGAATGCCTGGATCCTAATCCTGTTTTCATCTGTCACTAGCTGTGGAGCCTCAGAAAAGTGACCCATCTGTCTAATCCTCAGCTTCTTCCTTCGTAAGATAAAGTTAAAGTACCCACTGAGTTGAGTTGATATGATAATTAAATGAAATAATCCAAATGAGACACTTAAAAGAGTACCTAGCCTGTTCGAACACTCAGAAAATTAGCTGGCATCAGTTCTCCAAAGCCCAGGAGAATTCTGCTTTGCCAAACCATGTATACATTTCAAACACCATATATGTGAACACTCAGAAGGTGGTCTGTGCTCTCAGAACTTTGGAGAAGAAAGAAGAATTCCTCAAAGTTTGAGGAATCTTGGATTTTAATCCAGTGTCGAGCTAGTCTGTCTGCTACATCCTTGCTCTGCTAGGAGAAGGAAAGCATCACAGCTAAGAAATAGAGCTAGGGCTACACTGGACAGTTTGCATGTTGGATAGTCACAGATGTGTTTGCATTTACATCTAGATGCTGCATGGCTCATTACTCAGGGTGAGAGGCTACTGCATACATGTGCATCTGCTAATGAATCTGGACTTGCCCCAGCAGACTGCCTAGACAGTTACATTTTTTTGGATGATGTGTTTTTGAGTGGAATGAGGAAAGAAGAAAGGGAGGTATTTTTTTAGTTCCTAAACATCTTGAACGGTCAGTGTTTCCAGTTAGTATTCCCTAATTTTTGTATTGATAGAACTGTAATAATGGACATTTATAGAATGCTTTATATGTATTATGTTTATTGTAAAAGAAATCAGAAGCATTAATGAGATCTTAAAGGTGTATTTGTAAGCTCATGTTAATAATGTTACTTTGCCACTGTTTGACATAGGAAGTTTCTTGATAAACTTTTCTTACCAAGGTTGGTTTGTGTCCTTCCAGTCTTGAACCACATGAGAATTCACTGTAAAGAAGGAGGTGTGGGATGCCTGGGTGGTTCATTCGGTTAAGTTTCTGCCTTCAGCTCAGGTCACAATCTCAGGGTCCTGGGATTGAGCTCCACATGAGGCTCCCTGCTCAGCGGGGAGTCTCCTTCTCCCTCTCCCTCTCCCTCTGTGATCTCTCTTGCTCTTGCTCTCTCTCAAATAAATAAATAAATAAAAATTAAAAAAAAAAAGGAATTGCAATAGTATAAAGGAATTTGGGGGTTAAATGGACCTGCATTGAATCTTAGGTCTACCACTTGTTACCTGTGTGACCTTGAACAAATCAGGTTCTCTGAGTCTCAGTTTCCTCATCTCCAGTATGGAAATATTAATACCTACCTTTGGGCTTAGAAGTTCCATGTATTCCATCTCCTGCTTCCTTCTTCCTCATCTCAGGGCTACACACATCTCTTTCCAGTGTCTAGAAGTTTCTGACCTTTGTTAAGAGTTAGAAGTAATATATGTAAAATGCCTAGAATATAGCAGACACTAAAAAAAAAAAAAAGCTACTTGGTAGGTTTAATTTTGAGCCTTTATTATAGTAGCTCTCAAGCCAGACACTAAGGATGCCTGTTAAATCCTACCAGTATGGTCCTTGTATCCCAAAATTACTCTCCAGCAGCAAACAGAATTATAAGCAAGTAAGGGAGCAAGTTTATCTGTGCTTATTCTGACTTCAAAATCTATCTCAGACCTGTTTGCTTCTCTCTTTCTCTGCTGCCTCATCCAAGGTCAGGTCACCATCATCTCACATCTCTGCTTCTCAGTAGCCTCCCATCTGGTCTCCCACTTGCACTTCAGTTCTCTCCAGTATGTTCCCTACCAGTGATCAGAGCATTCCATTTATTTATTTATTTATATTTTATTTATTTGACAAAGAGAGACACAGGGAGAGAGGGAACACAAGAAGGGCGAGTGCGAGAGGGAGAAGCAGGCTTCTGGCTGAGCAGTGACCCCCCCCCACTCCCCCCGCCCCCCATCCCAGGACCCTAAGGATAATGACCTGAGCTGAAAGCAGATGCCTAACGACTGAGCCACCCAGGTGCCCCAGAGCATTCCTTTTAAATTTAAGTCAAACTTTGTCATTTTCTTGCTGAAGACCTGTCATCAGGTGCCTGTTACTCTTAGAGATCTGGATTCTAATGGGAGGTACTTCCCTACACTGAATGTTATTTTTTTTCATCTGTAAAATAAGTAAATTGGCCCAGATGATCTCCAAAGGATGTTCACTTCCAAGATTTTAGAATTTCACTCTGATGTTTCTAATATCAGTCACACTGCCAGAACTAAAACTACCAGATTTTTATTAGTAAGTGTGATTAAGGGTACTAGCTGCTGTACCCTTCATTCCTTAGAGGCTTAACTAGTGGTGTGGTAGTAAAATTTAAATAACTAACTATCCAAACAAAAGGGAGAAAAAAAAAAAGGCCTTGGTTTGTAGCATTTGCTATTTCCATGGGGTCAGTATACTCACCATGGCTGATATTAATTAAAATTTAAGTTAACAGTGATGCATCATTATATATGGAGCTGGAAAGATATGCTTGTTGGCTCTTCTGAGCTGGTATGAGCCATCTCCAACATACTGTTGGGCTTGAGCCGGTAAGGTTTATTTCTCATTTTTGTGTCAATTCAGTGTGATCAGTGGGGATGCACTTTGAGGCTGTGCTGCTCACAATCATTTGAGGGTCCCTGTTGACAGCGGCTCTGCTGTGTTCATTGTGCTGGTCCTTAGGTCATGGAGAGTGTTGACATGTGGCTGCATGACAGAGGACAAGAGAGAGAGGATCATGGCATCTTTGGCTACCGAACCTAGAAGTGGCAACAATACTTCTCCCATTTTCCTTTGACTAGAGTTAATCATATAGCCATGTAACTGCAGGGGAGACTGGGAAATGTAGTCTTGCTGTGTGCCTAGAAGTAAAGAAATATAGCATTGTCCATGACAGAGACTGGCCTCTGGTAACAAGCCTGCCCACATGTCTTATTGTTTTTCTACGCAAAAGCATACCTTTGTCTTAAGAGCTGACTATATCTTCCATAACAAAGTATAACAAAGTGGGTTGCCTTAAATAAGAAATATTTTTCTTATAGTTCTTATAGTCCAAAATCACATCATTGGTAGGACTGTGCTCCCGCTGAAGCTTTTAGGGAAGAACACTTCTTGGTCTTTTCCAGCTTCTGGTGGTTATTGATAATCCTTGGCATCATCCAGCTTGTAGATGCATCATTTCAACCTCTGCCTCCATCTGTATATTCCTTCTCCTCTGTGTCTGTTTCCTGTGTCCAAATTCCTCTCTCTCATAAGGGCACCAGTAATTGGAGTAGTACCTGCCCTATTTTAATATGACCTTACTTTAACTTGATTACACCTACAAAGACTGTATTTTGGGAAAAGTTCACATTTACAAGTATCAGGGGTTAGGATTTGAACATACAGTTTTGGGGGACACAGTTCAACCTATAACACTGACCTTTCCCAAAAAGAGTTTGACTTTCGCAAATCTTTATAGACCTAATGCAATCAATCTTGGTAAATTCTAAGGCTTAGAACCTAACTAAGAACCACAGTCACCCCAAAGGAGGGACTAGAATTTCCTCAACTATGAAAGTCAGGCCTGTAGGAAAGGGATGGGGATGTTTCTGCCATGTCATTTTATAATTGTTTACTGTCCCCTGATCATGCTGGGAGAAGATCTTGTGTTTCCCATGGTTCTGCTAGATCTCTTGCTGTCTTATAATGGAGGGCCCACAGGAGACATGCACATCTACTATTGACTTTGTCTCTGGGAGTTTTTGCCAGTTAGTATCGTTTGAGGGTGCAGCTGTGGCAAGTGCTTGGGCATGTGTCCTGTTTGCACGACACCTCTTCTTAAAAGAAGCAACTCAAAATCCTGTTCAGTCACTGTGACCAGAACTGACTGCCCAGTTATGCCCATTGAGTGTTGATGTGACTCTTTAGGCTGTGCATGAGAAGAAACAACTATCTGTGCACCTCCAAAATCAAATTGATATACAGTGATTGGGTAAGGACAGAGTTATATGAATTAAAACTCTGATTTGGAAAAAGAAGGATAGAAATACAGATATCATTAGTCCATAGTAAAGTGAAGTGTTGTAGGTCAAGTGTTGTCAAGTTCAGTGGGGAAATTCCTGATGAGCCTGGTTTATCCTCTGGGAGTGTTTCCTTTTATCTCCTTGGCCCCTGGCACCATTCCATGAGGGAAGGGCTTCTTTCTGTTCACTATCCTCCCTGCAACATTTGGGGTGGTCAGAGTTCTCCAGAGAAATAGAACCAATAGGATATAAAGGAGATTTATTATCAGGGATTGGCTGAGGGATGTAGTTATGAAGCTGAGAAGTCCTGTGATCTGCTGTCTGTAACCTGGAAACCCAGAAAAGTTGGTGGTGTATTTTAGTTGGAGACTTTAGGCCTGAGAACCAGGGGTGTTGATGACATAAATTCCATTTTGAGGGCCAGTATGTCCCAGCCCAAGCAATTAGGCAGAACAAAGGGGACAAATTCCTCCAGGTTCAACCTTTTTGTTCTGTATAGGCACTTAGTTGATTAGATTCTGCTAACCCACATTGGGGAGGGCAGTCAGCTTTACTGAGTCCTCTTATTCAAATGCTAATTTCTTCCAGAAACACCCTCACAGACACACCCAGAAATCAAGGTAACCATATCCAGGCATCTCCTAATTCAGTCAAATTGACAGATAAAATTAGCTATCACTGCAGGCGCTGGGATGTGTGCCCTTCTTGGGGCTGTGGAGTTTTCAGAGTCCATTTAGAAGGCTGAGGTCACAAGGATTTTTTAAAAAAATCCTGAATGGCAAAGGGTTTGTACTATTCTGGTAGCTTACCTTCTGATGGTATACTCTAGTAACACACTTCCCTTGATAAACTAAGTACGCTACTGATCTGTTTGCTTTAAGTCAGTCTCACATGTTAGTAACTGAGGCACCCAAGTCCTGATCTGCCTTATTTCTTTGCCTCCTTTCAGTCTCCTTTTCCTCTTTCAGCTTGATGGCAGCTACCTTGAGGTTGTTGGGTTATCTTTAATCTGATTTTTTTTTTCCAGAAAGCTGGGTCCTAGTGGGACTCTGTTGCTCAAAGCCCTATTTGATCTTTTTTTTCCTGTTCCTTAGAGCCCATGAAATAGTCAATATTTGTAATCCAAGGTCCCATATTACTGGACTCTCTCTATTCCTTTTTCTTTTTGCAAGTTGATCAATTTTCTCTTGAACTTATCACTTTATTATAATTTCTAACCAAATTCAGCAATAATTGTAAACACATACTAACACCCTACTTTCCTTCCAACTGGTTTAATAGGTGTGAAATCTTCCTGTCCAGTTATTGCATGTGTGGTCTTTGTGTAATGCAGATCACCATATTTCCAGACTGTAATGTCATCTTCCCTGTTATCTGCCACCTGACTTCTAAGTCAGTGCCATGCATTTTTGGTCTTTGTTATAATAGCACTCCATTTGAGAGTATCCATTTCCATACCAGAGTAACTAATTCTACCTATTGTGGGGGAAAAAAAACCCAAACAAACCAAATAAACCTTTCCAATTCTTAGCGAATTAACACATTAAACATTTTATTCCTTACACTCACTGGCAGGAGAAGGAGAGGTATGGGGCTCTGCTCCCCGTGGTTAGTCAGGAATTCAAGATCCTTCCCTCTTTAGTTACTGTCATCTTCAGCATGTGGCTTTTCAAGCTCCCCACTGAAGGAGGAGAGAAGACCTAGCTGCTCTTAGCCATAGTCTATAAGTCACCAGTCAGTTTTCCTTACATTCCTCTGGCTCCATTGAGCCAGAGAGCAGGGAAATGTAGTTTTGATCTGTATCCAGAAAGAGGGAAATGCATTTCGTGAGCATCTAGAATGGTGTCTGCCAGTGATCTAATTATTTATTTCACTTTTTAAGAAGTAGTTTTGTCCTTTGTCATTTCTGAAGAAGGCAGCATTAGAAAAAAAGAGTGAGAAGTGTTGACCGGATAAAAAGAACCTAAATTAGAATGACCCACACAATTCAATGTGACCAGCATTTATACTTTTTCTCTAACTCTTGTCTGGGTAGCTTTGATTTTACTGAGTCACTTCTAATACAACATCTCTAAATATCAGTTAGAGACTAAACATGCAAGGCACTTCCTGATTGTGCCACTTGCTGTTCTTTTGTTTTTTAGATGTAGAAATGAATCTTATCAAGGTGTTAGGATAATGTTTTTTTATCACAAAGGAAATTTCTCCATTTATTCTTTTTTCTCTAATTCATTTGGCTATTAACCCAAAATTTAAGAGAAGAAACAAATATTATTTATAAATTAAATTCCTTTTAGGCTCAGTGATATCTATTTCTTGTCCTTTAACATAGCCATATAATGTCCAGGTATTGGGGCATTATGATAACCAGATACTCACTGGTTGAAGCTGAGCTGAATAATGCATTAGCACAGCATCATGCCATACCCTCCCCACTCTCATCGAGTGAAGTGCTTCGTTTTTAAAAACCTCCTTTGGGAGTCTTCACAAACAACTGCTATTTAGCTCCTAGATTCCAAAGATGATAGACAGAGGCCTTTCCCTGCAGGTATAGATAGCTTACCTTCTGATGCTAGAAATCTGATTATTACACCCTCCCTGCAGATGACCCTGTCCAAAATCAAACAAAAATCTGAGATATTCAAAACCAAGTGAGAAAAGACTGAGAGCCTAGCAAAATTTAAATTAATGCTGACCTCCACTAGCAGAATATATAAAACGGTATACTTATTAAGAGGTGCATTTGAGCCATTTGGGGTTGAGAATTTTGTGCTGCTGATTTTAAAAGAAAGGAAAACAACAACAACAACAACAACAACAACAACAAAAACACCAAAAAACACCCAGGCAGCTGCCCTAGTTTCTAGTTGGACATGGGAGTATTTACTCAGCCCAGAACCAGTCGGAGCTAATGGTTCTGAGTGCCTCTAATGGGCCTCAGGGTTGGGCAGAGCCAGTTTTGGCAAGAGCAGAGATGGATGCCCATTAGAGAGTGGGCATATCTCTTCAGGTGGGACTTACACCATCTTCTCTTTCCCTCCACCCTCTCTCCTCCAGAGCTTTCAGATCCTCCCCGCAGAGTGTGTGTGCATGCTTCCAAAGCTCAAGAGTTTGGATCAATACCTAAAAGTTTGGAAGTTTATGAAATCTTCCAAATTGGAATGAAAACATCTCCCTGGGTATTCTGCAGTGCTAGTAATTGGAAATGAAACATCTGAGTGAAGGCAAAGCATTCCCTAGACCTTCATCTTATTTCCACTCAGATGTAATCCAAAATTAACACTTACTCCAGACACCCAGCCTATTAGCACCCGGAACGATTCCTTAGTTTCAACAAGAAGGGCAGAGGCTGGGGGCCTGAGTGAGTGGTGAGGGGCTCCCCCACTTGGAATTCCACCCTGGTAACCCAACAAGAGACATGAATTACCATTTAATTATAATGATGGAACAGATGTGATAACAAGGTTGTCTTCTCTGGCTCTGTTCCTGATGTCACCACAAGGGTTTCCAGTTGTTGCTCTTTCTCATTTTGCGCTTCCTCATTAATCTCAGCTTCTCCAGCTGCCTCCTGCTCTCCTCCCTGACATGTCTGGTTGGCCTTTGTGCCAGGCGATCACAGCCTTTTAGAGAAGTGGCTGCATGGGGCTGGGTCTTTGCTTGGTTTGCTTCCAGCCATCTGTGCTTTCCTGCAGGCCGTCATGCTCCTCTCGAAGCCCTGTGCCTTCGTCTTCACCAAATTATTGCATTTAAAAAAAGATATTTCAAACCCAAATCATTCCTTTGTGGTATCCATAAAAGGCCATATTCTTTGTATTCTGTGACTGTTATTTGGAATTTGCTCCTCATTAGGTTCCTGACCGCCTCAAAGCTCCCTCCTTACTCTTTTGTCTGTTTTCCTAAATCCCAACTTGAATATAGTTATAATCATTTAATTTCCCTCCAAGTTCAGGTTTACTAGACCCAAGATCAGGAACAAATTAATGGATTCATTAGTCTGACATAAGCTGGAATTCTGTATGTCTTCCTGTGAAAGTGAAATCTGAGGATGAGGTTGATTTTGGTAAAGTTTTATATAAATACTTAACAAAATGGATAGTATTTGAAATTTTGAACACAACTAGGCCTATGTATATTTTCCAGCTTTGAGTTTCCTGGCCCTTGTGGGACAGACAGGTGGTGAGCTACTGTAGCAAATATGAAATAATAGGATATATATAAGCTCTTTATTGAAAGAAGACATGTCTTTTTCTTTCTCGTGTTATTCCCAGCACTTGCCATAGGATAACCAATTCTACAGTGAATAATAATATTCTTTTATATTTTTTTTGAGTAGTTAGTATATGCCCAGTACTCTGCTAAGCTTTTTACACATAGAATCTCATGACAGCTTTCTAAAGCAGGGGCTGTTCTACCATTCCCATTTTACAGATATGAAAACTGAGGCACTGGAGAATTAAGACTTGCCAAAGTATAGAAAAGGTATTGTTGGAGGCTGACTCGGAACCCAGGAAGGATTATTTCAAGACCTAATATCTTGGTCATTATACATTTTTTTCATAAAAAGCAGAATAACTATCTATGAAGCTTTTCACCTAAATATGGAAGCAGTGCTCGAGCACAGTAGCTGAGAAGTCTGTCTGTGGTGTAGATGACCATAGCTATAAGGATCTGGTGACACAAATGGATGTGTTATTCAGTCTCTTAGAGGAAAATAGATGGGGGGAGAGAGAATACTGTGCAGGTGGGGTAACACCTGATGGAAGCACAGGGAAGGGCCCTTTGACTGCAGAGGAAGGGAATGGGATTGCCGTTCCTGTGCCTACCTGTGGCTCTGTACAGGGAGTCAGACTCTGGACTTTTCTAAAGGCATGTTAAAACAATGGAGAGAGCCACAGATTTGAGGACTAGATTATTATTTGAGGCTTTATTATTGCTGCCCATTTCATAGACTTGTGCTGTATGTGCAGTTAAAGTCTGAATGCAGTGACATCTCTCATCCTCAGGTGGTGAACCAAGCAGAGGAGGTAGAAGTCCTTGGCATTCACAGGTGAGCTTCTCTTCTTCAAATCCTCTGCTTGCTCTTTAAGCTGGAGCTGCAGTTTTGCCCAGCAGGCACACTGGGCTGATCTGATTCTAGCTGTCTTCTTGACCGATCCTAACTAGATCAATACAGAATGCTCATATCAGACAGAGGTCATTCCTTAAAGCTGCAAGTTTAGGTCAAATAAAAGAAACATTATTACACAATAATGGAGAACTTACAGATTTTTAGAAACAGTTACATCATCACAAAGTTGAAAAATATGAAAAATTTCAAGGAGTGAAATATATTTAGAGATACATAAACCCTTAGATAGTTAATATCAACTCCTTTTAGAGAATGTTATCCAAAGATGCAATCAATTTGCTCATGATAAATCCAGGTCAGGTGTAATGGTGTTCTTGCTTTTGGGCCCCAGGTACGCAAGTATCAGTGGGTATCCAGGGAGCTGTATGGTTCCAGGACTATCCATGGAGAGATGTGGGGGAGAGACAAAACCACTTAACCCATTTCAAGTTTATTGTTGTTCCGGTGGTGTGGCTCTTGGTAATTTACGAGACTGTCTGTGGGGTTCAGGAGCTCTTGAGACCTCCCGTCTAATAAAATAGCCATGTCGTTTTTCCTGAGTGAAGGGACCGACATATATCAAGAGGTGCAATTTGTTTGATATCCTTTTATACAGGAAAAGGAAAGGTTGTGGCATTTGTAGGTTAGTAAAAAGAGGGAGGAAGTTAAGGTATATAGGTATGTTGAGAAAGACTTGGCAGTTGAAAGTACATAAAGGTCCTTTTGTATTTAACATCTTGGGGGCATACTAAAGTTTCAAGTTGGAGCTGTCAGTTTAAAGTCTTAAATGCAGTCCATTGCATATTCCTTCAGGTTTTAAAGATAGCAAAACACCTCCTTTTTTCTAATAATTGGTTAAGTTCCCCTTACCTGAAGAGGCAGGCCACTTTGCTTTCCCTATTTGCAGTAAAAACTATAATCCTGACTATGAAAGAAGGCATATGGACGAATCTTTATTCCCAGTGAGTTGTCCTTTTATAATGGGGGTTTTGTAATTATGTATTGAATCATTTGATTCGAAGACTATGTCACTGAATGAGCAGTCTCACTCACCATACAGCTATCCCAGAAAGTGAAGATCCATTTAGTCTCTTGTTTAATTTATAAAATTATGATTTTTACTGACAAAAAAATAAGCCTGTGCTACATAAATTAATGACACAAATATTGAATTATCTATGATCCTAGGCAGCAGCTAGGCCTAATTTGATACAAGTCAAAACTACAAGTATGTGTCTGTATGCTTGTGGGGTATGTGTGTGTGCATTTGTACATATGCATTTGTATGTAAGTACCTGAATGAGATAGTAAGATCATAAGGCTGAGGACTCAGCTAGTACTGGTGGCATTGGGGCTATCAGTTTGGCATATAGGATTCTAATTAGGAAAGTTGAGGTTTTCTGACTAAAAACTAGGGTTTTTTGTGGGTAGGACATAAATGTACAAATGAATGTATTGAACCATGGCTTTTATAAGAGCTTATTGATGACAGTGGTGTCACACATTCAATACACACCTTTTCATGGCAGGATATAGGATAGCTTTCTTCTTCAAAAGCTATTTTTTGTCTGGCTAGAGCTTCTTTCAGTAGTGCTGAATGTTCAGTTAAGGCACAATTCAGAGTAAGGAAATCTGGCTCTTAAAGCTCTGTCTTTTTTAGTAAAAATCATTTAGTCAGTTCCTTCCTGGTGGTCTCTGGTAGTAAGAATGTTGAGTCACAGGGGAGTGGTTTTGAGAGGAGCCTGATTGCATTCCTCTTGGGGGTCCCTAAGAGTGGGTATCCCTGGCATTGGACAGAGTAGTAGCCAGTAACTTACATGAAGTTCAGAGACCTTTGCAATAACTCTTCCAACTGTCTGACTCAATAGCAGCCTTTGGAAGGGTATTTTTTATCTATGACAGTTGCAGCTTTCAATCCTAGATTGGATTTCTCCCTGTCCTCCCAGAAGATGTTTTAGTGATGTACCAGCTTTAGCATATGATTGGTAAGGCCTTGAAATAAATCTGCCGCTAAAAGAGAGGCATAGTAGGGTAGGGTGGAAAAGGGCGTTCAAATTCCCTAGTAAATCTAATACCCTACTAACACCATTTTTAAGAAAGGAGGGGCTTGTTCTTCATTTCTGTATCCTTTCTAAGCTTCTTAACTCTTCTCTTTTTATTTTCATTTCTCTGTAGAATCAATTAATCAGATCAGGTGTCATTATTCTGAAATTTGTGGTGCCTGGTTGCTGCCAGGGAATTGATTTTTCTTGGTTCTTGGGACCAGTCAGTGACATGGTCTTCATGGGGGTTGAATGTCCTCTGTCCTCATTGGTACTAACTTGCTGTGGCCTTAGACAAATACCTTTTCTGCTAGGGCCTTAGTTCTCTTTATCCTGAAAACAAAACAAAACAAAACTGGTTTTGTTTCTAAGCCACCTACCTCTCAGGTAGAAAGGAGATTGAGAAATCAAACTCGGAGAATAATGAATGGATGAGGAGACATAGAGTAAGACCATGAACAATGATTGGAAGCCCACAGAGAAAGGCAAAAGGAGAGGCAGAACAGGAAGTGCTGGGGAAATTCAGAAGAAAACAGAAGATGCATTGGGACAAAGGAGAGAGAGCAAGTCAGCAGAAAAGAGAATGGGTACAAGAGTTGCAGAGAAGGATGAAAAGCAAAATTTTCTTCAGGAGGAGCTTTTGAAGCTACCTGGGACCATGGGACTTCTCTGGGGCACAAAGTGGCAGCCTGGCCAATGTGCCAAACACAGACAAGGCCACTTCTAGTGCCTGGGGTATATAGGGTAAGATGTGAGTGAATGTTTTCAGGACAGTTCTACCTTTTAAAGATGTCTTCCCATGGTCTCCTGGATGATTCTTTGAACAAGGGTATTAGATAAGGGCAGGAGCAGTATCCTCTGAAGAGTCCACAAAAATCCAGACTACTTATTGAGAATCCACAGAATTTTCCTATTAAAACTCTGGCGCAGCTCTAGTAATAAGCCTGGCACGATGAGGGTGGAGGGCTGTTGGGTGACGTGCCCTGCCTTGCAGAGTTAGAGTCAGTAGAAGGCAAATGTAGACACAGGACAGAGGTGGTAGGGTGTGTGTGTGTGTGTGTGTGTGCGCGCGTGCACGTATGTGCACGCACACACACGCATGTATGTGCCCATAAATGCTTTTTTAAGTAGGTGGCTTAGAAACTAAAGAGACAATTATGGACTTGAAAAATCAGAGCCATTTTCAGAGAGGAGATGGAACATGAGAAGAATATGAACAATTTGGAATAAATGGAGAGGCATGAGGTGGAGCATTCCTTCTAATGAGAAAGATGAGGACACCCCCAAAGACATGGAAAGTCATGGCATGTATAAATGACAATTAGGAAACTCTGCTTATATCAAAATAGAGGAAATAGGTTCTCATGAGAAAAGGACTTAAATATCAGGATAAAATGTGGTATCCTAAGCAAACAGGATAAAAGCAGCCTATGATTTGACAGTAGGTTAAAAGATATAGAGCTGGTATTTTCTCTCTTAGTACAGTTTGCTTTGTATTTTACAGTTTTTAATTCATTTCTAGGTATGGAAAAAAGTCACTTTTTGGTTGTATAGATTACCATTATATTGATGTTGATTACCATTATATTGATGTTGAGATTTGTAGGTGATAGCTACTCAGACTCCAAATTTTTGTGAATTTTGAAGATTTAGTTAATTATATTGTATCAATGAGGATTGTATTCACCTGCAAATAATTCAAACATGATTACAGATTCTTTTTTTCTTTTTTAAACCATTATCTCAGAGAGAGAGTGCATGTAGGGTGAGGGGCAGAGAGAGGGAGAGGAGAAGCAGACTCCCCGCTGAGTGCGAGCCCCTACATAGGGCTAGATATGGGGCTTGATCTTCCCATCAGGAGATCATGACCTGATGTGAGCAGAAATCATGGTCAGATGCTTAACCAGCTGAGCCACCCAGGTACTCCAGATTACAGATTCTTATTATGTAAACAGAGTTGTATTTTTCTCACATAACAAAGGATCTCATGGTCAGTAGTTAACAGATTGGGTCTGTGGTTTGGTGATGTTAGGGCTCAATTCTCTTCTGACTTTTCCCTTATTGTCTGAAGATGGTTCTGGCCATTACATACACAATCAGGTCAGGAAGAAAAGAGAAAACAGAGGCCTAAATTGGATCACAGACTCTCTTAGTCAAAGAGAAAGCTGAGAAAGGTGGTTCTTGGCTTTGCAGGCAAGTCAGTGAGGTTCAGAAATGAAGAAGAGAGATGGGAATAGTTTTTCATTGCCATAAACACCTACCATGATCATCTAGCAATTTCGTGATTAAAAGCTTTGTTGTATCTTCTAAATATGAAAACACTGCACAAACAAAGCTGTGGTGGCTCTCAATGTCCAGATTTTATTTTTTGTTTATTTGTTTCAGCTTTTTATTTAAATTCTGGTTAGTTAACATATAGTGTAATATTGGCTTCAGGAGTAGAATTTAGTGTTCATCACTTAACAACACCTAAGTGCTCATCACAACAAGTACCCTCTGTAACACCCATCACCCATTTAGCCCATCCTCTGCCCACCTCCTCTCCAACAACCTTTAGGTCTGTTCTTGGTAGTGAAGAGTCTCTTAGGTTTTGCTTCTCCTTTTTTCCTCCCTTCTCCTGTGTTCATCTGTTTTGTTTCTTAAATTCCACATATGAGTGAAATCATATGTCTCAGTGTCTCGATATTATTAGTATGTAGCAAACAACTGGATTTTTCAACTTTCATGTAAGAATCATCATTTCTAATAGCTTTATAAATATTATTCACATTTTTCCCTATTTTCTGGTAGATAATTTCCATGCCAAAGTTAAGATTTTTTCCAAAACACTAACCAGTTTTCCAGCAGTTTTCTGCTTTAAGTTATGATCATGATCATCTTCCTTGTCAACATTTATTGTGTCCTTGCATGTGAGGTCTTTTTACTTGTAATTCTCATTTTCATGATACTTCAAAGTAGTTGTTATTCCTATTTTATAAATAAGGAAAGTGAAGCTCAAATAAAAGTAAAGTGAGCTGCTCAAGGGCATATGGCTGGAATGTGACAGAATGAATTAAAAGGTAATTCTTTCTATTCCAAAACCTGTTTCATTTTGTATTTTGTTTTTTGTTTTGGTTTGTTTGCTCTCAGAAGGTTGTGCTGACTTCGCTGTGCCATTTGAGGGAGTTTGCAGTTATCTGTTTCCCAGATTCCATCTGGGTTAAAACTGTAATTATGAATTCAGGGGTAATTTTTCTTACTCTAACTCAGACTTAGGTACTGATTACCTGGAGTCAGAATATAAAGGAACAACTCCAAGAGTTGCAAAAATCACAGCTATCATAGAGTTAAGTCTTGCTTCAATTATTAGGCAGAAGATAATGATTAGGTTTTGAATAATGTTAATCTCTTCCTGTCCTGTTTCTAGCTGCTTCATTTTGAAGGTACAGTTTTTGTTCTTGATGAGAGTCTTCATTAAGAGCTTTGGATTTGGGTCTTGCTTGAAAGGGACTGGTGAAATGTATTTCTGTCCGTGAAGTTCCATGATGTGTCTACAGCAGTGGTTCTCAACACACATACTAGAATCACCTTGGAAACCTGAAAACATAGTCTCTGAACCAGCCTCCAGAGATTCTGATTTCAATGGTGTGGAGTGAAGCCCAGGCATCAGTATTTATTATGATGTTTGTTGTTGTGTTTGTTTTTTTTTTTTAATCTCCTTAGGAGATTCTAATGCTCAGCTTGAGGAGGAAACCACTGGCCTAGATGATTAATAGACGTACTAATGGAGAAGAGGGAAGAGAAAGCCCCAGAGTGAGTGGCCCTCAAACCTTTTGGTCTATGGACCATTTTATGGGGGTGTTGAAAGAAATGGGTCTCTTTAGAATTAGTAGAGATAATTGCCTGGCTTTTGATGAGACACCAGTGAGTGAAAGGATAAGTAAATGACTAATGAAAGAGAAGTTGTATGTAGAGAGTAACTTCATCGTATGTTTCCATGATGCTTTTATAATTTTTAAAATGTAATCATCCAAATTTACCAGTGAAAAAAACCAAGATCTTTTGGGATAAATTAAAGAGACTATATAGTTTTAGTGTGTGGCAAAATGTGAATCAAATTTTGATCTGCTAAGACTTAGTCCAGATTCTTTCTTATTCTGGAGATCTTGGACAACACCCCAATGGTGAAATCACCCTTTATGAACACCCTGAGAGATTTCATGGAATGCACAGATTTGTATTCTGGGGGGGGGGGAAGAATAATTGATCTGATTTGGTCCCCAAAATTCATTTTGCAGGAGCTCTGTTCTGAATAATTTTCTCACAGCAGTGAGAGAAGCCTGTTGTGTACTTAAACACAATACTGTGTCAGCCAGCATAGATGTTTGCTATGGCTATGTTCAATTCCCTGGGCCTAATGTATTTCCTTTCTGTTTAGTGGCAGATGCCCCTTTGTTTCCCAAAGCCCATTTCTTAACTTTTTTTTCCATTTTCAAGTTTGATCCATCTGAAATCTATACATTATTTCACAGACATCAGTGGCTTTTTTCCAGGTTAAATTATTTAATGGCATTGTTTCATTGAAGGCTTCAGATTAGCTGCTGACACTTATTGGCAGAAAGAAACACGTTTTTCCATTGGGATAAAACATATTTTGTTTCAGAGAAAAGAGCAACTGAATTGAATTTCTGTCTTCTAAATCTTAGCTGTGGCAAATGAAGACATCTGATGTTTTAAATGACAATTTACCTTTGTATGAAAATTAAGCATTAGTCACCCAATCTATATTTTCTCCTTCTCCCTCCTTCCCTCTTGCCATTTCACCGTCCTGCTTTCTCTCTTCTTTTTCCTTCATTCCCCTACCCCTTCCTCTTTCTTTTGCCCTATATCCCAACTCCTCCCTGAGCTCCCTCTCTCTTCCTCTCCACCTCTCCACCCCTCCTTCTCTCACCTCATTTGTTTTCTCTTCTCTTTCTGTCCTTGCTTCCCCCTCTTTTGCCTTTTCTAATTTACTCTATTTTGGTTAGCTTATCTTCTCATCTTCTGAGTCTTTATTCCTCTGGGTTTGGAGGTTTTAATTCCAGATGTCACTCATCTTGTGGAGTGAATAACCCAGGCATTTGAAAGGAAAGAAAAAAAAAATGAGGTTTAATTTCATTTCTCTTTCTCTCTCTGCCAAGCACTTTCCTTGGGAATTTTAACAGAAACAAATGGAAAGAACATAAACTTTGCCTGTTTTACTGTCCAGGTGAGAAATGGGGGTGAGGAGGTCAGTGGCTTCTATGGGTGTTCCTACCTCCCCAGCATAGAAGAATGTGACTACAAGTGGGCATCTGTTTTCCTGTCCTTTCTAGACATCTATCTGCCTGGAATGCCGGGCACTGCATTGTTTTAACACTGCTTTATATATTTGCCAAAATAACTTCATAGCTACAATCTGACCATTTATCATCACAATAACGTCTCTATGTGGTATATGCCCATTTTCCAGATCAGGGCAGTGGTCTAAGCGTTGGTAGGATGAATTTTCAGCTGTTAAGGAGGAGAGCAGTGCTACATATTGCAGAACCTGGTAACTAGGGTAAACATTAGCAATCTGGAATAGCATCATTTGGGGTGCCAAATCCGGTTGGGGCCAAATGAGTTGAGGGAGGGCAAAGCTGAGGGTGTTTGGAACATGCTGCTCAAGGAAGGGTGGGGCAGGAGGAGAAAGAAGAGGTCAGGAGGAATTTTCTCATATTAATGTCACAATGTTGGAGGCTCCTAGAGCTTCCTGTGTGCTTGAATGTGTAAGAGGGTAGGTTAGCAAAGGACAACCAGGCAAGATCACAGACCACCGCCTGTGGTGGGATGATGTGTGCCTTGAACAGATGCTTGCAAGGGGCTGAAGAGAGGCTGAGCTCAAGCTACTCTCAGCTCTCTGAGGTGGGCTATGGTTATAGAGGGAGAAGGGCCTTTGTCGTAGCAGAAAGGTCATTTAGGCTTACCTAATCAGACATTGCACCTTGAACTCAGGTAGCTTACTTGGATTATTACAGTTAGGGTTTCCTGGTACGTAAAGGTGGGGCCCAAGACCAGGAATTGGGATCCTTGACGTTTAGGCTAACTTCCTGTGTTTCTTCCACCTGCTGCTGTCCGCTAGATAGCACTTGTGTATTATAATTGCAAAAAGGATGAAATGCAAAAATGGTAAGTTTTTTTTTCAAAATGGTTTGAGAGGACAACCTCAGAAATTTCTTTTAGAGATGAATGTAGCAATCTTGTGGAGAGCAGGCATTTTGTGTGCCTGATTTAACCAAACACTTTTTGGCCACACTGTGCTAAAGAAAGCACTTGAGTACTATCTTCCAGCCTCTTAGTCTTAATGGTACTGCCCCCTCCGCTTCACTGGGATTCTTCAGAACTTGCTTAGCCATGGATGTAGTAATTGGAATCAATTATTCATTCCCAATAAATGAGCCGAGTAACTGGGAGTACATGGGGTAGAAGTGGGGGGTCATTGCCTCAGCACTGACAGGCAAGAGAATAGCATGAAAGCCTTCTTGAATATAAGGAAAGACAAAAGTATTTCAGGGAATGATGAGTGGTCCTTGTTTTGGATCCCTTATTCAATCTAAAGAGAAAATAAAGAAGACACCAGCAATTGGGGAGATGGAAAGAAGGGGAGCTGGCAAGAAACAAACCAAAAGCATTCTTCATAGGATCTGTTTAGCACAATGAATTGAGGTCAGATTAACAGCTAAAAAAATAGCATTACAAACGTTGAGTTGGATTCTGGAATTAGGAGTTCTGTAACTCACTAGCTGGGTCTACTTTGGAGACTTCCTCTTTCTCATCTGTAATATAATGTGTGATGTGTGTGTGGAGTTACAGCTGTGCGAAAGGAGTGATACCTATCTGGCTGCCTTGTAATCATCCTGAGACTCAGTAGAGAAAATACATTAAAATTATATTGGAAAATATAGAAAACCATTGTGCAAATAAAGGCATTTTAATAATTTTATGAATTCCCTTTTTAGTCCTATGCCCTCTCTCCTGCTTTCTGTATTTTCTCCCTTTATCTAAGGACTGTGGTTATCTGATTTGAGGAGTCAGTGTTTGGCAGATAGATAGCAGAGCTCTTAGACAGGGCATGCTTATCAGGAGAAGAAAATGAGAGGACAGTTTGGACCACCTTCTTTGATGAAAGAGGAAAGAGGAAATCCATTCACTTATTAATACACATACTTATTAATTCATCATGTATTTGCAGATGATCCACTGTATCACAGGCACTGCACTAGACACTTAGGATGTGGCAGTGAATAATGCATAATCACCCTCTTGAAAAGTCAGAGTCTAGTACTTTTTTGGAGGTCTTCCTGGAAAAATTCATGTACTTTCTAAGATAAGTCCAGAAATTTGCTAGACTATGTAGGTATCTTCTAAGCAGAGTATGTGTTGTTTTGGAGGAATAGACTTTCCCTCACCAAATGTAAAAGTGACTGTATATACTGGGAGTAAGTTTTGTATTTATTGCCTCTTTCTCTCGTGGAAGGAAAATACTGATAATTCTTGCACCTAAGGAGTGAACCCATGGTTTTTCTTGTTCTCTTTGGAAGTCGAATAGCCACTGTGTTGGACCAAAATGGAGAGACAAAACTGTTGCCAGAAAGCTAGCCAGGTTAGAAGCAACCTAATTACAGGGGGAAGGCAAGAATGCAAGGATGGAATAAGTATAAAGTCGGCCAAGAAGGCATATGGGTGAATGGAGTGAGAAAGGAAAAATCATACAGTAGTGGATAAGGTAGAGAGAGGAACATGTGTTAGGATATGGATGAAACTGCTATAGGTGGGGTGACTCTTAAAAGTTACCAAACATGACATTTAGTAAATGCATACTGAGGCAAATCACACTGATTCAGAAGAACTCAGAATCTGAGTCTAATATCTATACCAAAATGAAAATATTTTCAGTTACTTTGTCTGAGTTTCTACCCAGATTTTTATCTCTTCCATAAATAGGTTAATCAATAGCAAGTTAAATTAATAAATATTTACTGGAACCCCTTTGTTTAAGAGATTTGGGGTTCAGAGATAAAAAGATTTGGGGTTTTTCAAAGATGAATCAAAGTCTTGGGGCAGATACTGCCTTCGGGGAATTTACAGAATGACAGAGCAAATGTGACATACACAAGAATGATTCTGCAGAATGTGAAAAGCCATGAGAGAGCTATATCTAATAATCTCTTGGCATTCAAAGAAAGCAGTGATCACTTCAGTTGAGAATCTCAGGGAGAATTAGGAAGGCACATGAGGAAGTAACATTTGACCAGGTGCAAGTTACAAGATGATGAGAAAATGAATGTTTCATATGAAAGAAACAAACTGAACCAGGAAGTTGAAGGAAATGTGGCACATAAATAGGAAACAGTGAGCTCTATGAGGGCAATAGGGGGAAATTAAAGTTGGAAAGGTCATTCTGGGCTTGGTTATAAAGTATACAATGACTTGAAAACTGCTGTAAGTCTCGTACTTTATTCTACAGCCAACAAGGAGCCAGTCACAGTTTTTTTGTCTATGATGGTAATGTTATAACCAGAATTACGTGTCAGAAATACTGATTCAGTTATCAATCAACAGTTATTTATTGGGTATCTACTCATTGCAAGGTACTGTGCCGAATGTTGATGAGAACGCAGAAGAAATACCTCACATGATCCTTGATCCAAAGGTCTTGTACTCCGAGTAAGGAAATAAATGCCATATTCAAAGAAAGATGACTAATGATTGAGTTATTTTACAGTCATATTGGATAAATAGTGATACTTCTACCACTATTCTGGTTTCCACTGAGCATAATCTGGAATCTTACGTGTTGAAATTGTTACAAGGTTGTCTTATTGTTCTCAGTTTGTAATCTGTTAGTTGGTTCTAAACTGCTGCTTGTAGAAGGGAAATTAACATAGCAAATTTGAGTGCTACAAACCCACTACCCTGAGCGGATTTGTAAAGAAAATCTTCCTAAGCCCCCATCTCCCCCAAGCTGTGAAGTGCGTTTAGCTGAATGGAGATTTCTTTGTTTGTCTCAATGATTAATTGTATCTTGCACTGTCCTAGAACCTGATATTTAATTATCCCAAAATGCTTTATGAATATAGATTATGTGTCTCCAGGATCATGTGAGTGGGCCAGGGATGTTTGCTGAGTGATCTTTACTCTAGTCAGTATAAATTTTGCCAGACACAGGCCGTGACTTCTTCATTGTCTGACTTTGAGCCATTGCTACATCTGGAAAGAAGGACATACCACCATAGGGTGCCATTTATCTCAGGCCACAATTGGAATCTGGATATTCACACCAGCCTCAATTGTTAAATCTGGCTTATTTACTTGTTAGGCGTGTGCACGTGTGTGTGCATGCACACACACAGACACAGACACAAAATTGTTGATAATATAGACAGCATAAAATTAGTTTTGTTTTTGTTTTTTGATTTGTGTTTTGCTTGTTTTATTTATTTCTTTGTTTTGGGGTAAGGCACAAGAAAATTGCTTGCCCTTTGCTGGTAGAAATCTTGGAGAAGATCTTTGTCTTTGTTAACATTGTCATCATAACCCCTGTCATCATGATAGCATTGTCAGATCTCATCATCAAAACTTTATGAAGTACTGCCCATGAGTTGGGTTAAATGTTTGGCTATTTTATTCACTATGAAAGAGATGCATTTAGAATCCTTTATGGACAAGAGATGCCACCATTATATCCATATCAATGAACTGTTCTGTCAGGCAGTAGAATCAGATAGTGCTCTTGCCCAGGTAACTTTGTAATGACTAACTGGGATATGGAGCTTAGCCTGAGGCCACAGAATATAACATGTGTAATGTTAGGACCTATACTTTTATATGGGTTAGATCTCATAACGCTCTGTACAGAATCCACAGGGCTAATTGCCTACAGGCAAATATGGAACTGAGAGTTAATGTTTTAGGTGCTGATGAAGGCACTGATGTCTTCTCAAAATAGCTGCTTCCCTCAAAACCTTTTTTTCATATATTTTTTCTCCTAATGGAAAGTCCTTCCTTGTCTTTTCCAGCCATACACTAAACCAGTCTTAAAATTGGCATAGATACAGGCCCACATCTGGAAGATATTAGTCTGCCCAAAGGGATTCAGCCTGTGAACTGGTAAGAATTTAAATAAAATATTTGAGAATTAGGTTCATTCCCTTGCTCTCATGTTTCTACAGGTATTTACATTTTCTGGGTTAGCAGCCACATCACTCAGTATTGTTGAGTGTGGAAAGGGTTTGTGAAATCATTGTGGGCTGACAGATGTTTTGAACCTCTCTGTCTCCCCAGCTGCACCAGATCTAACAGCCTGAAAGTGATTTCCCTTTATGATATTTCATACCACATTGCAAATCTAAATTGAGGCCTGTTTCCTAAATACATTTAAATATTAGCTGAATATAAAAATGTGAATACAGCCAACAATCCATGAATACGCAAATGTATTTCAAAACATTCTTCACCCTGAGAATCAGAAAATGGCATATCTGGGACAAGTGAAGATGGATACAAAAGACCAAAATGGAAACAGGCCTATCTGTGTATCTAACAGTTACTATTGTGTCTATCACCGTAGTGCCTGGGCCTTTTGTTGAGAAACATTTCTTCTCCTTAATGATGATAAACTCAGGAATATGCAGGAACAAGAGAGCTAATTTATAAATAACGTGAATCTCATCCATAATGGCCAGTATCGGGAGGCCATTATGTAGATGTATCCAGATCATTAAGTGGCAAAGTTGGCAACATTACAAATTCTTTATCCATGTGCAGAGGCTGGGAGAGAGTGGTAGGAAGAAAGGGTAAAAGGCAGGTGTTCTCTTTTGGTTTTCGAAATGCAAAATATAAAGGGAACCTCTCAACTTCAGATTTTAGCATTGTTTGCATTTGTAATGCTTTGCTGCCCTTAGTTTATAGACCTGCTGATCAGGTATATGCCTTCTTTGTGAAATTCTAGGAATGAAAGGTCTTAATGGACTCCATAAAAAGCACATTACCATGCCATGGCTTTGTTTTTGTTGTGGGTTACATAAAATTTCCCATTTACATTGTTACTAATGATGCAACTAAATCCATGGTGATATGCTATGTAAGAAATGTATAGATAACCATCATAACTGATAACTGGGCCAAGATTGAGTCCACTTTCATAGTATTCTCTTTAGCTTTTTCCTAGAAAATCTTTGTCTCCTTTTTTTTTTTTTTTTTTTTGAGGCTGTTCTCAGCGTACCCTACAAAGAATAAGGATTGTTTTTTGTCTGCCGCTGGTATAGAGCAGATACTTGTCGATGAACTAATTTTTAATGGGCATGAGCTACTGTTTCTTTTTATTTTTTAAATAATCATCCAAAGATCAAAAACAATTAGTGAATGAATCCCATAAATTGAACTAATTTTTATTTTATGTTTCTATATCGTTTTCATTTCCATATTGCACTGGAGATTATTGACCAAATAGGAATTCACTTTAAGAGAGTGTATAATGTGTTTTTTTTTTTCTCTCTAAAGGATGAATGAGATTTTCTTTTTTAACATACTGAAAATATCTTGTAGACACTTCAGTTTTTCTGGCATTTTTCTAATGTGGTCTGTAACTCTACAGGTTAGATAAGAACAGGGGTATTTGTTTTTTGAGGAACCCAAAAGGAAAAGTGTTATTCTCCATTGGGTAGCTCCTTAGGCTCTATGCTAAATTCTAATTATATAGAGGTGAACAAATGACTGATTCTGGACCTCATTGTTCACAAAGTCTAGAGCAGGTACTGTACCAGCTAATGTAAAGAGGACAGGATATTTAAAATAGATCTTGATCTCAATGAATTTATATTTAGAAAGGGAGATTAGTTTTATATCTGTAAATAGGTAATTAACCATAAAATGTAATTTGTGATACAGTGGTAGAGATGTCAAGCACTACCAATACTCAGACAAAGATATTTCACGTTGAGACTTTCAAGGAAGACTCCTGGAGAGAGAAAGGGACTGACTGGGATTTAGGGGGAGATTTTGATTGGTAGAGAGAGATTTGTAGTGGCTGGCAAGTGTGGGGAACAGTGTGGTGCAGTGTGTGGGGCAAATTTGAGGAAGGCATATCCAGCAGGCATTGTTCAGGTCAATATGACTAGGACAGAATATATATGGGAAGACAATGTGAGAACGCTTTGATTAGGTTCGGTGAGGTTTGAGTAGGCTGTTAAGGAATTTAAGCCATGAAGACCATAGAGGTACACTGGAAGTTTTTTGAGTAAAGTAAAATTAAATGCTTCAGAATTACGTATCTGAGATTTGGCAGGAATCTTATGAGATCATCAGCCTCCAGCCCATATTCTCATATAACAAAGTATTATACCAACCCGGACAGGAACTACTTCTGGAACATTCTGACACCCTAGTCCCGTAGAACACTATGTTCTTTCTTTCAATTAAGATATTGGCTCTTTTTTGCAGTCCAACTCAGACAAACCAGATTTTCACAAATCAGGGCCTAGTCTTGTTTATCTCAGACACATTGATGGAATATCTTTGATTACCTCAGATATTTGACAGCTGGCACTTGTCAAAAGTTGATATACTGGTCACCCTGCTGAATTTCAGCACTTTTATAATTGTGATATGCAAAGATGAAATGAAGTAATAATATTCCACTCCCCCATATGAAGATCCTTCTTACCCATCTGCTCTGATGTCTCTGTAACAATATTATGAAGTTATGTATGACATGCTGATCCAGGGAGTATCAGGGTGGTTCTCAGTGCAGCAATTTTAGTATCATATTCTGCATTCCCTCTTACTTCCAGACACTGTGCAAGTTAAAGCTAGGTAAGCATTATTTCTTATTTTAAGTACATTAAGGATGGTAGTGGGCAGCCAACAGGATAAATTAATTGTCTGCTTAATGCAGCTGAGTGCATTATCTCACCAGAAGTGGAAATCTTTAGCTCCCAGGTAGCAGCACAATGGGAGAAACCAACCATTTACTTTTAAGGGATTCAGAATACCCCGAAGTGAGGCAGTCAGGGAGGCCTTGGATAAAAGTGAGATGTATGCCCTTGTTAAGATAGGGCATTTTGGACTGTTCAGTACTTTCTTCTTTTTACTCTGATGGCTGTACTCTGGCCATTTTCTGCCCCAGAAGTGGACTGGGGTCACTGCTCCCAAACATCTCTGTTTCCCAGGGGCAGCCCTCCGTGATCCTTAGAACTTGCAGTCTGTTTTCCCGTAGCAGTGCTGATGTACTCACCTGGAATACCTGCTCTTTTGTTCTTGCTCTGTTTATCTTCTACCCATTCTTGAAGGTCTGACCTCTCCAGGATACCTTGTGTGTCTAGAACTAACCCTCAACCTCATTGGTTTCACCTCTCAAATACCCACAGTGGCTAAAGTCCATGCTGTACCATCTGGAATTGTGTTTCATATGCTGGTTCTCATTTGTGGTTGCTCAACAGAATCACCCATGCAAGGATTACTTTCTTTTTTCTTTTGTGATATTGAATCATTGACTTTCAACTTGGCTCTGCATCAGGATTATCTATGGAAGTTTGTAAAAACAAAAAGCCTGCACCGAGATTGGGACTTTGGATGGCCTGATCCTTTGCATTTTTATGAAGTCCTGCAGGTGATTCAGAGGCATAATTTAAGTTCAGAAATTTCAATTCAGCATGTTTTGCATCGCCTGTTTTTGTTTTGAGTTAATCTTTTCTTTATAACTAAATTATTAGGCACTGAAGTTTCTTTGGAGTATTTTATCTTACAGCATTTGTGTTGCCAATAGTATAGTATATTGTTTTGGTTAATTTACTTTGCAGAGATGTTGGGAGAAGACATGGTTCTGATTCCAGACCTGCTTGTCCAGGGCAGTTATTAAACAATTCTGGTCATAGTGGACTTGCAGAGACCACCCCCCACCCGGCCCCCACCTTCACAAGACAAATGCATTTCAATAGAACACTGTTTATTTTTCCAGGAACAGAAGCCTGAAGGCATTTTTAGATATTTTTGTTTTAGAATAGTGTAGAATTTATGTGAATGACAGTAGCCCCAATGAAAATAAAAATTGGGGATGATCTGATGTTCCAATATGCATTTACCCCAGCTATTATGGAATTCTCTTGAGAAGTGGGTAGAGCTCCAGAATCTCATCAGAATCTCCAAACAGACCAAAACAAAGCAAAACGAAGTCTGTGTAGCCCATTCCTCAAATGCCTGTGCCCCAGTGCCTCCTGGGAAGAGTTGAAATCAGGTGGGGAAAATTTCATCTCCCTCCCAATTGGTCTTCCCTTTGTGTTGCTCTGTGTTTTTTCCACAGTAGGAGAGCCATGCTGTAGAGTGTGTATGATCTGGAGATTCACCAAAAAGATAAAGATATAGCCACCTCTGGGGTAAGGGCAGGTGACCATCCCTATAGCCTCTTCAGTAGCTGGAGCTGGACAGACTGGACATGGACATGCCACTTCTTCCTGTTCTTAAGGAGAAGCCCATGTTTTCCTATGACAGGACATTCTGCCTCATAGAAAGCTGAACCAGATATGTTTGCAATGCTGCCTTCTGATGATGGTGCCCCCCAGACCCTGCCTCCTCTGCTGGCCCCCCAAAACCCACCCACCATCCCCTATTTCAGCTTGGCTATTTTAAGAATTTTGTTAAATGGGGCTCAGAGTAGTGAGAAAGGTAAAGCAGCTGCATCTGGAAGGTATCGCCCTTGCTGTGCTTTTAGGTCAGAGAGTCTGCTCATCTGGCTAAGCTACTTTTAGGCCTCCTTTCTTCTCTCCCCCACGGCACTGAGGGGAGGCCTATTTTCACATATGCGCTCAGACATGCAGAAGCAAATGCCAAAATGAATTAACTGGAATAGCTCTATTAATTTATGCCTCGACAGTAATGACCTTAAGACACAGAAGAATTATATATTAATTTGTTTCTAGTGTATAGCACTGCTAAGTTAACACATTTAGGAGAATACACTTCCCCTGTCTCCAGCTGTGAGGGTAAATGAGGCCGCCTGTGACTGCAGGAGGAGTTCTGGCGGAGTCCCACTAGATGGCAGGGTGGCCTCAGGGATGGGCTGGGCTGCCGGTGGCTGCAGAACATTTTGTTTGCAGTCATTATTTGACACCCTCAAAAATTGACAATTTTTCTCGTGTTCATTTGGAAATTATATTTAAACTTATTTATTTACATGGGAACATACATAACATGTATATTTACAAACAAATATGCCTACACTGTCCAAGATAAGGGTGTTTAAGAAACAAAGCTTCCCCTGCGCCAGGCTGTCTGACTTCTGTGAAATCTCCTAGCTCTGCGGACGCCCCGCTGTGCTCCACACCAGCGCACGCACCACATCTAGCCTTATTGATGTTGGGAAGGGGAGAGATGTCTTTGAAAGTCAAAGGGCATAATCCCTTCCAGGGGGGAAACTGTTTTTAACACATGGTTTGGTCAGTTAGGGGTGGCTCAGAAAAAAATGTGGAACAATCAGCATCATACATTCAGCCTGCTCCCACCCCCAAAGAAGATTAAAAGTAGAATCAGATTAGTGATTTGAATTTTATTCAAATCCCTTCTTCCCTTTCCTCTCCCCCATCCTCTAATCTCTCCTACTCTTTTAGCTTCCTGTCTCTCTTTGTTCTTATTTCTGTCAAATCTCCCTCCTCTTTTTCCTTTCCTTCTCAGCCTGAATTTCCACATCTCCCTTTTCTCCATCCTTCATTCTCTCAGAATTTGATGCTGCCAAGCTGCTTCTGATCCTGCATCCCTTTATGCAGCCTTTTCCTGTTAATGAATTGTTAAAATTTCATAGGGAGCTGTGACTGTGCTCTTCTCTGCTTCTGGACACTGCAGCTGGCAAGCTGCTTTCTTTTGGAGCAGAAAAGTCACAGCTATGAGCTGGCCACTTCTTGTTTGCAGTTTTCACAGGTTTACATAGTTTAGTAGGCAAGAGGGTCTTTTTTTTTTTTTTTCTCCCATCCAAATTTAGGTAGGATTAGTATTTCAGTTAATGAAAGCTTCTGGAAAAGGGAGAATCTATCCATGCTAGAGGAAACAGACCCCAGCAGCCTTAAAAATGCCTGGCTTTTGCAGTTTTCTGCAGTGATTTCAGGAAAGATTTCAGGAAACTCACAGAAAAGCAGAGGACCATTTGGCTGCATTTTCAGAGTGAGGTTCTTGGAAATACCTTCTGCCTCAGTTGCCTAGCAGGCAATCTTGTAAAAAGTGTAACTTTTAGTAAGGTCATTTTCTTGATTGTTTCTGGCCAGTTACACACATGGGCTTCTATTGGTTGTGTGTGCCTTCTTCCTTTTTGATTGTAGGATAATTGCCTTATGAATAATGTGTGGGTAAAGAGAAATAGAACAGAAGGTGATCAATAAATAGCAGTCTAGATTAAAAAGGGATTTTCCCTTAAAATATCACAATTAAGATATGTCGGCCATTATATGTAATTCTGTATAACATGTACAAATACAGTTATGACCCACTTTGATATTTACATGACAGTGTGTACCTTCCTGGAAAATTGTGTTGTTGCATCTCTGACTCACCATTAATTGTAAATTTTACAGTGTGAACCACAGAAGTATATAGGTGTTATCAACTTGATATTATCCCTACTTTATTGCCTTGCAAAGTTCATGTTAAGTTCATGTCAAAGTTCTTGTGGTTCATGGAGATTATCTTAGGCACTCAAAATTCTGAGGTTCTTCCAACATTTTCCAGAAAAATTTATATTAAGTTGGAGTTTCTGTGTTAAATATGTTATATTTTTAATAATAGGAAAGCTGTGTGTCATGTGCACAATACTTTTAAATACTGCTTAAACAGAACATCCCTTCAAGGCGTTGGGTAACTTAATACTTAAGTAATTCCTTTCCTTCTATTTTCCTCTCCTTCGCTTCCTTCCTCCCCCCCTTCTCTTTATATCTTTCCTGTACGTCACTGTTGTTCATTAATGAGAAATTCATGTCAGCAGTTTATAGATTAAAAAAAAAAAAAGAAAGCAACTGAATTTCCTTCTTAATCTTAGCATTTTCTTCAGACTGGAGGTGCTGACCATCTTAAAACTACTAGACAGGTGCTGACATTTTATAAATTTGTGCCCTCACCATAAACCTCGACCAAGTCCTCTAGATTATTTCAAGAAGATCTTTTTTCTCTGCCAATACTGGACACATTTAGAGATCTCAGAAAAAAATAAATTGTTCTTCTTGTCTGCTGTGGCATGCTTCCTGTCGTTAGGTGAATAATCGAGCAGTTTATTTTAATCAGAAGTTCTTTGCAGAGGGGGGTGCTGGAGAGGGTTAATTGCTAGGGTAAAACAACGACAGGAGTTCAGCTTACTGGGGTGCTAATTGGGTAACAGGTGAACATAAATAGTGTGGAGAAGCAGGAAATTCGAACATAGGAGGAAATATGTGGATGTTAAGCTTCACAACACTTATAAATGTACTTAAGTCATCGGTGCTGCAAACTGAGTAGCAAGCTGTTTTCAGAAATTCCAGACTGCAGTGCCAAGACTGGGATTGGCTTGGGAGAGAAAGGGAGCTTGGCTTCCTGTTGAGTGAGTGACCTCAGCTGGATCCAGCGGTTGGGTTTTAGGCTTTCAGCATCATTGATGTGTGTTGCCGATAAATGTAACTGTGGGTGAAGCCTAGGTTTTTCCCAGTGAAGGCATGACCAGGAGGCTTAAGGACGGCCCTGTCTTCCTGTATCTACTCAATGCTTGTGTATCCTTTGGTAATACTCATTGATGTTCACCTCACAAGTAAGAGTTAGATTTAAATCATCAATATTTACAGAAAAAAATATGATGATTTATTTTTACTTCGGGGTGTATTGAATGGAGATCCTATTCCTTCTTTTCCCCAGAGCAGATTAGAGAGAAAAGAAAAGACAGGCTAGACCAGCAAGTCCTCAACCTTGGGTGCAAGTGAGAATCACCTATGGAGTGTTTAAAATTCCCTGTCTCCAAGCTGCACCCCAGACCATTAAATTAGAATCTCATAGGAGGGACTAACACATCAGTAAACTTCAGAAAATCCCAGGTGATTCTGATGAGCCTAGGTTGAGGACCTTGGAGCAGAGAGAAAGAGTTTGGGAAAGAGCAACTCTCCTGTAACTGTCTGTGATAGTGTAAATACTTTGCATTTTATGTCATGCTTTTGAATGTCTATGAGGGATAAAAGGAAATGGTGTGGAGAGGCTGCAAAGTTATGAAGATGTGGGGCTGTTCTTGTGCTTCAGGCCTGGGGAAAGAGTCATACTTATAGACTGTAATCAGGAACTGGGAAGGGAGGGAACTGTAGAAATGGGAGAGGGGACTCAGTTTCTCTTGGTCCAGAATGAGATAGAAGATATTTAAGAATGTTCTGGATATCAAACCAGTGGTTAGCTCAGATTTCTAATCTGGTCACTGGGTGATATCTCTTCACTGTTCCTACTTACTAGGGAATGCCGCCCTGCCTAATAAACTTAAGATTTAGGCCAGTCTGCAGTAGGGGTATTTGGACTTTAGCAAACCCATTAATCTCTCAGTATCTTTCACTTCCCCTTCGGTGGTTAGTTATTAGTTTCCTGTGGCTGCAGTCACAGATTAGCACAAACTTCGTGGCTGACACAATAAAAATTTATTTTTTTCACAGTTCTGGAAGCCAGGCATACAAATATAATATCCTTCTCCCTCCTTGGAGAAGGTCATTGAGTGGGCTTGATTGCAGGTTGATGCAAGAGCTGGCCCCGGACAATGGGAGGCTCCTCACCTTCTGCCTTGTCTGGCTCCTGTTCCCATAGCTAAAGCCATTTCTAGGATGCCGACCTTGGGAGAGCAATGTGTTATTGAGATCATCTGGATAATATATGTGACTGAGCCCAGTTAAGACCCTTCTATAAACTCTTAAGATTGAGGTGAGCAGGTGGGAAGATCCACTTGTCATGCTGCTGCCCAAGACAAGCCTTGTAGATAAGTTCCCCAGCTTATTAAAACTATCACCTACCAATCTGGAGTAGCCTGAGTCTTCAGTCTCTCATTGCACTCTGTGTATGGGGGCCAGTTTCAGATTTGACGCTTGAAGCTCCTAGGTTTGCAAACCAACAATGTGTTTAAGTGTCCCTAAACTTATATATATTCTTGTAGAATATGTATTGTTGCTTTGTATTCATATGCAGTTTTATTTTTCAATAACATTGTGCTATGAGACTGATAATATTTTCTTTTTTTTTTTTTTTTATTTTTTANTTATTAAAACTATCACCTACCAATCTGGAGTAGCCTGAGTCTTCAGTCTCTCATTGCACTCTGTGTATGGGGGCCAGTTTCAGATTTGACGCTTGAAGCTCCTAGGTTTGCAAACCAACAATGTGTTTAAGTGTCCCTAAACTTATATATATCCTTGTAGAATATGTATTGTTGCTTTGTATTCATATGCAGTTTTATTTTTCAATAACATTGTGCTATGAGACTGATAATATTTTCTTAATTTTGAAACTCAGTGTTGTATGTTTAGGATCCATCCATTTTGCTATATGTACTTTTGTTGTAATCATTACTTCTAATGACTGTAATATTCCACAGTATTCATTGACCACATTTTACTTTTACCCTTCCTCCAGTTATGGACGCCTAACTTATTTCCCCCTCCCTGCTACAGTGAATATTCTTGTACAAGTCTCATAGAGCTTGCTTTCATTGATAGAGTGTATGATTACTTAATTGGACCAAGTGACGCTAGATTGTTGTCAGAACTAACTATTCCAGTCTCTCTTCCTACTAGCAGTGGAAGAAGGTGATTCTTTTTCTATATTCCCAGCAACATTTTACATTTCCTGTGTTCAAATTTTTGTTATTCAGATAGATGTAAAATGTATCATTTTAATTTCTGTTTCTCTGATTATTACTGAGCTTGAATACCTTCCCATGTACTTGAGAGTCAGTTTCTGCCCCATGAGTTATCAATTTGTATCTTTTGGCCATTTTTATTTTGGTTTCCTGTCATTTTCTTGTTGATTCGTAGGAATATCTTTTCTATTGTAGAGCTGTGCTGTCCAATACAGTAGCAACTAACCACTTTTATGAATATTTGAATTTAAATTAATTGAAAATTAAATAAAATTAAAATTCAGTGTCTTGGTCACACTAGCTACATTTCAAATGCTCAATAACCACATGTTTCTACCATATGGCTCCCATATTGGATTATGCAGAAGATATTTCTATTATCACAGAAAGTTGTTTAGGACAGAGCTGTTCTAGTTTCATGTTGGTTTTAGGTATGAATAATATTTTCTTCAAACCTGTCATCAACATTTTCTTTGATATGGCAGATTAAAGATAGTTGCACATTCTTTCATACTCTTCTTAATGAGACATATTAATCTATGTCTTCTCCCCTTGATCTGGGACTCTTTTGACCAACAGAAGAGGGTAGAAGTGACACTATACCAGTTTCTGGGTTAAAGACTTAATAAACTGCCAGTTTCTAATTTCTGTCTCTTGGAGCACTCTCTGGGAGTTCTGAGTCTCTGTGTGAGAAGTCTGATCACTCTGAAAGTGCCAGCCAAGCAGAGACTTGCAAGCTAGAGAGGTGGGCAGTGGTTTTCATGTGAGCCCAGCCTACCAGTCATCTCTGCTTAGGCATCAGATGTTTTAGTGATGCTGTCTTGGTTGACTACTCTGTTGGATGCTACCAAGTAGGTTCAGTCAACACAGCGTGGAATAGGAGAATAATAACAGCTGAGACTTTCCTGAATTCCAGACCCACCAAATCATGAAAGATAAAAACTTTTAAACTTTACTTAAAGTTTAAAGTTTAAAACCATTAAATTTCAGAGTAATTTGTTATGTGCAATAGATAACCAGATACCCTTAAAAAAACAAACTTTGATGTAAGCAATACAGTTTAATACGTACACTATTGCATAGCATCCCTGAATGATAGAGCCTTAACAATAATCAGACTGGAGTTCAGATTATAGCTCTGTCTCTTTGATGTGGGAGACTTTAGCAGGTTGAATGTACTGATTTTCATTGTCTCCATCTATAAAATTGAGAGACTAATGCATCACAACACAATATTGTGGTGAGGAAAAAATGAGATAGCAGATGTTAAGAAAACTCTTCTCACAGTATCTGACTTATGAAGGAGATGCTCTAATTGTGGAACATGCAAGGCACAAAATGGCACAAAAGATAGGTGAATGACTGCTTAGCCAGGTGAGGTGGAGAGTGACTGTCAGGCACAATGTCCTCAGAATTAAAAGGTTCACAATGTATTAAAGGTACTACAGGAATTTATCAGACTAACTTAAAGAGGAAAAGACATTTGAGGTAGAGCAGTTATGGTGGCTAAAGTGAGCTCAGTCATTTTTTTATTTATTTAAAAATCTGTTAATGCATGTATGTAATACATATTTGCATATATTTAATATATGATCTGCATATATTTTATATGTATATATATAAATGTATATGTATATACATGTGTAGGTATTCCCTGTTGTCTTTCAATAAAGACATATGCTTAATTTTAATATAGTCAAATTTATAATCTTTTTGTTTTGTTTTGTTTTTGGCTTTGCTTTTGGCATCTTCTTTAAGAAATTCTTCCCTACCTGGAAGTAATACAGATAATTTCCTGTATCTTCTAAGATTTATAGTATTGCCACTTATGTATACATTTTAAACAAATCTGGAATTCACTTTTGTGGATGCTATAAGGTAGAGATTTGATTTCATTTGGATAAACAATATTCCTAGAAAAGGTATTAACTATTTCATCCTTTCCCATTGATATATAATGTCCACTGTATCATAAATCAAGTTTCCAAATAGGTATGGGTCAATTTTTTCCAACTGTTCTATATATTTGATACTATCATAATGTTTTAATTGCTGTGGAGACTATGTCTTCCTAATTGACTGGGCAAGTTTTTCCCATTTTTGTGTTAATTTTTTAAAATTAAAACTTTTTTCTTTTAGAGCAGCTTTAGAATAACAGCAAAAGTGTGGGAAAATTACACAGATTTTCCATACACCCCTGTCCCTACAATGGTTGCATAGCCTCCCCACTATCAACATCCTCACCAAATGGGTATTTTCGTTACAAGTGATGAACCTAGATGTAACTACATTTTTATTTTCACATTTTGAAGTTTATTTAATGATGTAGGAAAATATTGTATTTTTAAATGAACAGAAATGAACATACAACCATCATGTTTCCAAATCTAGAAATTGTAGATATTTTTATCACTGAAAGAATGGAAGAAAACATCTCAAAATATTAACCCTGATTGTTTCTAGGTGATGGAATCATAGGCCATTTTCTCAGTTATTTTTATAATTTTTATGTCTTGCAAATTTTTTATGCATGTAATTGCTTTTACAATCTGAAAACGCAACACATCTCAACAGAAAGAACATTCATTTTGAAAACATTATGTGCCAAGAATCTCTAAGTAAATGCCTGGCAGGTCTTCTTTTCCTCTAATTCTTTCCTCTCACATCTGTCTCTTAGGGCTGCCTTATTGGCCACCTAAATATCTGATATTTTCAATAATCCTATCATGAGAGACATGTTGCTGCAGAAAATAGTATCCTATCTAGCAAGCAGTTCTTCAGCTGCTCAAATCAGGTTTGGGTTCATACTCCATTGGATGCAGCCTGATGTTATAGAATTCTTTCTCATGGCTTTGTCGGTCTTCAGTCCACTGCTCACTTACTGAACTATCTGTGCTTCCAGAGTTCATTGCCTATGCTCAGAGACCACCTCACTTGAGTTTGATGTATTGAGAGTATTTAAAAAAATGCTCCTATATAATTCTGTTTTCTTCTTTGTATAGTCTCTGCTGATGTTGACTTGTTGACTTGTGTATTCCTATAGGAATTGATACTGTTTTTTATAGTCTGACTTTAAGTGTGTCACTACTCCTGTCCCTTGTTGTGAACAGAAATGTCTACATTTGTGGGATCCAGAGGTCACCACATGAATGTTGATGGCAGTACTGGTCAGTCTCTCCTTGAATCCCAATTAGTTGGGCCTGAGGCCCATTCTTGAAGAGACATTGTATTGATCAAGGAATCTCTACTATCAAAGAAACTCTAATCTTGGCTCATAAGTAGAGATGATAGTATCTTCAGTGGATGTTGGTTCAATGCTTGGAGACAGCTTCTGAAAGTCATTGCTTCTTAATGAGGCTTGTATTTTGTTTATCCTAAACACTGAAATTCTGGTTTCTGAATTCCCTAAAAGTCATTGTGCTATGGAAAGGTACTGATCCAGGTACTTGTAATTTTCATTCTTTTCCTTTCCTTTGGCTTGTTGCCTGCCTATGCTGCACTTTTCACATTTGCAGACAAAAACATATCTATATACTGCACAGGTTGTTGTGATGTCAGTGAGGCTCTGATCACTATTTATTATTTTTTTTGCTTTCTAATTCATAAAAAATAAGGTTTTATCACCAGGGTATTGCATTCAAGGCTCTCAAAAACATGACCCCTCCTCCAGGATCACTTCCCACTATACCTCTCGGATCAGTAATTTACTAGGTTCATCACCAAATTCCTTCCTTTCAGCAGATCCTACTTTTTGCTACCCTGTTGTTCCTACAGACATTTAAGAAACTTTTGAAAGAAAGAAAGAAAAAGGAACTTTTAGAAAAGCTTATTTTAAAAACGACCTTCACTCTTTTTTTTTTTTTTAACCTTTGTATATATTGACGAGCCCATCAAGTTCTGTATGGCAGGAAATGAATCAAACTACAAATATTGATCAAGAAACATGTTTGTTGCTGATCAGAGATAACATTCTTTGTAAAAATGTGCATTTTGGTCAATATTTATTCCTTACTAAAATTACACAATTATGTTTTCTTCTCTTAAACTCAATTTGTCCACTTTGCTATAATGCAATTTCCTGTACCCTTGTATAATTTATTTATATGATTAGCGTGTCCTCTATGGAAACTCAAACTGATATAACTTCCTTTAAACAATATATCTGGGGCAGTTATGATGTGTTATCATCAGCCAAGGGAAATGTCTTGCTCCTGAGTCACAAAAACAAATATAAGCAAACAATTGCTTATAGTGATCAATTTTCATAGTGTAGTTCTAGCAAGGGCAAGGGTAAACAGAATTTATGCTGGTCATATAACTAAATTGTCCCAATCTTAAACATAGTTAAATCTAATCTTTGGTAATAAGATAGTAGTGGTTACAAAGGATTCTTAACTATTATTACCTAAGATGCATTATAATCATTTACTGATTCATATAATGTATATACTACTTATGCAGGTAAAAGAGCTGCTAAGTGAATAATCTGGTAACAGCATGGACAATGTTTGCTCAATGAGCATTTATAAGGTGTCTGGGGTATGTACAATGCTATGCTCATTGCTGAGAGAAATATAAATGAGTTAAGATATGTCCCTGCAAGCTAATGGGGAAGGCAGATATACACCGGTGAATATACAGAGCCTAAAATAACCGTATGATGTGTGATATGCTTCAGTTTCTTCACTTGAAAATGGTCAGTGCGTATTTGCCATTATTGTTATTAACTATGTATGAAATAAAAATGAAAAAATGTTCTAGGTCATTCTGGAGCTAGGAAATAGGGGAAGAGTTTATGAAAGCAGATGAACCTGAGTTGGTATTGGAAAATGCTATATGTACGTGTGGAGTGATAGTAAAAGGGCATGGCTGCCATGTGGACAGGTTGCTAGAAATGAAAGTGGCTTTTGAATGTTAGATCTGCTGATGGGAGATCAGCCTTGTTTATTGGAAGAAATTAGAATGATACCAGAAATACAGATTGGACCAGTTGGTGGACTATTTTATCTATTTGTTCTATTATTTGGATAAAATATTGTTGAATTAGAGTCAGAAGAAAATATTTTTAAGGACTATCTCTGATTAGACCAAATCACGTTGTTAGTTATTCTGTTTCTCAGTTTCTTCATCTGTAATATGCGTTAATATTGTTAGATAATTTTAGTTTTTTCTTAAGTATAATAAAATTTGGTTTTGGATAACTCCTATAATATATAGCAATTTACATAGGGAACACAACACTGCAACATGCTTTATACTTGTACAGCATAAATGCACTTTTTAGGGCGCCTGGGTGGCTCAGTGGGTTAAAGCCGCTGCCTTCGGCTCAGGTCATGATCCCAGGGTCCTGGGATCGAGGCATACATCGGGCTCTCTGCTCAGCAGGGAGCCTGCTTCCTCCTCTCTCCTCTCTCTCTGCCTGCCTCTCTGCCTACTTGTAATCTCTCTCTCTGTGTCAAATGAATAAATAAAAATCTTTAAAAAAAAAAAGATTAAAAAAAAATAAAAAAAATAAAAAATAAATGCACTTTATAAATGTACTAAAACTATGTGTTGTGCAAATATAAATTATTTAATAATCGTCACCATTATCATTATGGTTAATGACATTTGTAAGTTGAGGAGGTGGTTTATTTTGTAGATGATAGAGCAAATGGATTTGTTTTACAATAAGTAAATGTCGTAAGGAAAGTAACATTGAAGCAATATTGACCCTGAAATTCATTAACATAACACTGAGGAAATATTTATAACATACAGACAAAATAATTCCTGTACTTACCACATAAAAAACTTCTATTTTCTCAAAAAAAATGGACAAAAGACATAGATGGGAGCTTCTCAAAGAAGTTAAAGTGACTGATAAATTTAGGACTTTATGAACTTATAAAAACCTACTTTATTTATGCTCAAAGGACTATAAGTGAAAGGAAGGTAGAATTTTTAATCACTGGGAAAAAAATAAAAATGGTGAAGATATAGAGAAGTATTTCTTGAATACATTGTGGTAAAAGTAAAAATTAGTACAACTTCTGTGGAAGAACAATTTCTCAGAACTCTTAGAATTGTTTTACCTTTTGATCCCGAACTACAATTTTAAGGGATTTATTCTAAGGAATTAATTTTAAATGCATATGCGAGGATTAACTTCATGGATGGCCATCACTGTATAATTTATAGGAAAAAAACTTAAAACAACTTACATATAAGGGATTATTTAGGTTGTAATGAACCTATATAAAGAAATACATTGTTGGTATTTAAATTGTGTAATAATGATATATAATAAAATAGAATTATATATTTGATATACCAAAGCAGTTTCAAATCTAACTCTCTTGTCTCTGTGTATAAAATTTAGATGTGTATATGTATGTGTATATAAATACACACATGAATGGAAGTGCATTATGAATTGAATAGGGATTATCTGTGAATGGCAGGCTTATATTTTTATTTACTTCTTTGACCTATCTTTTTGAGATTTTCTCTACTGACACTTTATTCTATAATAATAATAAAAAAAATAAGAAGAACATGGTGGCATGGATAACTTCACAGGCTGAAGCGCCCTGAGAAAGAACAAGATCACCATGATAAATCTTTTCATTCAGGTTGTTAGGATGTACATGAAACTTTTATGACTTTTGACCTATAGTGAACTCAGAGGTTTATCACATACTGACCTGTATTTGATTTTCTATCCTAATTGGTACTTCATCTGAATTTGAACCGTCAGTCAGTTATTTAACTACCTGGCCATGCCTATTTAAAGACAAAGTAGTATCAGTGAGGTTTATTTTGTGACAGTTCCCTATACATTTTAAACTTCTGTGGTAGCATAAATCCTTAAAAGCACTAGGAGATATTATTCTCATCTTTTGAAAATGCTGTAATACAAATTAAATCAGTGACAAATTACCTTGTTGATATGTACTTTTTGTATTTATTTGTTCACTTAAATGGCCAGTTCACACTGCTTCTTGGCCAGTTTGATTAACTGTCCAAAGAATTAAAAGTTAACAGAGTTCCATTCTTCCAGACCATTGACCTTATACTGCAGTTGTTAAATGATTATGCAAAAACACAAGTACAATTTATAAAAGCCTTTTTTCACTTGTGTTATATTGCATAGGATAATAAAGGGATTTGAAGGTCAGCTTCTCTGGTTCAGCTGTCACCATTCCATAATCTCCCAGGAAGGGTTATAGACAGTGGTGTGAGTAAACATTTAACAAATGACTGTCTGGGGCCAGGAAAGGGTGGGAATTCTCATTTATGTTATTTGTCTATTCCCATGGTATAAATATTCCCACCATAGTTGATTTTGAAGATCCATTGTGAGGTCAGTAAATTCATTTGGGAAGAGAGGTATACAATCAACTATCTCAAGTCATTATAAAGTAGCTACATGTTGAAAGAACACCCTAACTACTACTGCATATTCTGCTTTCATCTGTTGTACCTATCACCGTGTGTTCTTTATGATGTCCTTTTCTACTTAATGGATTGTAAAGTTATTAAAGGGACAGTTGGGCGCCTGGGTGGCTCAGTGGGTTAAAGCCTCTGCTTTCGGCTCAGGTCATGATCTCAGGGTCCTGGGATCGAGGCCCATATCGGGCTCTCTGCTTGGCAGGGAGCCTACTTCCTCCTCTCTCTCTGCCTCTCTGCCTACTTGTGATCTCTCTCTCTCTCTCTGTGTCAAATAAAGAAATAAAATCTTTAAAAAAAAATACTTGTTATAAAACAAATAAAAATAAAAAAAAAATAAAGGGACAGTTGCCTTGTTTATTTTTGTTTTCCCAGTGCCTCACACAACGCTGGGCACATAGTAATGTTCATTGAAAAAAAAAAACAAATTTTGAGTGAAATTACAACAGTGTTACAGAATACATGAGGAAGACTGTTTGGAAAAGTATGGACTAAAGAATTTGTATTTAAAATATTTGTGCATGGAATATTTTATGTATAACTACTTAATCATCAGCCTTGTTTAAAAAATATGTAGCAGGTACAAAGTTCTTTCTGATGAGTTAAAAATAATTAGTATGGTTATGTGGGAGAATTTGTCTCAGAAACAAACAAAATAGGATAAATATAAAAACAGTATTAGTAAAAGAGAAATACTTCTGTAGCTAAAGCTAAATGCCTGGGAAAAAAAACAATTCAGTTTCCCAATATTAATTATTGGGCCACATCCTGCTATTGATCTGTGCATGTAAAAATCAATGCCAAGATAAGGACCTTCATAATTGACAGGAGTAATTTTGAGCTATATACTCATTGACATTCAAAGAGCCAGGAAACAATGAAGACATTATGGATAAGAAAACTTTGGAATTATCTGAAGTTTTAATTACTACTTTTCAAACTTTTAATTTAATTTTATTTTTTTTAAAGATTTTATTTATTTATTTGACACAGAGAGAGAGATTACAAGTAGGCAGAGAGGCAGGCAGAGAGACAGGGAGAGGAGGAAGCAGGCTCCCTGCAGAGCAGAGAGCTTGATGCGGGCCTCGATCCCAGGATGCTGAGATCATGACCTGAGCCGAAAGCAGAGGCTTTAACCCACTGAGCCACCCAGGCGCCCTACTTTTCAAACTTTTAAAGGAAGTCAAGGAGGGAGGGGATAAGAGAAGCATATTATTTTATTCCCTATTCTTTGCGGGTTTGCAAAAAAAAAGAAAAATATGTAACCAACATTGAACAGTATGTTACATTCATAGAACCTTTTTAAATTTTGCAAGATGTTTATATTCACATTTGATTCTCATTTCAGCCCATAAGTGGAGCCATGTAGGTGTTGTTCTCAATTTCTTTAACAGCTGAGGAATGAGACTACTACTATGAACTCTGACTCCTACTGCTGCCTACTTTTAGGTAGAATATATTTCCTCCCTGATGAGTATATGTAAGTGTATGGAGTTTTGCTTGAAAAGACAGACATGTGGACAAATTAATCAGAGGATCTTAGTAAGCTTATATTTTCTGGTGTGGAGGGGAAAGTCCTGTTTTTTTCTCCACTTTGTCCAGTCATCTGGTTCACAGCAACTCTAAATGTGGCGATCTAATGGGAAGTTTGCAGTAAGAGAACAACAGTCAACAAGAAAAAGAACTGACTGCTTAGGGCTCTTATATATTATTTTATTATTTAAAATGTATAAATATAAAGTACATATTTTATTTTTTAAATCCACTTGGATTAGTTATTCTATTAGATTGGTATATCCTAGGACTTCTTTTTGCAGCTCTGAATTCATATTTATGCTACCCCATATCAAAACATTCAAACATTATTTTGTTTTTTTTTTTACTTCAGAGATAGTACACAAATCCTTCTACTTCATTTACCCCCCCCTTTCATTAAGCTCTAGNTTATGCTACCCCATATCAAAACATTCAAACATTATTTTGTTTTTTTTTTTACTTCAGAGATAGTACACAAATCCTTCCACTTCATTTACCCCCCCTTTCATTAAGCTCTAGTTTTAAACACTTCCATTTTCTTATTATACAAAGGAAATAGCATGAAACACTCTTCCCTTGTTCATTTAACTTTAAGATGGAATAAAAAATTTAGGAACATATTACTGTTTGTTTAATCATAGTCCTATATATTGTTTTCCTACACAGAGTGTTGGAAGCTGTCCTGGTGTAGAGTGGCCAAGAACAAGTTGGGCTCTAAGAGAAATATGAGTATTAGTTAAGGATTACTTTGCTGCAAAGACAGGAGCCCACTGACTCTGGTTCAAGTAGAAAGGAATTTTATTGAAAGAACATAACAGGTGCTATTGCAGTTAGAAAAGTTCATAAAACTAAGTCCTTCTCAGATACCCATGAAAGGAGTGGAATGAGCAAGTTGTAAACACAGGCTCTTCCATCCACCACTCCTGAGGCACATTGGGCTTTGACTTTTGTGACTCTTGCATGCTTGAGCCATTCTTTCTTTCTCTCAGTTGGCTTACACTGCTAATTCATGGCCTACTTATTCATCTTTTCTCTGCCCTTGCCTTCCATTTGCCTTGCTGGTTACTCTACCTCTGACACCACAGTATAAGAGCCAATAGTCTTCCAATTGACTGTTGTCTAAATCCTGACAAGATGTTTTCTCACTGTGAGTATGGAGTGGAGATTCAGCTGTGAACTCTCTTTCCAAGCTCTGAGGGTATGGCAACCTCTCTAAGAAGGAGGTGTGGTAGGAGAGGCAGTAATTTGAAATGTTAGTATACCCAGATTAAAAGGCTGAAAGCCAAAATTAGAACCTGTTGAAATTGTAATCTTCTTGAGTATACTGAAATGAAGGACATATGTAAGGAGATAGTATCAACTAAGGGTAAAGATAGTACAGAAATTAATATTATTGTATTTTCTCTCTTAGGTAATGAGAATTGAGACTATTGTGTGCAGGAAAATATCCCATTAGAGTTTTATGGGATAAATTATATCCTGAGAAGGGTAAAGGTTTGAAATCCTAGAGAAGGAGATTACTACTACATCAAAGATGTATAGATAGTATAGCTATTATATAAAATGTGATTTTTACTTCCTCATGTTGTGACTATTTACATGTTGCCTTTTTTTGCTTCCCGTGGTAGAGGATATCTCCCTCCCCTTCACTCTCTTCCATCAGACAGAAATCATATAGTTCTCCTATATGATTATAAATTTCTTGAGTCATTTGAAAGAATAGCACTTATCATGATGAGCACTGAGTAACATAAAATTGTTAAATCACTATATTGTGCACCTAAAGCTAATATAACGCTATATGTTAACTAAACTGGAATTAAAATAAAAAACTTAAAAATGAGGAAAAAAAGGAATAGCACCTATCACATTATTTTTCACTCTATCTATATATTTAACAGTGTCTCTTTCTCTCTAATAGACTATAAAATTCTTGAGGGTATTTTATTTCTCCTATCTTTGTGTCTTTCCCATCTTTGCATTTAGTTCAGTGCCCGACACATGCCATCAATGAATGACAGTTCTCTTTTCTGTCCAGGGAATGTTTTGGTTTTCAAACTGGTAAAAGAAGACCACATTGTGATAAAGAGGAGGTGAGATAAGAAGATAGCAAGAGGTGAATGTATTCTAGGAGAACCTATAAGTATAATCACAGAACCTCTCACAGTGTCGATCTTTGGGTGTCTGCAGAGAATGTGAGAGGCAATAAAGAATGGCACTGGAGAGAGACTGTCCTGAGGTTGAGTATAAGAAAGATCTAAATCTTTAGAAATGTAGATATCCAGCGTAGTTCAGCCCATAGCTGTTCTGTGGAGGAGAGATGAGACTTACTTTATGTGGCTCCAGATGGCAGAACTAGAACTTAGAATGGGGTTAAAGGAAGTTGATTTCAATATTAAGTAAGAACTTTCAAGAGGTAGAACACCAGACGAGATTCGATTTCAAAATAACAGAAAATGTTCAAACAGAGACTAATTATTTGAGAGGGATGACATAGAGATTCTTTTACTGGGTTGAAGGTTGTACCAAAAACTCTAAGGAACATTCCAGATCTAACATTTCATGCTGTTACATTTGTTGAGTTGAATCGAAGCCTGTGTGCCTTTAAAATGTAATCCACAGCTATGGTGATGTCTATATTCCTTTGGGGAAATTCACTAATCAGGTAGAATTGCTGTTGCTTTGATGCGTTTATATTATTTTTTTCTCATAAAAGTCAAAAAGAGACATAAAGAATAACATTTTAAATCATTTTGTACCTAGAGAAAAATATTTCAGAGAAGGAAGAAGTGACAGGCTTGTTAAGAGCAAGGAAGGCTCCCAAGAAGATTAGCAAGTATGAATCATGCGCCCAGATCAGAAGGGTTAGTTCAATAAGGCAAGCTTTAAAAGGGTCCATTGGTCCGATCCCCAAGAGACAGGTTATGAAATGACTGATGCCAATCAAATCTTAAGTTGAAGGCTCTGTGTATGTGAGTGTGAGTGTGCCTGTGTATTTCAACGGTTGAGATGTCAAATCAAAACCAACGAACGTCAGTCATCATGGTGTCAGTGTGGTAGAGATGGAGTTGACATGTAGCTGTAGATTGGGGGAACTAAAAGGTCTCTTTAAATGTTGAGAATTCATCTCAGAGTGTTGGCAAGCAAGAGAGGATTTAAGGCATAGTACATAATTCTAGGCACGTACATGGCTGGAAATGTTCCTACATTAACGATAGAAGAATAACCGTTTACCATGATAGCAAACACTTTCCCATAGACAGACTCTAATGGAGGCTTCTTATTTCTAATTCATTTAATCCAGAGTTATTATCTTACCCCTTTCATTGTGTCCCCCACAACTTTTTACTATTGACTATAGCCAGCCCTTTCTGTTCAAAGTTCCCTAGACTGATGGCTCTTGTGTCCTTAAATGTGATTTCTTTGGTTTTTGAAATGTTCTTACAATTTCCTTCTGGTTATTCATTACAACTTAGAATTAAAAAAAACCCCACTATATCATGTGTTTAAATCATGGTATGAAAAGTGAAAGTATCACAGCATGTCCTATCATGGTATATCATTCCTAGCTATCTAGCATTGTTAAGTTCTCTCCAGAGCTGTCCCCAGTCATTGTTGTCCACAGCTCTCTCTGTTCACTGATGTGCTACTGTAGGACAATGCAGCACCTTCAAGAGAAAAGGAAAATCAGCATTACAATTCTTCAGTGTTACTGTTGGTACTATCAACGAGATAGTACCTGACTTGTGAGTTTACCACATTTCTTGAGATTCTCCTTCATTTCCCTCTCATGTGTTACTTTTGCAAAACACCTATTTAAATTTAAGCTCTATCATAACAACATATTAAGTTAGCAACAAGCTGTTGAATTTAAAATATGTGGAACAAGGTCAAAGCTTTAAGCGTCCACCCTGTTTTTATCTTACTGACTAGGTTTTGCCTCTTTCATTGGGATTTGATGGAGTGTGAACTCAAAGGCAGGGGCTGTGACTTATTTGGTTCTTTGGAATAGTACTTTCCACGGTGGCCAGCAAAGAAAAGGTACTTATTATTAATATATTTTCTAAATACTTTTGAGCCTTAATTATGATGCAGGCATTTTGGCAGGCTTGGGTGAACAGCAATAAAGAACTCAACAGCTTAATTTCTGCTATCTAAGGCAGAAACATAGCACGTTGACTGGAAANGCCAGCAAAGAAAAGGTACTTATTATTAATATATTTTCTAAATACTTTTGAGCCTTAATTATGATGCAGGCATTTTGGCAGGCTTGGGTGAACAGCAATAAAGAACTCAACAGCTTAATTTCTGCTATCTAAGGCAGAAACATAGCACGTTGACTGGAAACAATCTGAATTTGAATATTGTACTGAATTTGAATATTGAATATTCAAACATTGAATATTTAATATTGTATATATATTGATATATAACTGTATCTCTTAGGAAATGGATGACCTGGAAAAATCTACTTGTGCCTCAGTTTCATTTATTTTTATTTATTTATTTATTTATTTAATTTATTTTTGAATCAGAAGAAAGAGGAATCTCATTGATGGGGAGACCTTGAGGATTCACTGAATTAATGCAAAGTGCTTTGACCACTGCCTGACATAATACATGTTAATTACTTTTATGATTATGGGGTTTATATTCTAGCTGGAGGATGGATAACTTAAAAATAATAACAGGAAATTTTGGCAAGGGTTATGAGAAAGGAAATCTGGAGTATTATGGAGAATCCCACAGAGGTAGCTGACCTAGTCAAAGGGGCAAGGGAAGTCTCTGGAGGAAGCCAAGTTTGTTCTGAGACCTACTCAGTTAATGCTGGCTAAATGAACACCCACAGCAACTTTCCATTCCTTGTGAGACTGTTACTGAGTTTGTGAGTTTTTCAGGTTTCCCCATTTTCCTCTCTAATTCTTCTTCTGCTAGCAGCAGTGGTGGGCATTTTGGCCTTTTGTACCCTTCTGAAGCTTCTGCTTAGCAGATGATATACATGGTCTCCTGCAAATGTATTATTTAGTTGTTGTATGCTTTTCTTGGTTGATTTTAATTGGTAGAGTGGTTATAGCCAAGTATGAGAGGTCCTTTATTACATTCCACATGTCATGAGGAAAGTACTAGAAACAAGGTCTGGATAGAATAAATGTCTCAGATGAGTCCAGGGCTGAAGCAAAATTATGAAATAGGTGACATTTATCTTCAGTGCTTGCTACTTCTCTCTTACTCTAGCACAACAGTGTAACCAAAGACCTATTGTCATCATGTTTCTCTAGGGTTTTTTTTCTTCTAAGGACAGCAAACTAATAGACTGACTGAAAGTATGGTGTTTATAGGATAAATATATAATTTATTATTTAATATGACTTTTAAGTATGAAAAGTTGCTAATTATTATTTCAGTATAATAGGCATACCCCAAGACTGTCTGGGGCAGAGGAGGATGTATAGTCATCTTAAGTATTAAAGACTTAATAGACTTTTGGAGATACTTCGTTGTGTACCTAATAAATGCCACCTCTTGCTTTAGACACTTTTTACTTATAAATAAAAAGATCAAGTGAGGAAATAATGATTAACCCATATTAATGCATCTCTAATGATAGAATTTTGATTAAGTATAGGTTACCTATTAATGATAGAATTATCATTAAGCCCATGATGAGGAAGATATTTATTGGTAGATCATATTCCCAGTATCAGTTGAGTTGAACACTTCATAAGTGAATCTAAACTTGGGCTATATATATCCTTTAAGGAACACTGGGGTATGTGTGTGTCCATGGGAATACACAGACAATAGAGTTGGCAACTCATTTCAGTTCATACACACCAAGACAAAGCGTAATTAGGACTAAGATCAAAGCTAAACTCTATCCAGTGGTAAATAATTCATAACCCACTTCCTTTTCTCATCTCCCTTGCTTAACCCAAACTGAGACCCATTTTGTGTTCCATTGCTCCTTTGAGAAATAATCACTCACCACCTCAGCCCTTTTCCCAGTTTCTGTCTTTCTGACAATGTCGGCTGTTTCAAATACCTCATTATCTCCACTCTCCCACAGAGCCTGCAATGTGATGGCATTTGCCTTGCCTGAGGAATGAAGAGACAGTTTTTCCTCTCTCAACAATCCTGCACATTGAGATCTGACCAGAGCATTCTCAAGCTGGATTCCAAATGCATTCCCTGGAAAGGGGAGAGCAGGCTTGCTCATTCCCATTGTCACTGAGTGGGAGAATGTTCTGCCAGGTCTCCTGACAGATTTCTTAGTCAAAGAGAAAAGGTCTGTGGTGCTTAGAAAACAAAGCTATTTCAGGTTGCTTGGCTGTGAGCTGATAAACAAGGCCTGGGGTGAGAAATGCAAAACATGTGTGTGTACACACACATACACATACACATACACACACCAGGGCCTCCGGTCAGTTGAAGACAGAATTGACATACTTAGCAGTCAAGCCACATTGCTTTTTTTCTGACCTGTTGGCTACATATTCAGTTGATAGCTTTCTGCTACCTATCACAAAACAATAAAAATCTTTTAAGAAGACAGTCCAAATTACTCTAATACCTTCTTTCAAGAGAACAAAAATGCAGAAAGTTAGCCTGTAGGGACTTCATTTTTCATAGATATGCAATTTATGGTGTTTAAATATAAGCTTTTGATTTTAGGTTGAAACGATCTTGTCAAAAAAGTACATGAAAGACATTTGTGCTGGGCTCTTTTCTACTTAGGGTTATAGCTGATCCTTCTCACGTCTTTTATCCCCAGAACACTTGACTGGCACCTGACTTCACTATTTTGTTGTAGTAAGTGATTCAGGGAAGACAGTTTTCTGTTTTTCCTTTTTTTCTTCTTTCTTTTTTAGTCATGGAGACAGATAGATTTAGGTCAGAACTAAGATGAGGTGAGTGAGGGGCATTTGCCTCAGACACATTTAAGGGGACACCAAAGAACCCAATAATCAAGATAAGAACATTTTAATATAATATTTAAAAATTAAAATCAGTGCAAAAATCCGTGATGAGCAACATATCAAATTTTAAAATAAGGCAGGATTAGTATTACTGATTTTTAGTTTTACTTCAGGTTCCACTTAGGGCTCTGTATGACACTGGATGGATGCAATGGGAAAAAGCTAGAGAATAGGGTAGCATTTCTGAGGCAAGTGCACATCTATTTCTCCATCCCTTCCAGGAGCACATTGGCTAAGGGCACTATGGATCAGACTCAACTCAATCACAGGGATTCATAGAGCAACAATTCTCCTCAGCCCTTAGATACCATAATCACATAAAACAGCCCTGAAGGCGCAGTTCTCCAATTAAGTCTGAAGAGACTGATGGGGCAAAGGTAAGCCAATTAGACAAGAGGATTACACATCTGAGTGGATTTGCTCAGTAGAGAAGATGGAAGGGAGGAAGGAATTGGAAGTTGGAGTTAGGAAGGGATCACGCCATTGTGGAAGGTTTCATGGTAAGACACACAAGAAAAAACTTCAGGGTGTACACTGTATCATTGGTAGTGGTTCTGTAGGTTTCCTGAGAAAGGTGCTGGCATAGGAATTTGCAAACTACAGGAAACCTTAGACATGTTACTTAGTTTGTGATTCAGTATTTTTATCTGAAAAATAGGAATTATAGTATCTGCAAATCACAAGGAAATAATACACTATTCACATGGTAAATGGTTATTATTATTTATTTATTTAAATTGGGGGGGGCAGAGGGAGAGAGAATCTCAAGCAGGCTCCACACTCAGTGCAGAGCCTGATGTGGGGCTCGTGATGACCCCAAGATCGTGACCGAAGCTGAAATTTAGATTCTAACAACCAGTGGACTGTGCCACCCAGGTGCCCCTGATTTTTATTTTTATCTTCACACTTCCTGTTGGGACACAGGAATTGAGTCACAGCTGGGGTCTGCTGTGAGTCTCCTTCCTAAATAATCTCCCTCATATTTATTTTTGTGGTAAAATATATATAATATGAAGTTTACCGTTTTAACTGTTTATTAATGTACAATTCCATGGTATTGAGTACACTCATATTGGTCTGCAACCATCACCGCCATCCATCTCCAGAAATTTTTTATCTTTCCAAACTGAAACTCTGTATTCATTAAACACTAACTCCCCATTTTCTTCTCTCTCTATCTCCTGGCAAACACCTTTTTTTTTTTCCTGTCTCTATGGATTTGATTACTCTAGGTACCTCGTATAAGTAGAATCATACAGTATTCTGTGTGTGTGTTTGACTTATTTCATGTAGCATAATGTCTTCAGGCTCATAGGTGTGTAGCTTGTGTCAGATTTTCTTCCTTTTTAAAACTTGAATAATACTTCATGATATGACTATATCACATTTTGTTTATTTGTGCAGTTGTTGATGGACACTGTGTTTCTTTCATTTTTTTGTTATTGGGAATAATGCTGCAATGAACTTGGATGTCCAAAAGTCTCTGAGTCTGTGCTTTCAGGCGTTTTGGGCATTTACCCAGTAGTAGAATTGCTGGATCATACAGTAATTCTATACTTGAGGAATTGCCATACTGTTTTCCACAGAGGTTGCATCATTTTACATTCCCACCAACAGTGCATGAGGGTTTCTAATTTTCCACATCCTCACAAATACTTTTTATTTCTTGTCCTTTTTATTCTATCCATCTGACAGACATAAGGTGGTATCCCATTCTGGTTTTGATTTACATTTCCCTGATAATTAGTGATGTTGAGCATCTTTTCTTGTGTGTCTTATCCATCTGTATGTCTTCCAGATCCTTTGCCCGTTTTTAAATGGGGTTATTTTCTGTCGTTGTTACTGAGTTGTAGGAATTCTTTATAAATTCTGGATATTAATGCCTTATTATATATATTTGCACATATTTTCTCCTGTTCTGTCAGTTGCCTTTTCACTCTGTTGATAATGTCCTTTGCAGAAAGTTTTAACATGTGTTGACGTCCAGTTTATCTATTTTTTCTTTTGTTGCTTATGCTTTTGATGCCCTATCCCAGAAATCATTGCCAAAGCCAATGTCATAAAGATTTCCCCCTATGTTTTATTCTAAGAGTTTTATAGTTTTCTCTCTTATTTTTAATCTATTTTGAGCTAATTTTGGTACTATAAGCGAAGGGTTCAGTTTCAATCTTTTGCATATAGTTATCCAGTTTTCCCGGTACCATTATCGAAAAGACTGTCCTTTTCCCATTGAAATGTCTTGGCAACCTTTTTGAAAGTTATTTGACCATATTTGTGTGGGTTTAATTGTGGGCTTTCTGTTTTACAGTTTCATTAGTCTGTGTATCTGTCTTTATGGTAGTACAACACTGTTTTGATTACTATAGCTTTGTTGAAAGTTTTGAAATCGGGAATGGACTTTGTTCTTTTTTAAGATTGTAAGATTGTTTTGGCTCTTCAGTGTTCCTTGGGATTACATATTCTACCTTATCTTTAAAAAAACAAAAACAAAAACAACAACTTCCAGTTCTGTTTGCCTTATGTCCATTACAGCCAACATCTTGACAGAGTTTTTTTCCTCATTCACTGTATTTCCCAGTTTACCCCTTCTTAACCCATTGCCCCCTAGCTCTCACCCCTGTCACTCAGTACAGTTAATCTTTTCAGAGGTACAGACTTTCAGTTATAAGATAAATAAGTAGGGATGTGATATACAACATGATGACTTTAGCTAACAGTGCCATAGGTTACAGGATTTGCTTTCTTAACTTCACTATATGAGTTCTCATCACAAGGAGAATATTTTTTTGCCCTCTCCCCTTTTTTACTGTATGTATATGAGAAGATGGATGTTAGCTGACCCTATTGTGATAGTCACTTCACAACATATGTAAATCAAACCATAATGCTATATACCTTAATCTTACACAATGATGTATATCAACTATTTTTCAATAAAACTGGAAAAATGAGGTCTTTCTGTTTCTGTATTTAGGGGATACTTACTTTGTCTTATCAGCAGCATTTGAGAACATTAACCACTTCTCAAGTCTTATTATAATATTCTTTCTTTGGCTCTTTAGAAACTGTATTCTCTGATTTCTTCCTATGTCTCCAGCTGCTCCTTCCCAGTTTTCTTCTTCGACTCCTCTAGTCATGTTCTGGAATACTTTCTCATCTACTTAGTATTTGCTTCTGAGTGATCTAATGCATTTTCTTGACCTCAATGATTTCATGAACTTAATTACCAAATTTGGCATCCTGTAGTTTAAAAGTCAGGAAAAATGAAGCAGAGGTATAAAATTGTAAAAGCTTATAAAAGTATCAAAGCTAAACAGGCATAACTTGGGGCAAAAGAGAGTTTATGTTAGGTCTAAGAAAATATTTTCTTATTTTTTATAGTTTTTTAAATTTAAATTTAAATTTTTGAGGTATCAGATGGAGCTCCTGAAGTTATTAAGGAATTTTCTTTCTGGAATAGTTACCTGCTTGATTATGTATTTTAATCAAGGTCTGTGGGATTGCTTTGTATTTGTTTTAAATGCATTAATTAAACTCCTATGACATCAAACATTTTTTTGTTCCTGATAAATCTGGCAATGATTCTAACATACCAGGTAGGGGGCTAGGATAGGAATTCCAGACTATACATGATTGTATGGTTAGGTTACTCAGCCTTATCCTGGAACCATTTCAGACTGACTAAGGAGATGATTTTCTAACAGAACATTGTTAAATGTTAATACTAGAGAATAGTTATATAGTAGGGCCTTATCTGTTATTAGTGCTAATCTAGGCATATCTGGATTTTCAGGGAAATTTTATAAGGAGAGAGAGCAAGCACTTTCTGGGGACAGAGGACAAAGGATTGGGCAGACATGGGACTAATGGCTCTAAGTGGTTCTCTTGAAGAGAAAGAAACAATTACTGTAGAAGGCTATGTGGTATAAGAGCTTAGAGATGGGATGGCGGGACATTGAAAGGATCAGGTGCAATGACACAGTGTCTTTTGACCCAGGCTGCCTTGACCAGTGTTACAGGGCCTAGGCCAAAGGGGCTTTAACTCATTATCAGGTCAAAAAGATTTAGCATTGTAATGTCTAGTAAGGCTGAGCAAACTCAGATAGCCCTGCTTGGTGGCTTGATAACTGGAAGGAGTCATGGATGTATTCATCACAGCTTACTTTTTATATCCTGCTTACCCTACATGGAAGCTGGAGGTTCAGAGTTCTACAGAAGAACTAAGGGAATGTCAGCATTTATATGTGGATTTTTCCATTCATACCGACAGCACTTGTATCAGGCAGATAGTCAGTACACATACCTTGAACCACAATGAGGAACCACGTTATTTGTTTTCTGTGTTTCAAGTTACCCAGTTGTAGCAAGACTTCTGAACACATTTAAGTGCCAGATTATATGACCCACACCATGTAGATATCAGACTCCGGCAAGGAAAAAGAAAACATGATTGTCTTCCTGCCTAGACTACCAGCTCAGTACCTTGCTTTTTCTTAGGTCACCTGCCCACCTCACCACCTGGGCCGTTAGCCTGGCTTTGCTTATACAGATCTACCATTTGCTGTGTTTTACTTGGTCTTGGTTGCCTTGATTTTTTTTTCCCTCCTGGGATCAAAAACCTGCCATTCTTTTGTTCTTCTGGGTAACAAATCTCCTCTGAATATGTATTTTGAGTCAAGGCATTCAAGGAATAATACTTTATAGATTATTATACCCATAGAAATTGTTTGTCTTTGATCAGGGCCATTTAAGTTTTTGTCCTACAGCAGTTAATTTTATGATGCAAGTGTTAACACTTGTGATATGTGAGCTTGTGGGGAGATATTGCCTAGGGTGGGTGATGAGCTGGGCTTCTCCTTATCAGAAAGTGAGTTTTCTAGCATGGAGAAATGGCTAGAGCAATCAGTCGGCCAAAGAACCAGCTAAACTGACTTTGTTTTGTTTTCTTTTCTGAGGGATAAATTGGGGAAGCCTTGGGGAGTAGGGGATTGGGATTGCTTAGGATGTTTGAACTGATTCCCTCTTGATAGTTAAGAAATCACTCTGGCATAGCCATTTGCCGTGGTATTTTTCACACTTTATCTAGCATCCCGTGTCTCTGTTGCCTGAGAACTGTATTTATATTTACACTGTGAAGCGTGAATATGCTGCTGTCCTTTGGGGAAAGGGATTCATCAAATAATCCTTTTGCTTGAGTATTATTAAGTGGACCATGGCACTTCCTCTGCTTGTTTTTGCTTGGAGCCCTTGGGACATGTGAGGTGGCCTTGTCCAGTTCAATGGGTTTCGGCAGGGTGAGGCAGATTTAAAGAAACATAAATTCAGTTGAGAGAGTAGGTGACATGGCATAGCTGAATTATGGGCTTTAATAGGCAAACCAAATAGTTAAATGCAAGATGCTTGCTGCATGCTAAAACTTAAGGAATGCATATTCAATGCAATGCATTATTAAATACAACATTGAGCATATGGGTACCCACAATTAATGTATATAAATAGCTGATAAAATTGCTCAGTATTAGAAAGCTAGCAGCAAAAATGACCTCATATGTCAAGCAGACAAGTAGGCAGCTACCATTTTCTTTGTACACCTTACAGATGATAAATTAGTTTTATGGTCTGCATGGGGCCCTTATCACACTACAGCACCAAGTGCATGATAAAGAAAAAAAATGCCTTGGCTCAAAAATCGAACTGGAATTTGGAGTCCCAGCGGAGCTCATTTTTTAAATGTAAAGAATTTTAGCCCGCTTCCTTTGGGGAAGATTTATTGTGGCCAAGAGAAATGTAGATCTTGGTTATGTGTTTTGATTAAAACTTGATTTTTGTTTTTATTGACACTGGGTAGAATGTGAATCCGTCATAACTGGCTGCCTATTGATTGAAAGCAGTTTGGTCCAATGGGCACAGGACAGGAAAAACGAAGGAGGGGGTCAGTCCTGACTTTTATTTCCAGCTCTACTACTAACAGGCAAAGCTGACCTTGGATAAAACTTTGTAACTCTTTACTAGCCCTGCTTGCTCTGTTTAATTTCCCTCAACTCTGGTGAATAAACACTCTCCATTTTATCTTAAGTTCATAAGATGTAGGAAAGCGGTTATCCAGTATAAAGGAGGAGATAGACTACTTTGTCCTAGCATTATATAAGCCAAACACCACCTAAATAAATAATTGTACTGTGTGTGTGTGTGTGTGTGTGTGTGTGTGTGTGTGTGCACGCATGCATGCATGTGAAGAACTACTGACGTTAAAAATCTTGAGTGGAGAGAAACCCAGAAAGATAGCAGGCTCTGTAGCAGGGTTTGTGTGTGGCTTCTCAGCCTTTGTAGCACTATGTCTCTTTCTGACAAACAAAAATCTCATGTGCTGCTTTCCTACAATTTGCAATTCAGAGTAAATTAAATATTGTGACTGAATTCATTTATTATAATGGGACAGAGGCCTGCTTTGCTTTCAAGTGGCAAGAGAGACCCTGTCCTCCGAACTCTGATCCCTTGCAATCACTGCTTTGCTAGCCAAGGGTCTCCTTAGCATCATTTTCATATCAAACCCCATTAGTGATCTGTTTCATATCAGGCAAGCAGCAGTGTGTATCTGTGATAGGATGCATTGCTGGGCCTCTGGTGTGTGGCTGAAACTCCAGAGGTGATTACGTTCCTTGTTAAGGACTAGCATTATTCAGAGAGCTGGTATGAGAAAGGGTCAGCTGGAGGGACAATGAGGGGTAGCTTGAAGGAGAGAGTAAATCTTTCCCTTTTTTCTCCTTTCCCTACTCTTCTGCTCCTCCTGTCCTACTTTGAAGTCTCCTGGGAAAATGGTCTTTTTTTTTTAATTGTTTTTGAAAATTCACTTAATTTCTGCAGATCATTAGAAACAGTGTTATCTGTTTTCACTTTCCACATGGCAACCAGAAGTATCTAGACCACCTTGAGGAAATAGGCTGGTCCTCACTGGGAGGAGCCCAGCTCTAGGATGCCCTAAGAGCAAGTCAGAGGCAAAGCCTTTGGGGCCCCTTTCTATTGAGGTGACTTCTCTATGATTTCAACAAAGCTTTGGCATAAAGATGTTTTGCTTCACAGGTGTTCGTTTCAATCCCTTTTAGAGTCATAGGAATGGTATGTAGGGGAGCTGGTTATGTCCCTAAACTCTGAGCAAAGTGAATGTTTCTTCTTGGTCTTCTTTAGTGCCAGGATTTCATGTACATCCCTGACTTTTCATTCATCCATGCATGCATTCGTTCTGGATATTTATTGAGCAATCATTGGGCCAGGAGCCAGTGATACAAAAGCCTTCATGATCCTTCCTGTCTCCTTCACAACCCTAGGATCCCTCTCCTCACCAGCACTGCCATTTTCTTTGCTTATGCTTCCTGCCGGCTCTACTGAATATCACCCAGCCGTTGAGCATGTTTCAGTCTCTTGAAGCCGAGTCTCTGTACATGATGTTTCTCCACCTAAACCATCTAGGAGTGACTCCTTGTCATTCCTTAGATGTCCAGTTAATGGTCACCTTTTCCAGGAAGCCTTCCCTAGACCTCTGAGACTAGATTGGCTGCTCCTCCCTCATAAGTGATACTTGTTAAGCTTGCAAATTAAAAAAAAAAAAAAAGATACTTGTTAAGATTTACCACTACAGTATTCAGTTTCATTTCATCCCCAGTAGACTATATGTTCCTTAAAAGAAGAGACGACCCTCACCATTATATCACCACCATATACACAGACTGTGGCACATAGGCAATACCTAATAAATACTTTTAAGCAAATCAATGAAACCACAGTGGTCTCTGTCTCACAAGCTGCAGGAGGGTTCAAGGCTGGAGTTTTGACCTCCTAAGAGGGGCAGGATTACCTCCTCCTGGCTATTGTAGTTTGGGAGTGCTTAGGTGTGTTGTTTGTAATGACAAATACTCCAATGAGTAAGGATCATGGAGAGGCTTTTAATTTACTAAATATTTAAAACAGTTATTATTTGTAGGCATCTGCATGGAACTGATCCCACTCTATATTTGTTTTATATAATTATATGCCATTATTTTTTGCTACATAAGTAATGCTCAGTGCTGGCTTCTTAGATGATGGACATACATACTACTAAATCCCTGGGAATGAGGGAATGATGGAAAAATAAAAGCTATTTGGCTATTCTTTCGTAGAACTATTAGATCTTGAAAATGCTCTATGACACCATATAGGAGCTCCTGTCTAGATTGTTTATGTAACTGCTCATGTATCTCCACGTGGCAGTTGTCATTCTCCATGGCTGGCAATAAATTTATCATCACTTAGAGGAGACTAATCTGGATAGGTAATGACAGGGATGAATAAAGTCATTTTGTAGATGTGCAACTGTGGTCATTAAAAATAAAGCAGACCCTTCTCAGGGGGCTGCTAACCTTGCCAGCTAGTTGACATTGTTTACATCAGAGGACACTCAGCCTGTGTCTGAACAGAATCGAAAAGCGGTAGGATTTCTAAACAAATGTTTGCTCACTGGCTCTGTCCACCCCCCGCCCCTTTAAAGTTTTACTTGAGTTTATTAGAAGCAGTGGAACTGATTTGCACAGTAAACGAAATGGTGCCCAGAAGTGGGGTACAGCCTCCTGGTTATTAGAAGCATAGTATGGGATATTCAACAGACCTATGCACTGAAATAACCTAGTAACATTTCCACCCTTTCTCTCAGTTTATCTCATGGCTTTGTCCCCTCCCCCTGTTGTGAATATTTGGGCCCTAGAGACACTTGCAAAGGGACAGAATGCTTTGTCCTTGTTGGTAAAGTCACTCCAGAAAGTGGCACTGACAAGAGGGTCAGGGATTGGTATCTTTTCACAGAGATTCTAAATGAGCACATAGACACACATGCAAAAAGTAGGATTTATGCCTCTGAATATGGCTTGTAAGGAGGGAGTAAACCTCCTGAATTTAGCAATCAAATTTGTTAAGGCTTCTCTAAAGCCTAAACTTCCAATTAACAAGCAAATCATCATCAGACAGCCAGTGAATGGCAAATTCATTCCATTCAACATCTTTTCAAAAGTGGATTTTGTGCACTTATCTCCATGAAAACCCAGCAGGAAGATTTTCCCTGGGAGTGCTCCTACATCTGCCTGTTTTTAATGACGGTAATGGCAAGCAATATTCTACAATTACTTTGGCGATCTCATTTCAAGCATGCAAATCATATTATTGAAGAGCCCAGCAAAAGCCATTTGTTCCTTGGAATCACCAGATAAGTTCTGTGGGGTGAGAAAATGCTGCTTGGAGAAGGCCAGGCCTTTCTGTCTTGTAACCTCAGCTGTACAGTAGTAGAATTTGCTCACCAAGGTCACAAAAGACAATCTAAATACAGATATCAAAGGGGAAATGAAACAAGATTTCATTTTTCAAGTAAAAGAGTCCTTCTTTTCCCTCCATTTGTGAAAGGTTAGCTTTGTAACTCCTTTACTTAATTAAAAATAACATCATTAAAAGAAAAAAAAACTGGCTATTGATAAAGTTCATAAAATCAAAGCCAGGGCCCTTCTCAAGAGTGAGGACTTATTTATGTAACAGCATGGTCCCGATGTCTTTCTCATTTTTGTCCCCTACCTTCTAGCTTATTCATCTGAGCTGTGATATAGTCAGTCCTTTATACATATATTTAGAGGCAGCATAAATGGGATAAGGAGATGATCACAATATAGTAGCATTTATAAGGAATACAATTCATTTAACAAATACTGTATGCAAGGTTCGCTGGGGAAAGGGAAAAGACAAACTAACAGAGTGACTCCTCTTAACTAACTGGCTCACAATTATAAAGTGGGAGGGAGTGCCTCTTGAGGCTGGGATGATCAGGGATGATGTAACGAAGAGGTAACAATTGAATCTTAACTGGAGAGATAAAATTGCAGTAAGTGATAAGGACTATGAGACCATATTCCAGATCTCAGAAATTGTGATGCATGCCAAAGCAGGGAGAAACCAACTTATCTTTAAAAAGTAATAATTTAAAAAGTAATGCAGAGGGGTGCCTCGGTGGCTCAGTTGGTTAAGCGTTTGAGTCCTGATTTCAGCTCAGGTTATTATCTCAGGGTTGTGAAATTGAGCCCCATGCTGGGCTCTGTGCTTTGCGGGGAGTCTGCTGGAGATCTCTTTCTCCCTCTTCCCCTGCCCCTATCCTTGCTTGTGTACTTGCTTTCTCTCTAAAATAAATAAATAGATCTTAAAAAACAAAAACAAAAACAGTGATGCAGAGAACAGAAGGGAGTAATAGTAGATAACACTGCAGTGGGAAAACAGAGGCCTAGGTGCAAGGTCATTGTCAGCACTCCCATACTATTAAGGGAACGTTTTGTAATAGGTGTTTCTTACCCAGTTTTGTCCACTTTGGATATCAAGATCTTGGCTCCAGTCATGAGGAAGGGTCACTATTTCAGATAGCTCCTTTTAATACCTCTTGAAAGCTGCTTTAATTTGAGGCTTCCTAAAAACATGTATAGTTTAGGCTGAGACTAACGTGATATGTCAGTTTTTTCTTTTTCCTTCTTTTCTTTTCTTTTCTTTTCTTTTCTTTTCTTTTCTTTTCTTTTCTTTCTTTCTTTCTCTTTCTCTCTCTCTCTCTCTCTCTCTTTCTTTCTTTCTTTCTTTCTTTCTCTTTCCTTCTTTCTAGATTTTTAAAGTTTATTTATTTGAGAGAGAGAGAGTGAGCACAAGGAGGGGGAGTGGCAGAGGGAGAGGGAGAAGCAGGCTCCCTGCTCAGTGGGGCTTGATCCCAGGACCCTGAGATCATGACCTGAGTCAAAGGCAGACAGTTAACTGACTGAGCCACCCAGGCACCCCTCAACTTTCTTAATATACTATTTATTTCAGATAAGCAGAGAGGATAGCATGTTCTATATATGGAATATAACATGGTTGTGATAGTTATTTCTAGTTACCTTACCAGGAAGGAGTTAGCGAGAAGCTTTAGCCTGTTACAATTAGACGTTATTTCTGTTTAGATCCAGTCTGAATTTTTCAATATTCAAATTCTGCTAATCCTTTTCCGTGACCTTGTCCCATGGCAGTTGATGCTGAGAGTAATTTCCTTATATTGGTGCCCTTATCCCACAGCAGTATCAGTTGCAGCATAGGAAAAAAAAAATGCTCAAAGTTTTCTTCTGGAGGAGAAGGAGGTGTGGTTTCTTCTTAAGGAGGTGTGGTTTCTTTGAGATGTGTTGTACAAATGCTTGACATTAGAATGTGTCTTCTTTTGTTTGTGAGGTTCTGTGGTTCTGGGTGCCTTGGATTCTGTGGGCAAAAACCCATTTAATCTATTCATGTGTGGAAACGAAGAGGAGGAGTGTTGATATTTACCTTTTTGTAAAAAGAATAATTCACAGATAAGAGCTTGAGCTGGTAACAGTTTTTGAATGTGGACAGCATTGTGTCTCCTGTGAAACTCTATAGAATAAACTTCCTTGGAGTAAGCAGCTCAGAAGTAGTTGTATTTAATTTTTCGAATCTCTCTTCTTTGAGGAAAATTAAATGTTTGTTTACTTGCATGGCATTTTCATCTAAGGAGTTAGGAATTTTTCTAGAAGACAGTGGAGGGATTATTTATGTTTTTTGAGTAGGGTATTGGCCTATAAGCACTCAGCAAGTTATAATAATAACAGCACACATAGCTAACATTTAATAGCGCTTATGTTCTAGACCCTACTTTAAGTGTTTTGCCTAAAGAATCTATCTCAACAACTTTGTGAAATAGATATTATTATTATCCCCATTTTAGATGAGGAAATCAAAATAGAGAGAAATTCAGTTCTTTCCCAATGTCACATACAGAAACAAATTCAGATTATCTAGCTCTAGAGTCCATGCTCTTTTTTGTAGGCAAAAGGACAACTTGGGAGGCATTGAAACAATAATAACAGGAAGTGATAATGGGTCACGTATTTAATTTTCCTTAAGAATCTATGTTATGGCATAATAACTCTGTAATTGTTGCAGAGGCTTTGCTTTTAGGAGACAGGGCTGTTGGTGTTACTCTAAGGCACTGTGTCAGCATATCAACCTTGCTGACAGCTTGGCCACCACGGCTGTCCCCAGACACATTAGAATTGCTTACAGCATCTGTCTTCTTGGTCTTTGAGCACCTGAGTTACATTCTGAGTGGTCATAAAAGAGTCATAGAGCGAGTCCTTTAGCCATCACCCATAACTGAGCTGCCACATTTTCTTAAGATGTAGAGAGTCAGGGGAAGTGTTGATTCTATTCTTCTGAAAACAGGTTCAGACAGCCCACTTCCTACTTTGCTCTTCTATTCCTTTCTTTTTTGAGTTTTCCTAGCAATTCTTCAAAGTCTCTGAGGATTAGGAATGCAAGAGTTTGGTCATTGGAAGAAGGTAAGTATGGAGGTAAAAGAATAAATAATCTTGCTTCACTTTTCTTTTCTTTTCTTTTCAAGACTTAGAACCATAGTCACAGTCCTTTTCATTAGAAGCTACATTCTAGCTGAGAAGATGGGTATCTGCAATGCTTAAGAACTCTGTGCTCTGGAAGTCACTTCTTTTTGTCTTGAATGGGAATCAGTAAATCTGAGTCAAAATCATAAAGGCAGAGAATGCAACAGGTTGATGACCATAGCCACACTGTCTATTAGCACGGGCCAGTCAAGCCATAGAACAAAATGAAGCACAATTGGGTAGATAAGTGACCAAGCTCTGAGCACTAACCCAATAAATAGTCATTGTTCAATATTAAGTGCTTAAAAAAGAATTTCAAGATAGTGACTTAAAGCTTGTTTTTCACTGGCTGTTTTGGGAGATAATCAAGTAGGGGGAACATTATCCTTTCCTTCTGTAACTCTCAACTTTTGACTGCTTGACGGTGATTTTATTTTGGTCTTCCTGTGCCTTGACACATTATGCATGTTTCATTTATCCTTTTCTCATTACTCTGACACTACTTCTGTTTGGCAAGAGTCGCCAGGGGCTAACGTAGCTTTAGTCTTCTGTTAGGCTAGGGAATGATGTAGTCTCTTAACTGAATCTATGGATGATACGCAATTCAGGGGAGGCTACAGAATGGAAAGTCAAGAAGAAACCAGTTTTACTAAACCTTTAGAAAGGAGAGTTTCAATAAGTTGCCAAACTGAGGAGCTTTAGAACTAACTGTTGATAGCCGGAGTATAGGGTTAAGGAGACAAGCAAGTCTGGAAGCAGACTTGGATGATGGCCAGGAAATGGATTTCTGTCTGTAGCTAGTCTTTGCCTGACTGCTATGTGGAGAAGGAGAGAAGATGTGCTGGTAATTGTAAAGAACTTAAAAAGGGAGAAATATTTCTCTCAAACCAGTCCCCTTTACCATATCTGGTAGTATTCATTTGACTTCTTATTCATTGCATTGTTTGTAATTAATTATTTTCTATATGTGCATTTCTTGATTCCCTACTCTATAGTAAGCTCTTGGAGGGCAGGAATCTTCTTTGTATTCCACATACCTCTGAAAATTGTCTTGAACATCTCAAGAATTCAGTGAATACTTGTGATGAATTGATAGAGACAGGTCATTAGGACTTGCTGCTATGGACTATCCCTTGCTGCTTTGAACAGATGGTGGTAGTTTTACCCACTTTATATGGACATACTATGAGAATAGGAACTATTCCAGACATGGCTAGGAGGAGAGCCAGTGGAAGTTGGATTTTACATTATGGTCACCTCAGATCACAGTGGTCTTTTCATAAAAGGGAACTGCATGTGTTACTTCCATAGCACTGAAAAGACATACTAATAAGAGGTTCTTTTAGTCCATTATCATTATTATATGGTAAAATATCTTTAAACTTAAATCCATCTAATTAACAGTATTTTTGTGACTACCCAAGATCTATTTACAAATATCTCATTTTTTCTGGTCAAACCAGAATCATGAAATAGATAGTTCAGGCCAAAAAGTCCCATCATTTAGGGTAAGTTCTTCAATTTATTTATTATTATGCTATTAGCTAGATAACTGCCTTATCTCTGTGGAGTTTTTGAAATCTGTACTAAATACTTCAGCCCATACTGATCTCCTTCTGATCTGATCTAAGGTTATTCATATTACTTAAGTCCTTCTTTTTGGTATTTTACTGTATGTAATTGCATTTGCAGTACATTTTTATCTTGTATGCTATAGTAGATGGGAAGTACTCCATTTTGTGTCTACCTTATATCCCCAGAATCACCTAGAGCACATCAGAGATCAAATACAGTGTTTAATGTATAGTTTTTGAACTGCGCTGAATCATTTGACTCCTGTCATTTGACTGCAAGCACCTCCAGGGCTCTCCATCTATTCAGGATATAATTTTCCTTGATTCTAAAGCAGTATGATTCAAGCATTATTTGTCTAATAAATATTGATGGCCTGTAATGACCATGGTTTTTAAGATGAGGAGTATGTAAAGACAGCGCATCAAATGTAATAAATAAATAATAAAACAGCAGCCTTTAAGTAAGATGTCTTAGACTCATTGCCCTTTAACATTAAGCTCAAATATGCAAGATGCAGAGCTCTGAAAATGGTAATGGGCTGAGGGGGCCTCTTGGCAGTAGGTTGCCAATTCACAGATATCAAGTCTTTATCTTTTGATGGCTGCCTCATAGTATAAAAAGAGAGTTTATGTCCAACTTCTAGCTGGGGTGTGTGTATGTTCAGGGTCAGGGTGGGATATGCCATAGCCGTCTTTTTAAAGCTGGCTTCCTAAATATCACACTAATTTATTGCCATTTCTCTGAACCCAGTTAGCATTTCTGTGAAACTATTAATATGTGATAGAAGTATGCATTTCCACTTGTTGACATGTTCTCTAATTACATATGTGGAAGTCCTGAGGAGAGAGTCATTCTGCTCTCTTTCTTCTTAGTTACAATGAAGTTTGTGTTCCATAAATGTCATTACCTTACTGATTGCCTCAGTCACTAATGACTGCTTCACCAGAAATCCATGTGGTCCATAAAAGTCTACATAGAGACTAAAGTGTTAATAAAGTTAGTACTCTTCTCTCCTTTAATTTCTACTTTATTCTCTCACTTGACTGTGGACTCCTTGATGAGCTTGCCCTCCTTCCCTAAAGCATTTTGGGACAGACATAAAAGGCAGCTGATTATTCTTAAAATCTAAGCTTTTCTACAACTCCTAGGGGGGTTCAACATTTTAAGTTAATACTAGAACATCAGGGCTTAACTCCTCCCAAATGTGGTCATTGTTGTCTCTCCACTTCTCTAGGATGAAGACCTTTGACTCCCCAAACTGTCAACCTGATACTTTTTAGCAACATTGATGAAAGTCACCAAACAACAATGACAAGCCCCTAAAATAGATTCCCAGGGTTTGTGGTGGCTAAGAGCTGGGTTTGCTAAAAATGAAGCTGCTTCTGCTCCCTCCATCATCCTTTTTCTGCTAGACTATAATTAAAGTCCACATCTGAAATTCTTATTGAGCGGCAAAGTCCCATGAGTGATTGGCATCTGGCATCCAGAAATATTCCACAAAGAACAGTGTTCTCAGTGGCACATCTGACAGGCTTGGCTCACTTTCAGTACTCTTGGCTTCCCGATGAGTGGCAAACCAATGGATGAACGGGAAGATTGCTTCAGCCCAGTATCAATCAATCAGTTGGTTCTTCCATCAATGACTTAAAGCAATTTCCCGTGCCTACCCTTACTTACCCCACACTGGCACACGAGAGAAGAGTGATAGGAGAAAACTCAGCTTCACTAATTGGAACACTTTTTGCCTTTCTAGTGCTGGGAAAGAGGGACCTAGCTTAGTAGAGAAAATGTGGTTCCCTGGCGAGATGGAGAATTGCACTTGCCTGCTGGTCCAAATAGCATTAGGTTTTTACATAGAAATTCCACCCAATTAAAGACTTTTTTATTTGAACCTGAGATTTGTGGTCTCCCTGGAAGGGAGAGATTAGTTTTAGGGAGGAGATGAAAAGCCTTTCCCATCTTCTTGTTTTTCATCCTTGTGCTATTTGCATGAAAGCTAGACAATGTGTGATTGCACATGGGTTACTCCTCGTAGCATCCTAAATAAGAATATGTTGGACAATGAGAGTCATTTTTTCCTCTGAGCAGTCAAATAAACCTAATCATATGAATATACAATGAGATAAAACACCAATCTTGCACCGAAAGGCTTTATGATTTTAAGTAGACTTGTGCTAAACTCTTATCATAATTGTAATTAGAAAGAGCAGGCCAGTTTCCTGCTGCTCGAGCTCACATTTGACATGTGAACAGTATGAGGTTAGATGCCTGAGCTGAATTCTTGATTTGCACTAGTTTAGAGTTGCTGTTTGCTATGTTGCAAGTACAGAGGTCATATAAAGTAATGTTAACTCTGCTGAAAACAAGTATATTATCTTTCTGTATTCTCTAGAGACAGCCAATATTTCAACCTTTAGTGTGCAAAGCTGTTAGTATACATTATTTTAAATAATAGAATGGCTTAACAAAGGAGAGCCAGGTATATAAGAATTATAATCTTAGGACAGAGACAATGATCTAAATGTTTTGTGATGCATGTGATCCATATGCTGGGATGGGTGGCTGATAGCATGAATTTTTTAAAATTAATCAAACCTATTATCCAGGTCTTGCTTTGTCATTGTGTGTCAAAGAGAGAGAAGCAAAGCAACAACAAAACAAAACAGGAGAAATAAAGCCACAGTCCTGTTGGGGAAAGAGTTACAGAGATGACTTCAGAAGTAAATAGACGGGTAAAATGCCAGTTAGAGATGTTTTTGGCAGAAGGAATTGATAAACTAATACATACTGACAGTTTATGCTTCAGTTGCATCTTTGGGTAAGTTTGAAACTACTTGAGGGGCATCTGGGTGGCTCAGTTGGTTAAGCAACTGCCTTCAGCTCAGGTCATGTTCCCAGGGTCCTAGGATCAAGCCCCATATCTGGCTCCTTGCTCAGCAGGGAGCCTCCTTCTCCCTCTCCCTGCTACTCAGCCTACTTGTGCTATCAAATAAATAAATAAAAATTCTAAAAAAGAAAAATAAGCTATTTGCAGTTTTGAAACTTTCAAACTATATGAGACTTTGAAGATGTTCTAGATGTAACATCTATAGATGTGTAAAATTTGATACAGATGCCAAGGACTTGAACTTGATTATTAATGCAAAGTCCACTTCTCAACACTTATATCAGAAAGATGAATGTTGGAGCTGGAAAGGCATCTCACATATGTTGTAATCTTCCTCAGATGGAGAAGCTGTGACCAAAGAGGGTTAGGGATGGACATAAAGTTTCATAGGTAATTAGGGAAGATCCAGACTAGAATTTTTGTCCTTTGGACATAATTCAAGTATATTTTCTGAATTAGACAACCCTTAGAAGTATGGTTTTGAATAGAATAGGAGAAATAAAGAGATGCCTCACCCACTTTGCATTAGTACCATAAGGTACCACCATAGGTACACTTGGGGTGAAGATGTGTTGAAGCTGGACTGTTCTTTGTCTTAGAGTCTTAGTTCACTAGAGTTAACTAGTATGTTTTTAGGAATTTTGTTAACCTATTGATGTCATGTTGGAAACTTAAAATCAGCCATGGTAGGAAATGCTGGAATCTACCACTGTGGAGATAAAAACATTTATCAGGCTGTTGTTGACTGGAGATATATTTAGAAAAAGAAGATTTTTTTAAAAAGATTTTATTTATTTTTATCTTAGAGTGAGAGAGAGCGTGAGTGGGGAGGAGCAGAGGGAGAGGGAGATTATCTCCAGTAGATTCCTCGCTGAGCACAGAGCCCAACGTGGGGATTTATCTCAGGACCCTGAGATCATGAACTGAGTAGAAACCAAGAGTTAGTTGCTCATCTGACTGAACCACCCAGGTGCCCCAGAAAGGAGGAATTTTAAGTAACTTGGTTACTTAACACCAATGCCTGGAATGACAATTCAATGTTTGCTGGTCCATAAGTATTATCAAACTAATGCTATATGCCAACAGCTTGTTAAAATGAAAGAAACACTTAGTGAATTCCACTTCACTACCATATGCTCATAGAAATTGCACCATTTATTAGAGATGGATAAAGCAACGTTACAATCTTACAGGTGAAATCTCATTCTGGAGATGAAGAGAGGTGATTGCAGTTCTTCATGTCAAAGGACAAACATGTCTTTATTAGAACAGTCTAGGAAGGAATTCTGAGAAAAATTTCCTAAAGTGGAAAGTTCACATCTGTCCCTGGATAGCTCTTGTTTGTGTGTGGTTTTGTTTTTTTGTGGGTTTTGTTTTTGTTTTGTGTCAGCGGGAATTCTCTTTACAGAATGAGGATGTTTTAGAGCTGTGTGGAGAGACGAGATCTTAAGATATTCCAAAACAGAGAAAGTCACCTGTCCTAAAGATGGTGGGATATTCAGTGGTGAGCTGGAGCTGGCGTGTAATGATTCAAGAGACTGAATGTGCACACACATTTTTCAATGTGCATGACTTTGCACTCTGTGCCATCACTCTTAGAAGGCTGAAGTCAGCTATGATGAGACTTTTTACACCATGGAAACTGACAGTACAGATCTGGTTGTTTTGTTTTTTTTTTCACCCTTTTCCTAGAAAAATGGTTGTTAACCACTTACCAGAGCATCACTGGACATTATAGTACCCTAACGTTAAAGCCATAGACAGGAGTCAAAATTTTATTCAGAAGGTTTTTTATTTCTTTTAAAATGATTCTTAAAAAAATTTTAGCTAAATATTTAATTATGAACTAGAAACATGGCAATAATAGGTCTATGAAGTGAAAACCTTCTAGGAGAATGGGGAAATTCTCTCACCTAGAGATATAAATATTGAAATAGCTAAGACCAAAGTGGAGAAATGGACTAATATTTAGTTACTCATCATTTAACATATTTTAAGACCTATAATATGGCTACAGATAGGATAGGTGCTTCAGGGAATGCAAATCATGTAAAAATTTGACCTTAGTGAGCTTAGAGTCTAACTATATAGACAAAATCCAAACAAATAAAAACATGGAGAAGAATGACTGACTCTTAGAGGACATACTGTAAGTACAGTAAGGACTGATACAGAAAAAGAACTGAATATTGGGTAGAATCATCAGACGAGTTTACACAGGGAAGGTGAGACTGAAGCAGAATCTTAAAGGCAGAGCAGTATTTGAATAATGCTTGGGGCATGGAGAGACAATTGCCTACATGACCGAGGGGCCACATGAGTAAAAAGTCTACAGGAATGAGTGCTGCACATGTAGGTTCTGTTAATAGACTTCTCTGGCAAGAGTGGAGGGGGTAGCTGGAAAATATTGCAGACAGAATAGGATATAGAAAAAGGTCAGAAGGATGAAAGGTAAGGAGAGAGGAGAAAAGGTAGGTAAGGAGTAAAGCAAAAGAGGAGAAGCAGAAAAGGATCAGTGAGTCAAGGGAAGGCATTATGTGAACTAGCCCTTGTGTGTATCGTGTCAAGTAATTATTAATATATTTATTTCTTTTTTTTTTAAGGATTTTATTTATTTATTTGACAGAGAGACACAGTGAGAGAGGGAACACCAGCAGGGGAGTTGGAGAAGCAGGCTTTCCTGCAGAGCAGGGAGCCCGATGTGGGGCTCGATCCCAGGAACCTGGGATCATGACCTGAGCCGAAGGCAGACACTTAATGACTGAGCCATCCAGGCACCCCTGTTAATACATTTCTGAGGGCAGATATTATTCTTATTTCACAGATGAGGAAACCAAGGCTGAGCCAGCTGAACTCTCTAAAAAATGGCAAAGTTCCCAGGGGTAGAACCTGGTATCCATTTCAGCTCCTCTGGCTCTAGGACACAGGCTCTTGCCATAAGACCACGTACTCTGGCACTTGGATCCTTGAAAACTCCAGCAGTTACCCTACAATATTGTTTTAGTTAACTGCCATTCTAAAAAGGAGAAGCACCACATTTAGGAACACAGGAGGTCGAACCAGCTATCCCCCAATCAAGTAAACATTTAACAAATGGCTTGATTGAGTATGGAAACAGCCTTCCATGTCTGGGTGAAGGTTAAGGTTGACAAAGGAAGATCATTCCATATCTAACAGAAAAGACACCCAGGGTGAATAGCTATATGTTTCAAAGGGAAAGAGGTTATAGTTGTTGCAATGGAAGGAGACTGAAGATTCAACTAAAAGAAAATACTGAATCTTGAGCATTTATATATNTGACAAAGGAAGATCATTCCATATCTAACAGAAAAGACACCCAGGGTGAATAGCTATATGTTTCAAAGGGAAAGAGGTTATAGTTGTTGCAATGGAAGGAGACTGAAGATTCAACTAAAAGAAAATACTGAATCTTGAGCATTTATTATGAACTATATCTCTAAATCTTTCCCAAATGGCAGAATTACTGCAAGTTAGCTCACCGGGGAACCAAGGATACTTTTGACAGATCTACACAATCCCCTGGTAAAGATAAATGGGGTGTAATTTAAGTAGTCCCAAACTTTTCTGCAAGCTTCAAGATCACTGCACATTGTTGGATCTATTCATAATGGCCTGGATTGTATCCCAAAAATACCAGTGGGAGAGACTCAAGCGGACTGGCCAGGCTAGAAAAGGAAAATGAAGCCATTTGGACTTGGCTGGGGCTATGGATGGTCTGACAGTTTGCAATTTATAATTTTTTTTTTAGTCCTTTAACATTCTTTATCTGCCTTTATTTGCTCAACAGCCCTTTTGCTGAAGTTCACGCTTAGCTTACCACATTCGGTGAAGCACACAGCAGTGGACAGGGGAATTTAATCTAGAAATCAGCCTGACTTGTCTTTGCAGTGTATTTTAGCTTCTGGGACTGAGCTATGAGGATGCATAAGCAAGAGCCCTGTCTAGGTCAGGTGGCCTGAGAGCCCCGCCAGCATCCCTAACAATGCCTTTCAGGCAATGCTGTCAAGCAGACTCCTGTCTCCTTAACTGACAGTGATGAGCATTTTAATGAAATGAGGTTCTGGTTGTTTTGAAGCATGAAGCCTAGTAGAAAGGAGAATCTGATCAGCTTTCGCTATGCCTTTCATAATTGTGAATCCTTCCATCTGACTGCCAGTAATTCGCCTTCCCAGACATTCAGAATAGATCATCCTCACTTCGAGCTGTCTCAGACATGTTGCTTGGGATTCTTTCAACCTGCCCCGTAGCTTTCAGGTGGTAAGATGGCAGGCCTCCAGTCCCTCTGAAGAAAAAAGCTTCATTGTTCATTGTGCCACTGTATCTTCCAACCCTTTTTGTTATATCCCGGAAACCTATTTGCTTTTTAACTGCTGCCACATACTGGGAAAACATCTTTATCAAGTGGTCCTCAGTGCTGTGGCTTGAGTCCCTTTCATCAGGGGGCCTGTAATTCCCAAGCTGAGATAAAAAGTCAGAATGTTTCTGTCTACCTGGTTATCTTTATGTCAAACCAATTTGAATGTTGTTAGTCCTTGTGCTACTTTGTTGCTGAAATTTTGTTGGAATCATCACCATCTTCCCAGAAGGCATAATTCAATACCACCAGCATATATTTTCAAATTAGAATTGCTTCTGGTTCTAAATACATGTGTCACATTAACAATATTCTATGAGAGAGTATTTTCCAATATAACAAGGACATTTTGGGTCAAACATGCCAGAAGAAGGGATACTTGTCCACATTGCCGGAAACCCCCTGAAATCTTTCTCCTGTATTGTCTTCTCTTTTTCCCTTCAGTGTGTAAAAGAGCTTGATTTCTCCTGACTAGGGCTGAATTTGGATTCTAAACATAGTGTCACTCAATATCTATATTGTTTAAGCATACATTTTCAAAGTGTGCATGATGCTGGTAAGATCCATCATTCTCACCCTATTTAAGTTTATTTAACTATATTGCCTCCCTCCTAACATACAGCAGAGACCAGATGTGCTAAGGAGTGCAGTTAATAGTATGGGACAGGGAAAAAGGAAATTAGGAAGAAAGCAAAATGTGACTTTTGAGTAAGTTAGTCCCTGAGGAAGACAAACCTGGTTAAACAAAGGACTGTTCTCTACAAAAAGGACTGTGAGTATATTGAGTCCCTGGAAAAGCATGGCAATGCGTTCACTAGATGGTGGGAGAGCTATTGGGGGACATAGGAGTCACCCCAAACCACCTTTTTAAATTGATCGGTTTGGAAGAAGACTATAGACATTCAGGATAACCTAATTTAATTGATCCAACAAATTAATTTAACATTGTTCTTTCTCCCTTGTGTACTAGTCCCTCGAGAACATTACCAGCTTGATACACATACCACTGAGTCACTTTGTCTAGCATTAAGCTTAGTTCTTCTTTCAGACTCTTGTTTCCTGTGTTCCACAGCTATCCACACAGAGAGAGGACACAGGCCTTCTTCTTGTGGAATGTCTGTTATTTTGCAGATACAATGTCAACATACTTGATACAAACTGAGGGCTATGAGGGTACAAGCTGAGCAGGGGTGTAATTCTTGCTTGGTTGCAACTCCTGGGACGCCTCATAGAAAAGACTGCTCCTGTGTCATTTAATCTGCAGAACAGCAACTATATCAGTATTCCTCTTCTGAACTTAAGCAGTTTATTTAGAACAGTGTCTTGCAGAGTCATGGTAAGAACTAATATTTATTGACTGATTGCTGTATATCAGACATGGGGCTGAATGTGTTTTGGGAAGTATCTCATTTAATTCTCACAGTAACCCTATGACATATACACTATTATTATCCCCGTGTGACAGATGTGAACACAGACTTGGAACAGTTAAGTGACCTGTCAGAAGTCATTCCTCATGTATGAAGACCAGAATTAAATTCATGTTGGACCAATAATAAATACCTACTGTGTTAATAAAGAAGAGAATTACAGCAATTCCTGAGGCTGAGACTTTGGGGAAACCAGAAACCCATGACGTTATGCTTTTATAGGACTACCTTGCAGCCTTCCTTCTACAATCTGACCTTACCCTACCTATTCAACATGTCTCCCCTTTTCCAAGTAGAGGTATTCCAAGCCCATCCAGTTAATCTTGGGTCATTTTTAATGGTTTATTATTCTCCCCTATGCCTTCCCAGTCCTTTCTACTCTTCAGGATCCTACTGAGGGTCCCTATGACAGTTTAGGTTAGGGGTCTCACCGTTCTGGGTTGTCGTCTCTAAGGTGCCAGACCTTACTGTCTGTCTAACTTTCCTTGTCTCTTCCAACCTGCTCTCCTGATGTAAAAATGAAAGTAATGATAGTGTCTGTCTCACAGGCATGATATGAGGATTCAATGAGATAAGGTACCTAGATCAAAGTCTGGCATGTAGAAAGTACTCAGTAAATAGTGATAATAATAATAATAAGTAAATCTTATCACCATTGTTATAGTCCTTATGTCAGACCCTTTTCATTACTCTCCTCTCTGAACTTTATCAAAGCCAGTACTTTAGTAGTAATAATATTTTACATGTGTACTACTTTACTTTATCAACTAGTGACATTTATCCACTTGATGACAAGGAGTGGTCATATATAAAATTTCTGAGGATACAAAATTCCTACCTTTACCTTAGCTCTAGCCAGAATTTGCCTACAGAAGTGCTGTGGTCCCCAGGTAGGTATGTATTTTGTTCAGGTGCTGAGTCATCCACAAGTAGGTAGAGAACATATATGACAATCACCAGATGCCGTAGGGAAAATTGTCCTTGCCTCAGGATTAAACTTCACTCTTTCTTGCAATGAATAGGGTTAATCTTACTTGTTTGATTTCCTGAATTCAAAATATACATTTACTTTGTCCATAGGCTTGGTTATTCCTTTACACCTTTGAAGATGTGAATTTTGGCTTCCAGACTCCAAGTTCCTTATAGTAACATATCTCGGATACCTTGTTGCAGATTTGCCTGAGTCTATTCACTTTGAGAAACTGCAGTGGCAAGTAGTGGGAAAAAGACTCTGCACCCTCTGAGGATTTTTTGTGTCTCTGTGTGTTTTTTAACACCATGTGTCTGCTTTCGAGACATTTCTAGTTAGATTATGTAAAAACACGTCTTTGTGCAGTTAATTTAATCTCTTCCTAGCCTCTTGCTTCTGACAACTTGAAATAAATACTTTGACTAAACACCTTGCCTTTAGTGTCTGGTAAACTAAGTTATCTCAGCCTAAAAGGAGGAAGGGGAGCCAGAAATTGCATTTATTGAACAACTCCCTCTTTCTGTTCTCTGGAATCTACCTCCCCAAACTCCAGAAATAGGAGAATTTCCATCAAAATTTATAGATGGTGTTTGCAGGAGTGCTAATGAGGATATAGAATTCATCTTACACTTAAATAAAAATTAGAAACCACAAGCACCATTGTAGCAATGTATAATGATGTATTAGATGTCTGTTTTACCCCAAGTTTTATCTGCTGTAAGTGAAATTTTGCCCTCTGCTAGTGGAATCTTTAAAAGGACTTGAAGACTAGCTTTCTGTATTCCAGTATAGCAGAGAGAATGGAAGCATCACGAAACTGTATTTTAAAAAGTAACTGACAAGGGAAACGAGATAAGATAAATCTGAGACAATGTAGGGAATTCAAAGTAAAGAAATTACTTTGAGTGGAAGAGAACAAAGATAATGATATTTAAACACACATACACAAAATGTAATTGCCAAAGTCTCTATTGAGACTCGGCAGGGCAAGATTTATGAACGGAAGGACATAATTTGTTCTTTAGATAGTTTCATAGGTAGAGAAGAGGAAAAGTTTTACAGCTTCAAAATGTCTTTACCTGTGAAAAATCAATAAAAATGGGGTAGTGGATATGGTGGGAAGCATTTGAACTCAGGTAAGAGGAATTAGACAATCAGTGATGTAGCAGGGGTATGCTGCAGAACTCACGCAGTGGGAAGATGTGGACAGTGCTTTCCAAATACAGATCACAGAATGTCTGTATTAGGGATGGGATACTCCTCTATATGGAAGAACTAATTTTGCTAAAAGTAAAAGCTACATACTTAACATAACTTCTGTCCATGTAATTTTTATCAAATGCTGAAGGAAACTGATATTCTGGACTATTTTTTATATTTGAAAAGTGACAAGAACCTTGAGACAAAATGATCATAGCATTCTCGAATTCATAATAAAGAGTAAGAAAAGCTAATACTGAACTCAAAGTGCTCAATGTGGTGGAAGAGGGTAAAGTTGTACCAGAATCCTTGGACGTCCTTGTAAACCATTCATGTGTTCCTCGTCCATAACTGAGGCTGTATCTGAATCACTGGAGTGTCAAGGGGTAGGGAAAGGACCCTGAGGGTGAGGTCAGTTGCTTTTAGAGAATCCGCAGTGCCAGATCTTCCCGTCACTGACTGGATCCACAGTACACACAATACACACAAAGTGCTTGCCCACAGCCCAGTTTTAGATTCCCCCGTGACAATTCCCTGAACCTTAAAAAAAAAAAAAAAAGGCAACAGTGTTAGCAAGAGACTTGTTAGGTTCTGATTGGGAGTGAAAGTTGGGACAATTCACTTTTAGGACTGTAGATACCCTGATCTTTTTGTTTTAGCTGTTCAGAGGAGAAGGGAAACTCAAGGCTAAAATTCTGGGTTTCTGGGTTTGTTCTGTAGGTGTGTTGAGTCTCTGTTTGACCATATTTGAAAACTGACTTTGTGGAACTATATATGCTAGTTATAAGAGAAATGTAACCCTTTGTAGAAGGGGAACTCATTTAAGCAGAGGCTTGGTTAACTAGGTTTTAAACATATGGATTTTGAATTGCTGGTGGAATAGCCAGTCAGATACGGTGTTGGATAGTATTGCCAAGGAAGAGATTTAAGGGCAAGGACAGATACAGGAAGAAAAACTATATTTTTTATAGATGGTGGAATATCAAGACATGGAGGAAGCAGAGTCAGAGAAAAAAATATAAATATAAGATAAAAAAGAGATCTGTAAGTTAGAGAAGAAGCTAGAAGAGTCTCTACACTATGAGTTAAACACCATTCAATAGGTATTGAGGCAGTTCTGTGGCTAAGGAGGGGATGGGAGAGTCTATAAAATAAAGTTCAGATTATATATTCAGAGCATGAAGACTCATTTAGAGAAAATTTGATTATGCTGGTTTTAAAATCAGATGAAGTCAAAGATTAAAAGGACAGAAGAAAGAAGGAATAGATGACTAAGAGGAAATGCAAAAGAGAACCATGAAACTAAAAAAAAATTTCAAGACATCTCAGTCCCAACTAAACTGAGGCTCACAGAAATAATATTTGAAATAAGCACTGGGTGTTATATGCAACTAATGAATCATTGAACACTACATCAAAAACTAATGATGTACTATACAGTGGCTAATTGAACATAATAAAAAATAAACAAAACATATATCTTACCAGTTTAAAAAAATAGTACCAAGGATTTTAGTGTTACATACAAATCAAGAATAAGGAAAGAGCTAGTGGGTAATGCTTATGGACAAGATCATAAAGATAGCAGATACTAGAAAGAAAAGAAGACAACTTTGGCTCTGCTTCTACTTTACTTTTATATTTTTGGACCAGCAGAAAAGTATGCTTCATCCTTTAGGCTGAAGCCTTCATTGTAGAGAAATGAGTCATTGTCATTGCTTTGTTGTAATCAGCACCTTTACCATTCTATGAATCTGTATTTACAGATTTTTAACTAGTAGAAATGTATGGATGTATCATTGTGTCTGCAGGTATTCAGTATCTTTGGTGTACAATTCTTCAGATCCTTTACAGAAAAAGGTCAGTAAATTGATATAACTCAAGGTCACTAACACTGCAATAACTTGAGCATGGCTTTGACCTTCATGAATATGTATCACACTCATTTTAGGCTTAATTTTTCTTTCTTTTCTTTTTACTTTTAAGAACTAAAACCCTAGGAAAAAAGCCCTGAATTCCTTATTTTAGTCTGAATGTGATCTGAAGGTAGTTAACCTTGGAAAGAAGGTAGAAATGAAGACAAACTTTCCTTCTGGCCTCCTGATGCTACTGTGTGAATTGATGGATCCCTCAAGGATGAATGCGACACCATGACAAGTGTGGAGGGAAAAGTTATGCTGAAGCTGACATTCACAGGGTGTATTAATTATAAATATCCATCTCCCTAGTGATCATGTACTTTTTTTTCCCCAGGAAGCAAACCAACCAAGAATTTTACTTTTGATGGAAAGGTAGAATGTTTGGAGTTCTTGTTAAGTTTCAATACCTTTAAGTGAAATTCATTTTCCCATTAACTTTAGAGATCTGTAAATCTCGGACTTATGTATAAAAGGTGTTGGGGGCAGGGCAGGAATATACATTTTCCTTTTCTCATGGCACTTGTCAGAACTTGGACTGAGCCCTAAGTCCAATTAATATGAATGGGGAAAAGTTGAACTTTATTTTTGAGGCTGAAGGGCACAGAATTTCTTTGGCTGTGATCAAGATTTTCCTTTCTGTTAAGTTGCTGGAGAAGTGTTCCTTTGTTTTAATCTTGGATGCCGAATGTATTTATGATTATGATGCCAAAAAGAGAAAGGAAAGTTGGCTGGGAGTGGTCATTAGCACCTCTGTAAGGTAAAGCTTCAGAAAAAAATGGTGGGCTGGTGAACTCTACCCAAAGAGTAGGAATGCTTCCTGCGTTTCCAGAAACCATGGTCAGCCACTTTCTAAAGAAAAACAAATGTATCTGGGAAAACCACTGTGTTTGACTGTCATGTTTTGGACCAAGATGTAAAAAGAAAATAGTGTTGACAGTATGTTCACAAGGAAGTTCTGTGGCAACAAAACTACGTATATATTTATTTAGTCTTCTTACACCATTTGCTGATATGCAGACACAGCATTAGACAGCCTGTCTGGCTAATTCAGGTCGAACTTGATGCATTTTCTCAGCAGGTTCTTTTGCATGAGTTAAGTGCAACCAACATTTCACCTGCACACACATATTTTAGTTCTCCTGATTTCCATATCCACTGAGAGCTCTGAAATTATGTCATTTTCCTGAGTTGATCCTTTATTCCCCAAGTGGACTTTTGTTGCCGCTTCTGTTGCTGTTATTGTTTCCCTCCAGGTAGCTTCACAAGAGCAAAAGGGCACACTTTTCTTAATTTGGAGATGAACTTTTTTTTTATTATCTGAAACTTCTTTATAACCCTTTTCCATTTTTAACGAAAGCAATTATCTTAGAGAACAAGCATTTGCAAAAATGTTTGAGAGGTAGGCCAGGAAGATATTTCTGTCTTTTCAAACCAACCACTTTTTTATGTGTTTTCTATTTCTTGGGATGAACATATCAAACCACACAGAGTTTTCTGAAGTGGTAAATCGCTATTTTAAATTGCACTGTCCCTGTTCTGTAACATTTTATCCAGGTGCCCATCATTTACTCAGAGCACTTAATTTTGCTTCCTTTACGATATAAATTTGATAATGTTCAGAAGCTCAGAATCTACTTTCTTTTAGTCAAATGTTTTCCTACTGGAAAATGTCACCATGTAGATAAGTCATAATAAGATCAACTCATGAATATTCACAGGACATATTTTGAGTACTATATCACTCATTTAATGCTCTTTTACTGGCTAGATCACCCATATTCTTGATTACTTTCCCCCATTAAATCCTTAATTGCTATTTAAACCAGGCAATTTTTCATAGTAATTCTTGTCCAGTCTAGTGTCCTCGTATTGCCACTTGATATTACATATGACATATAATTCCCTCTCATTCTTAAAATTTGCATGTGATTCATTTCTTGCTTTGCTTTTCAAGTTGGGATGTTTTAATTTTTTTTTTAAATTCATTGGCCGTAATCTTCCAAAAGAGAACTTCTGAGCTGTTCTTGGAAAACACATCCTTATGCAGAAGTTCTATAACATTCCCCCTTCACAAAAAGACCTGATTTAGTATAATCACTCAAAATTCCTCATTTCTCATTTTAAAACAAAGTATTTTGTGTGGATATTTGTTATACTTGTTGCTGGACATATACAATACATGCACCATTTTGAGCTGCTTTTACTCTTTTTTTTTTTTTAAAGATTTATTTATTTATTTATTTGACACAGAGAGAGAGATTACAAGTAGGCAGAGAGATAGGGAGAGGAGGAAGCAGGCTCCCTGCTGAGCAGAGAGCCCGATGCGGGCCTCGATCCCAGGACCCTGAGATCATGACCTGAGCCGAAAGCAGAGGCTTTAACCCACTGAGCCACCCAGGCGCCCTGAGCTGCTTTTACTCTTTAGGAAGTCCTAGGAGTTAATGAAGTTCTTTCTCAGAATTGATATGTATCCCTAACCGCTCCCCTTTACAACTTCTGCTGTATAGTTTTGTGCTAAGTAGTTACTGAAGATGTAAAACTTCTTTTTCAGATGTCTGAAGAAATACAACATCATGCGTATCTTTTTTGTTTAGGTTTTGGCTAATGTTTTGGAGGACTGTGCAGACCTTGAAGAATCTTGGCTGTGTTAATACAGGTAATATTCAGTATAGTTGAACTTGATTATAAACTGGTTAAAGGAAAGTTTAATTTTTTGCATTAAGGTGTATCATATAGAATTTTCAGTATTCGGTCTGTTTTGATCCATGGAAATGTGGTTAAAGTTTATATTTTGACCTGCTTGGAATATTTAAATTTGTGTGTACATATGATTTTGTTTACTTGAAAAATTCAGATAATTGTAACACATTCCATTCCCTCTGTATCTGGTTTTAATTCTTTTCATTTTAAGTTCTGAGAGACAGTCTCTCCTACATTGTTTAGCAGCCTGGATTATTCTGGTCCAGTGGGCCAGTCATGCCTGAGTACTCCGCGATATAATTAGGGAATGTCTGTTGCAGTATACTGAATAACTGCCTTGTCCTATATTAACAATGAAAATATCCCAAGAGAGATAATAAATTATACAATTATATATTTAATTTTCACTTTTATGGGAATTGGGTTTTTTTAGGGGTATATGAGATCATTGGAATACAGCAATTTTGGAGTCAAACAGACCTGGTATTTGGCCCTTGTCTATCAGTTGTTTGATGCATGTCTTTGAGCTAGTTACTCAGTCTCTTCATGCCTCAGTTTTCTCATATCAAACATGGATAATAATACTGATAGATAAGGGTTAACCTGTTCAAGTCTGATCATTTGCCAGGTGTTTGGCTGCCTTTACAGCTCCATGGGAACCGATTATGGACAAGTGCCATATGGTACGGCTTAGATCCCAACACCCCCATTCCCTTATCCATCATGCCATGTGAGGGTCTGGTGCTTCCTCAACCAAGAGTGCTGGCATGTTGGATCTTGCCACTAAACTGACACATTATATTATTGCAACTACAAGTCATGGATCCCTGACCACTCCAGGGGAGGGCGACTGTTTTTTTCTGTCAAATCATAAGCATTAAACTTCCAGGAAAGTGCTGAAGCTAAGATTCTGCCATGTCTTATTTCTCTGTGTACTCTGGCTTTCAGTGGTAGCAGCAGAGAGGCATGCCTCACCATGTAGTTGTAGAAAACAGTCCAAAGGTTGGGTCCCTGTCCAACGCTCCAGTCTCCTCAGGCTGCTATAGAATGCAGTGGGAAAAAACACATATACATACCTACTTCTGCATGTCTCTATGATTTTTCCCCAAACAGGGGTGCTCCAGCAGTTTAGAACAAAATCTTAATTATCCAAAGTCACGTTCTTTAGTGCTTAAATTCATCAGATAATTGCTCAATTATCCACTTTGTTTTGTCTGTGTAGATATCCTGGCTCAAGTCCATTAACCAACTAATGTACACCAAAGATGAGAAAATTAGGAGATTGTGCCTATGTTGATATTTTTGTTTTCAACCCAATGGTTTGTCTGTATCACTGGTGTCTGCTGTCCTCATTAAGAGTTATCAAATCAAAGTAATGTTCATTGCAACCAGAAGATAAGTTAAATAGGTATTTTTTCTTTGGTTGCCAGCTTGAAGAAACATTGTTTCTATATTGGAAGAAGAAAGGTAAATGTCTCCTTTATTACTAAAAAAAGATGTTTCAGATAAGAACACTTCAACTTTTGGTAGAATATAAGGATTTGAGTCTTGCTACAAGTACTCAGAATGAAATGTATGTTAGGCTTTGTTCCTAATGAGACACCATGTTGTTCCTCTCAGATGGAATTAATGATGTCTTTCTCTCACTGAGATCACCTTTACCTAGTTCCTGAGATGGTCTGGACTAACAGATACCATTCAGAGACTTTAACTGACCGATTCGTGGCACCTAATTTCTAGTGTTTTCATGCACTAGGTAACCTGTTAAGTCGATGACCTCATTTTTTTTTACATAGGAATCATTTCACTTCTGGGACCATAACTTTGTCTTGAACTCCAGCTTGTCTAGGGTTGCCGCCCTGCTGCATAGGGGAATCTTGTGCATAGCGTAGCATAATAGAACGGTCATGGGCTTTGGAGTTAGAATCCAGCATTATGTGTTAAATCACCTTGGGCAAGTTACTTAACTTCCTCGATCACTATGTTCCTTATTTGTAAAATATAATACCCATCTCACATTCTGTGAGGGTTAAATGGGTTGATAGACAAAAAGGAGCAAGTACAAAGCTTGGCATCTTTTGGCGTTCTATTACTGACATGGTCTTGCAGTAATGGATTTGTGTGTGTGTGTGTGTGTGTGTGTGCGTGCGTGTGTGTGCGTGCACGCACACGCGCGCGCACACACACACACACACACACATATCCCTAGTTTCTAAATCACTTGGATTCTTGCCATAATGTTTACTATTTTCCTCCCTCAACTCTGGCCTCTAGCTATTGAATGCTTCATTCCTGGTTTAGTGTCTACAATGTATTTGGATCCTGAACAAAGAGATGTGTGGATGGATACATGGATAGATGGGCAAATAGAATGATTCCTGAGCATACATTCCATAATTTACTTTCCCTTTAGAGCACAGCACTTTGGACTTCTGACTATTCTCAGAAAGACCAGAATTTCTAATTAATTAATTCCCCCTTGTCGCCTGTGCTACTCCTTTGCCTGCACTGTTCCTGGTGTTCTTTACCTGAGATAGTGTAGATTATGACACACCATGGTGATTTTCTGGAGGTTAAGGTCTCTGTCTTTAACTACAAAAGACTAGCAATAGAGACAATATATGTTATATTGATTAGAGAAACTGCCCTTCCCTTTTTTAATGACATAGTATTTTTGAACAGCTCATGTCCCCTAAGACAAACCTTGAGAAGCAGGCCAGAGGAGCAATTCTAGTTTAATATGTGAGCAAATGTACTTGATAAAACACACTATGACAGCACAAGACAACACAATATTCCCCTTAGAATACCTAAAAGTTATAAGAGAATGTATGCATAGGGTATCCTAAAATCTCCATGTCTTGAACCATGTCATAATGTTCTTCTTATTTACTATTTTGCAGTCAATAATAGAGGGATTTTATTCAGTGTCCTTAATGTAAAAAGAACAGTTGTGTTCAGGTGTAATTATTGTCACTCTTCTTGATTGTAACAAGATATCTTAATAGATATGCCCTGTCAGAGAGCTTTTCTTTGGATGAGATGCTTTGTTTCCCAGTTACCTAAAAACGGGATGGTAGTGATAAACAGTCTGAAAGGAGTTCCACTTCTGATTATACCTATGAAATAGTAAACTTAGAAACCAGCACAAGCAATATGTGATTATTTTTATAGAGATATATTTTAAATAGCATATAAAAGTCTCCCATTTAAAGTGTGTAATTCAGTGGTTTTTAATATATTCATAGTTTGTGCAGAGCTCTGTGATTATAGAACATTTTCATCAGCCTAAGAAGAAATCCTGTATTCATTAGCAGTCACTCACCTTGTCTCCTCCCCACAGCACCTGGTGACCACTAATCTATTTTCTTTCTGTGGATTTGCCTGTTCTGAAGATTTCATATAAATGGAATCATACATTATGTGTACTTTTGTGCTGACCCCTTTTTTAAATTAGCATAATGCTTTCAAGTTTCATCCATGTTGTTGCATATATCGGTACTTAGTTCATTTTTATTGACAAATAGTATTCCATTATATGAATATACCACATTTTGTTTCTATATTCATCAATACATAGACCCTTGAATTGTTTCCACTTTTTAGCTCTTATGAATAATGCTATTAGGAGCATTTGTGTACTTTTTTTGTGTAAACATGCTTTTAAATTTCCTGAGTATATATCTAAGAGTGGAATTCCTGAGTCATATACTAACTCTATGTTTATCTTTTAATTTTTTTATTTTTTTAAATTTTTTAAACTTGGCAATTAGAAGGATTATAATTTATTTTTAAATTTTTTAAAGATTTGTTATGTATTTTTTCATTTTGCTTAAAGCCCTTTGGTAGCTTCTCACTGCTTTTACTTTTATTTATTTATTTATTTTTATTATGTTATATTAGTCACCACATTATACATAAACAATGAATTTTGGAACACTGCATTAAAAACTAATGATGTGCTCTGTGTTTATCTTTTTAAATAACTGATAAACTATTTTCCAGGGTGGCTGCACTTATATTCCCTCCATCAATGCATGAGTTTTCCAACTTCTCTATATCCTCACTAGCACTATTTATTGTCTATCTTTTTGGTTATAGCCATCCTAGTAAAGAAGTATTTTTTGTGCTTTTGGTTTTTATTTTATTTTATTTTTTTAAAAAAAGTCTTTTCAAATGTGCTGCCAAATTTTTAATTGGGTTGTTTGTCTTTTTTTTTCTACTATTTTAAAAATTTTACATGTTCCTTTTATATTCTGGACATTAGAACATTATCAGATATATGATTAGCAAATATTTTCTCTGATTCTTTGGGTTGTCTTTTTTACTTTCTTGGTTGTAAGGAAAAGGATGCTGATGGTGTCCCTTGAAACGTAAAAGTTTTTTATTTCTATGAGGTGCAGCTTTTCTATATATTGTTTTGTTGCCTATGATTTTGATATCTTATGTAAGAAATCATTGCCTAATACAGGGTCACAGATTTATTCCTGTGTTTTCTTTTAGGAGTTTTATAGTTTTAGCTCTTACATTTAGATTTGCGATTCATTGTGAGTTAATTTTATATATAATGTGAAGTGGTAGGTCCATGTTCATTTTGTTGTTGAAAACACTGTTCTTTCCTCATTGGATCATCTTGGTACCCTTGTTGAAAATCATTGACCATAAATGTAAAAGTTTCTTTCTGAAATCTAAGTTTTCCATTGTTATATTGACACATTGATGTGTCTACCTTTATACCAGTACAAACCTGTCTTAATTATCTTAGCTTTGTAGTAAGTTTTGAAATATTCAAATGCGAATCCTCCAGCTTTATTCTTCTTTATCAAAATTGTTTGGGCTGTTCTAGGTCCCTGAATTCTCATGTGATTTTTAAGGTCAGCTTGTTAATTTCTGCAAAGAAGTTAGCTGGAACTGTGATGAGGACTACATTGATCTGTAACTCAATTTGGAGAATATTGTCAATTTCATAATATTAAGTCTTTGAATCCATGAACATGGGATATTTTCCCTTTTATTTAAGACTAATTTATGTCTGCGATGTTTTATAGTTTTCAGCATAGAAGTCTTGTACTACATTTTTTACATTTATTACTGAATTTTTTATTCTTTGCTGCTATTGTAAATGGAAGTGTTCTCTCAATTTCCTTTTAGGATTATTCATTGCTATTGTATTATAATGTACAATTGATTTTTGTATATTGATATTTTATCTTGCAACCTTGTTGAACTTTTTTTATTAATCTAAGAACTTTTTGGTGAATACCTGAATATTTTATACAAAATCATGTCCTCTGTAAATAGAGATTGGTTTTACTTTCTTCTGTCCAATCTGGATGCCTTTATTTATTTTTCTTGTCTAATTTTATAGATAAGTAGCTCCAATACAATGTTGAACAGAATGGTAAGAAGGGATATCTTTATCTTAAGGTATAAGTTGTCAATGTTTCACAATTAAGTATGATGTTGATTTTAAGTTTTTTGTAGACAAAAAAGGTTGAGGAAGTCTCCTATTCTGATTTTGTTGAGTGCTTTTATCATGAAGGAGTGTTGGATTTTATCAAATCCTTTTTCTGCATCTACTGAGATTATGGTTTTTTTTTTTGTCTTACATTCTATTAATATGTATTAGTATAGTAGTATTGATTGATTTTCATGTGGCAAACCGAGCTTACATTTTTGGGATGAATCTCATTTGGTCATGGTGTGTGAACCTTTTTGTATGTTGCTGGATTTGGTTTGCAGTATTTTGTTGAGAATTTTTGCATCTATGTTTATAATGGCTATTGGTTTATAGTTTTCTTGTGATGTCTTTGGTTTAGCTATCAGAATAATACTGGCTTCATAGAATATTGGTTTCACAGAGTTGGTATTTTTTCCCTTCCTTTTCTTCTTTGTAAGAGTTTGTGAAAAATTTGCTGTTTGGTAACGTTTGGTAGAATTCACATGTGAAACCATCTGGTCTTGGGCTCTTCTTTATAGGAACTTTTTTGATTACTGTGTCAGTCTCTTTATGTTTTTTTTTTTTAATCATTTTTTTTTAAATTTTATTTTTATTATTTGCCCAAGGGGTACAGGTCTGTGAATCATCAGGCTTACATCTTTCACAGCCCTCACCAAAGCACAAACCCTCCCCAATGTCCATAACCCATCCACCCTATCCCTACCCTCCCACCCCCCAGTAACCCTCAGTTTGTTTTATGAGATTAGAAGTCTCTTATGGTTAGTCTCTTTATGTTTTACGGCTCTTTTCTGATTTTCTGCTTCTTAAGTCAGTTTTAATAGCGTCTTTCTAAGAATTTGTCCCCTTATCTAGGTTAGATAATTTGTTGGTATAAAATTACACATCATATGCCCTTATCATCTTTTTTATAGTAATATAATCCTTTTTAGAGACTGATAGTAGTATCTTCTCTTTTGTTCCTGATTCTGATAATTTTAGTCTTCGTTTTTTAATTAATTAATTAATTATTTATTTTTTAGTCTTCGTTTTTTTAATTGGCCAGTCTATCTAAAGTTTTGTTAATTTTTTTGATTGTAATTATTTTTAAAGCTTATCCTGACTAGGGGATACAGGGACTTTGCTATATATCCCTTCTGACTGACTGTCAGAGTATAAGATGTTCACACATTGCCTTATAAAAATAAATTATTAATTATCTTTGGCTGATTATTTACCCAAAATATCTTATAACTCATTTTGAATGTATTCCCTGTGAATTAAGATGAGAAAATTTTGCTTGTTGTGATGAGTACCAGGAGATAATATGGACGTGTTGAATTATTGTAGTATACACCTGAAACAAATATTACACTGTATGTAACTAACTAGAATTCAAATTTTAAAAAAAACTTAAAACATGAACAATTTCTAAAATTATACTTTTGGCTTCTGTTCCTTCTTGGGTTGCAAAGATCAGGAAGTTGTAAAGAGAACTTCCTTAAATTTTTTCCCTATCTACTTTTATGTTATAAACTATGTTATGTCCATTTCAAATAGCCAACAATATGAGCTCTTCTGGTTTACCTGTGTTCTTACCATCTGAGCTTTGCCCTTCCAGAGAGTGGAGCTGACCTATTATTCATCATTTGTAGTGTTAAGACTTTGATTGTCTTTCCCTTTTGTCTTTGTTTCTGGATTGAAGGTTCCTGTTCTCCCAGTCTGTCCTCCTACAGAAAGTCCTTAATCAGTCCGCTTGATTATTTAGGACTTTTCTATTGTTGTTCTATCTCCTTTGAGGTGAAGTGCTCAGAATTGCTTGCTGTATTTCAGATGTGAAGGCACCATGATTTTGTAACAATAGAGGATAATCTTCCTTGTATTGTGGAAAGGAGATTTCAGGCTATGTGAAATGGTAATTCTGTGAACTAAGAGGCTACAGGATGGTGGATTTGAAATTTTTGGAAAAGAAGGAAGAAAGGGATTCCTTTGTTATCTCAAGGACAGATGCCTCAACTAAAGACAACAGAACACATCTTCCTCTGAATAGTTCTGTGATAAAAGTACATATTTTTGGTGAGAACTTCCTACCGTCTACTAAAGTCTCCTGCTGTCTGAGATCAGAATCTGATTTGAAGTCTGCATGCTCCATCATTCATCTTAGCATTCTTGTTTGCACGACTTCTGCTGCTCAGTAGCCAAATGGAAGATTAATCACAGAATTAGCATTTTCAAATCGCCAACAATCTCCTTTGCAGATGTGCAGTTATATTGCTGAAGTCTGTTGTTTTGCCTTACATTTATTGTTAATAATTAATGTACATTTCTGGGTGAAATTATGTGCTATCACCATCTGGTTAATTTAATAGAAATAGTCAAATATAAAGCACTTTATTAAATATGTTGGAAATAATCATCATCATTACTATAATGTAGCAAGCATCATGTTTTTTCAATAAAAAATGCCAGAAAATAGAACAATTCACCGTATGTCAACTTAGTTACTGTTACTACAAACTCACTTTTTGAAAAACTCTTCCTGTGTTATGTAGTCAGTGTGGGAATTAACAGAATGCAAAGTTCATAGATTAAATGGTAGGCTATAAGCAGTCTATTAAGTTTTCAGTAAAGAGCTTGGATAATAAAAGTACTGTATCACATAGGTGAAGAGAAATTTGTTCCACCTCCTCATATTAGTCTTCATATTGAATATCAAATGAAAATTCTGGAGAGTAACAAGAATATAATTATTTAGCATTTTTCTTCTTGGAACTGTCTGAGAAAAACAAATGGTGTGAGCTAAATGTTCCTATTTGAATTTGTAAAGTGCCAATATAATGAAGAAAACATATTTAGCCATTATACAGTGTGTCCTTCTTGATAAGTTTTGCTCTGAAGATTGAAACATAGATCACCACTAGGTTTTTAACATCATCTTGTTAATATTCTACTTATATAATAATAGAATGTTCAATCTTCATGTCAAAGAAGTGAGCTTCCAGGGATTTCCCACTCTAGAGTCAATATGGCCCTTGTCTTGACGACTGGGATTCCTCCAAATTGTTCTTTTTCATAATTTAAATATGTTGAAACAACTTTCCTTTCCCTTTCCATTTCCTCCCCACTAAGACCAGTCAAAGTTAACTTTGTGAGCTTGCATGATATCTCATCTCCTTTTGCGATATTTCTCTTCCCATTTATTTCCCAGGTGAATGTCTTAACCCTAAATGGTTCCCAGTTGATCTTCTTTGAGCTGTGAGTGGATATGGTTTACACTGAGATTTTATTCTGTAGGTTTATGCATTGTAAAATACCCAAAAGTAGGCCCTAACTGATCTGTAATCATAAAATGGAACATGCATTAGTTACATTATCTCATTTTTGTGATGAGAAATGAGCACACAAGTAGTCTCTGTTCTTGAGAGGAATGAAATAGGGATGATTTTTATTAATACTGTTAGTTTTCATTTACTGAGCTGAAAAATAAGTACTAGATAGTATTTTAAGCACCGTCTATGAATTAACTCTTCGAATCCTCATGCCAACTCTGGGAAGAAGGTACCATTATTAATCCCATTTTATAGATTTGGAGGATAAAGCCTAAAGGGATTAATTTACTTTACCAAAGTCATATTGCAAGTAAGTGGTGGAGCTGGGATATGAACTTAGATTGACTTCAGCATGTGGTTCTCACCCTTGTTTGTACATTAGAATCACCTGAACACATTTGAAAAATTACCTATGACCATGTTCTTTCCTGAGAATCTAATTAATCTGCGGTGAGGCCAGAGTATCAGTGATTTGTAAAATTTATTTAGAGATTCTACAACATGGCGAGAGTTGAGAACTCAGGCTCGAGAGGCTGCAATCACAGGAGAGATTAACTCAGATTCAACCAACTGTAGAGATGTCTGTAATGTACAGGGTGCAGTGCTATGAGCTTCACATGAATGACCTCTGGTATTTCTCATTGCAGTCTTGTGAATGGAGGTAGACATCATTATCTCAATGATAATGAGAAATTCTCAGTATGGAGAGATTAAGCTGCCTAGGATTTTCCAGCTAATAAGCAGCACACCCTGGGTATGAACAGAGTTCCTTTAACTTTCAAATCCAGGTATTTTAAATGAATACCGTAGCATACGTAAATTAACAAATATTTATTGTGTAGCTAGTATGAGAAGGGCAATGTGCTATTCACCATGATGAAAATACACGAAATTATAATAAATACTATTGGTGAGAATATCATTGGTTATTAGTATTAGCACTGCTAATTGTATAGTACTGTCCACAGTGCTGAGGTATTCAGAGGAGTAATGATGATTCCATCAGTCATCTATGCATAGTCATAGGATGCCTCAGAGAAAAGGAAATATTTTTGCAAAGAGAGCCAGACTTCAGAACTGGCTCACTAAACTTAAAAAAAAAAAAAGCAAAACAAAACCCAAGTATTTAAAAGATAAAAGCAATATGCCAAATTAACCAGGATCATCACTTTTATGTTGGAATGATAGTGAAGAATCAAAAATTGTCTCACATAATTATATTCACAAAGATCATGACTTGTCTTTACACATCAGTGTAGGAAAAGCAGGAATTTTCATTCTTTTGTTCTTTCCTTTCTTTTTTTTTTTTTTGCTAGAGTCACATTTACTGGAAATGTTAAAGATTTCTTTCAGTGGCCATAACTAGATGGCTTTTTAATTTGTTTATAAGTGGCTTTATGAGTGAGACAGTTCTTTAAACTGGGTTTTTAATATTTAGAGGTGAAATTTAAGCTTCAATGCCATTCAACTTAAGGATTCTTTTTGAGCTGGAGAACTTGTCCAATGTTCTTCAAATTATACCACTGATATCTTTTTTTTTTTTTTTTTTTTTTTTTTTTTAAAGCCATGCTGGGCATGGAAGCTTGAGCTGAGATCAAGAGTCAGATGCTTAACTGACTAAGTCACCTAGGCACCTCTGATGTCTGTTTTTTTTTTTTTTTTTTGTACCACTGATATCTTGACTAGTAATTTAAGCCCCAATTTTTGTGGCTCTTTGTAGCATTTACAATAAAAAAATGTTCTTTTTAGGCTCAAATTAAGACTTATTTAATACAATTGCCATTCATTCACTCAAACGTGACAGTTTTTACTGCACACCTACTATGTGCCAGGCACTATTTTAGGTATTGAGGATTAGCAATGAACAAAATAAATTTCCTGCTTATATAGAACTTACCTTCTCGTGGAGTTGGTGGGGAAAGACAGATAATAAATAAATAAATAGCAAATAAGATGATGATAAGTGCAGTGGAGATAAATGTAGCAGAAAAATGAGCATAGGAAGAAGCCAGAGTAAGGAGATAATATTTTGGGGAGATTAGTGAAGAACAAAAGAAAGAAGGGACAAATTGTTTATATATCTGGGAGAAGAGTCTTCTTAGCCAGGGAAACAGCAAGAGAAAAAGTTTCAAAACAGAAGTGACTTACCTCATTTAGAAAAGAGCAGAAAAACCAGTATGGCTGGAACGCAGTGAAGAATAAGGAGAAAGGAGATGTATCCTGTGAGGTAGTGAAATCTTGGTTATGTAGAATCCAGTAGGCCCTGGGACGACTTGTCTCCTATTCCAGGGAGGTAAGAAGTGGAAGAATTGAGAGAAAAATGTGATCAGACTTAAGTTTTTAAATAATTATTCAAATTTCTGTACATAATAATAGGGAGACCAGTTAAGAAGGTGTTGCACCGTTCTTGCTAAAAAATGATGGTAGCTTGTTCTAAAGTGTTGTTGGAGGTAGAAAGATGGTTACACTCTGTTTTGATTTTGAAAGTAGAACCAATGGGATTTGTTTTGGGGTTGGAAATAAGTCATGAGTTAAATAGAGAAATCAAGATGTTAGACCTGAACATGTGGGAAAATAGAACTACTGTTTATTGAGATGGAGAAGGTAGGAGGAGGAGCAGGTTTGGGGTAAAATCAAGAATATTAATACATACAGGTTAAAATCTAATGCCTGTCAGATATCTAGTTGGTAATGTTGAAAGGCAGATAGTTACAAAATAATGCATTTTAGTGAATGTCTGGGTTGAGCGCTAATAGCACTTAGATAACATTTAAAGCCAGAAGCTTGGATCTATATGTGTATATAAAGGAAATACCTAAAGCTTACCCCTGGTACAGCCCAGTGTTTAGAGTTTGGTAAAATGAAGAGAAAATAGAAAAGCAATCTGAGAAGAAGGCGCCAGTCTCCTAGGAGGTTAAATGAGAACAGTGACCCAAAGGCCAAAAGAAGGAAGGACTTCAAGGAAGAGGGAATAATTAGTTATGACAAATACTGCCACTGGGAGTAGCTACATGAAAACTTAAAAGTTTAATCATTAGATTTAGCAACTAAAGGTCATCATTGACTTTAACAAGAGTTGTTTCAGTGGATTTATAAAAGGTTTCCAAAGTTGAATTCTTATTTGTAAAGATAAAAATGTTACTTTTTTTTTTTATAAAGATTTTATTTGACACAGAGAGAGAGATTACAAGTAGGCAGAGAGACAGGGAGAGGAGGAAGCAGGCTCCCTGCTGAGCAGAAAGCCCGATGTGGGCCTCGATCCCAGGACCCTGAGATCATGACCTGAGCCGAAAGCAGAGGCTTTAACCCACTGAGCCACCCAGGCGCCCAAAATGTTACTTTCTTAGTGAAGAAGAGATCTTATGAATCTTTTATTCCTTGAATTCTACTGATGGATCTTCTGATACCTTGATTCTTTATAAGGGATTTAAGTTTTTATGTTGAGTAAGAATAATGAACTAATTTGCTTGACTGTGGAAAGCTTCTCAAATGGACAAAGTCAAATACAACATGTTGAAAAGATAAGATACAGTCAACCCGTTGTTTGGTCTGTGTTACTCCAAGTGACTGAACTATAAGATTACCCACAATAGGCATTCAGATAGGTATCACCCTGGTAAAAATTGAAGGCCTGAGAGACAGGGTTTTAAATCTAAAAATTTGAAGTTAATCAAATTTGTCCTAACACTTAGGTAAGAGGAGGAGAAAACATTTGAGAGATCATTATTACAGAGCTTTCTGGGACTTTGCCCACATACATGATTAATTCTGGACACTTTGATTATGACAATGGAGAGAGTTGCCAGAGTTAGCCATATATAATGTATAGGTGAAACTTTGTGTGATGATCAACTGGAACATGTATCAAAGAAAGGCTGTAGTGGTAGGTTGGGATTCGTTTGGTTTGGAGGTAAGTCTGTGTGATTCCATATTCTGTGCTCCTAACCTTATATCTTAACTTCCTGTATGTGCAGGTGATAAATGTCAAATAAATAATTTGATTTACCTTTAATTTGACACCTTTTTTTCACTTCGTCTTCTCTTCCTATACCTGAGGATGACCCTCCATTTCGCTTTTCCAAAAAGGGAGCCATTACTGTTATTTGATAGAAGTTTCCCTTATTCCAGAATTTTTGTGTTAGAAGGAATCATTTGACTTTTCTTGACCTTAGTTTCAGCTTTTTAAAATAGAAGTTTGGGTTAGCTGATCCGTATGGTCCCTTCAGGTGCTGAAAAATTATACATTTTATGGGTATATGTTAATAAACATGAAATCATGCTATTAGATATGAAGAGTGACTTGAAGTGCCTTTTTTTCCCCTGTAAGGGCAGGAATAGCTCTATGATGGTGCTCAGTCACATTAGAAAAGGAGGAGAAAAGGTTACACAGTATCTCATAATCCTGAGATGTAGTGTGTAATTATCCATTTGCAAAAGGCTTTCTTTATGTTCTGTTTCACTGGGAAAGTTAGAGCAAAGTGAAAATAAAGTTCTGCAATTATGAAATCTGCTCACTTGGCTCTTTCTGCTCTTTAAAGTAAATTCTGTGTTAATAGAGAAAAGTTAGTTAGTGTAACAGACCCCTAATTTGTTACCATTGTAATTATTTTTTTTTCAGACCCATTAACATTTGTGAATGAATTTAATGCTCAGTAAAATGACGATCTCAGCTGTGGTCTGATCCAGGCATGGCACTAGCCTGCTGGGATAAGAACCTTTTAAATTGTTTCTAATATACCTAATTTTCACTTAAAGAGTGTCCTTCTTTAAACCTTTGGAGACTTGCTTACCTGAGATTAAATGCTCCATATATCACAGAGTAATCATTCATTCATTCAGTATTTATTAAGCACTATGTAGATCTGTTGTTCTAAACACTAGGGATGAAGCAGGGCACATGTCAGACTTCACAGCCCTACAAGGAAGATGGACATTAAAAAAAATTACTGCATAGTGTGCGTGTTATGATAGAGCAATAAGATGCTATAGAAACAATCTGAGCAAATAAGATGCTACGGAGACAGGATCTGAACTTAGTCTAGGGTCAGGGAAATTTTGGAGTAAGTGAGATTGGAGTTGAACTCTGAAGATGAATTGGAGCTAACTATGTGACATGTGAGTGTGGCTGTGTGACTTTGTGCGGGAGGGTACAACAGGGATTCAAATAGGGAAATAGCATGGGCAAAGGGAATAAAATATGACAGTAAGGACAATATCGAGCAATCCAGCAGGACCTATTATTAATGGGAAATTAAGATGGGAGAGTTTAAGAGGGAAGGAAGATCATGGGAAATGAAGTTGGGGAAGTGAGTAGGGGGGGAATAGGGAAAAACTTTGTTTAACATATTAACTGGTTTTGTACTAAATTCCCAAGAGCAATGGTAAGAGGAAGGATACAATCAGAAGTTAATTTAAGGTGATCATTTAGCTTCTAATGTGCATCTTGGATTGGAGGAGAAAAGCTAGGTAACAGGGAGGCCACAGTTCAGGTTCAAGAGATGATGATGTCTTAAATTAGGATATTGGCAGTAAGTCTTGAGTGAAATAGACAAATTTAGAGCTATTTCAGAGAGGAAACCACCAGGAGTTGATTGGATATAAGAAGTGAAGGAGAGGGGTGCCTGGAAGACGCAGTCTGTTGAGCCTCTAACTCTTGGTTTCAGCTTAGGGATCCCAGGGTTGTGGGATTCAGCCCTGTATTGGGGCTGAGTGCTCTGAGTCTGCTTGAGACTTTTCCCCTCTTCCTCTCCCTCCTCATTTCCTCCTCCCCCTACTTATACACACACACTCTCTCTAAAATAATAAATAAATAAATAAATAAATAAATAGAATCTTAAAAAATGAAGAAAGTGAAAGAGAGGGAAAAGTCGAGGCTGACTCCCATGTTTCTGGGTTGAGATAGAGTGGGGTGGGGTCGTATTTCCCCTGATTAAGAGGGGCACCTGAGGTTTGTGGCTGAGATGAAGAACTTGGAAGGAGGATTGAGGGTGTTAAGATGTAGGAAGGAGGAGGCAGTGATGAATTCCATTTGGGACTTTCAAAGTTGGGGAGAGCATAAGACATCCAGGTGGAGATGGGAACAAGCAGCTGGATGTATGAGTCTGGAATGTAGCAGCTAAATCTGGATGGGATTTGACAGTCATTTGTGTACAGATACTCTTAGTCTGCCAAGCACTGCGATTTCCTCTCTACTATGGCACTCACCTTATTTTGAATTATAGACGTCTATGAATATTTTTCACCCCCTACAATATTTCTCATCTCCCTATTACCCTCAGGGAGAGGGATCCTTGAGGGCAGAACCTGCATTACCTTTTTTTTTTTTTAAATTTTTGGTACCCCCGCAGAATTTTACACAGTGCCCTACAGAGGGATCTGACTTGATAACTGCTTGCCAAATGCAGTTGTTTTCTGTGATCATCTGATTTCCTTTACTGGGAGAGTTGGCTGTGGCTCTGAGAGAGTGCTGCCTTTGTGTTCTTCCTTCACTGAAAGAATCTCCTCTCCCCTGGCTTAAACCCTGCTTTCTTCTTAGTCTAGTTCCTCATAGTCTAAAGAAGATAGCACAGTCTACAAAAGGACACTAAACTGGAGGCAAGGAGATGTGTGGAACAGCCATCAGTTGTGTTTCTTCTAGGTTGGGTAATCTTGAGCCTTTCACGTTCTTTCATACCATCCTTACCCATCCGATAAAGAAATAGTATCTAAGATCCTAAGTACAACAGACTTCGTTTCCCCTCTTTTGACCTCATTTATCTTTTGTTTATTCCCTTATGTTTTGATCTATGCACATTCGTGCTTATATTCTTAATAGTGTGTATTTATGTGTTATGAATTTTCTCTGCTCAGATATATTCAAAGCTCATAAGGAGCATATTTTCTGGTATTTCACACAGCCTTCATTCTAGTGCAGTGGTAATCACGAGATGCTCAACAAATACTTGCTGAATGCCATTGGATAGGAACAAGAGCATCAGAAACATGCATGTGATGACTCTGTACATTTTGTTACATTTTGTCTTTGCTTCATGCAGCCCCAGCTCAGAAAGGTGTTATGGAATAGGAATTAAATTCTTTTGTTTTTCCCATACTTGCTCAAGGGAAAGTTAGTTGATAATCTCTCTGAGATGCTACGTGAGGATTTCTTTTAGCTTTTTTTTTTTTTAAACAAGTGGAGAACATTTCTTCAAACAGTTATCTCATATGGTATAATCTTGCAAAATATTTACAAATTAAGTGAGAGTGGATCTGGTTGAAATTGTAATGGACCCTGGAGCCCTCTCTCTAATTTCCCCTTTGTACACCTCCTTTCTGGACATTTGTGCAGAACTCCTGGAATTCTGGAGAGATTAGGTTGTCTTTTAGTTTTCAACTGTTGGCTCTATAATTCTAATTACCAGTCAATGCTATGACTTGTCTGTGTTTTTCTTGTATTCAGGCTTATGCTAGATGCTGTGGGGATTTTTAGAGATGAAGAAAATGTAGCCTCTACCATTGTTTAGAAAGATAATCTTCCTTATGTGCATGAAGCAAGTAAAGGCCCCCATACGATGGCACTGCCTATTTTTCTGTCTGTGGAGGAATTGAAGCAGGTGATACTCAGTCTCTTCCAGGTTTCACATTCTATGATTCTAAGTGTTAATGATGTGGCCATGTGCATTAAGTGCTTTGAGCTCAGGAGTAACACACTATATAAATTCAAGGACCATTACATGCATAATCACAGTTGCTAAGCATGGGCAAATTCCCTATTTGCATGATATCTTCAAGAAATCCCAAGGGAAACACTTTTTGGGACCCTAAAATAAAATTACCTTTATATCTTCAAAAAAAGAAAGAAAGAAATGTAAGTCCTCTCTGCTCCCCAGACTCTTCCTCAACATGTTGTTGTAGGCACATCATTCATTTGTCATTTAGGAAAATATCCCAAATGGTATTCTCCCCTGATTCAAATGAAACTTCCAGTGTCGGGCTCTGCTGGTTGCCAGAAGTGTCTGGGTTAATTGCACACCTGCATTTTATTTCAAGTAAATTGCATGGAGCCCCCTCCCCCCCGCATTTGTGCCCCTCCCAAAGCAAAAGCCCACCTGTCTGGAGGCTCTTTGGTCAATGAAGGACTGCAGGAAAAAATTAGTCATCCTCTTTTCTTCTCTCTGACTTCTTTGACCTTGAGACTTCTAATGGCATCTCAGACAAAATGAACATAATCTAATGGACAGCGGGGAAGAGGGAACGGCTGGGTACATCTGTCGTATTACTGGGCTGTCTGAACAGTCAATGAAGCAGGGCCAAACCATAAGAGGCCTGTTCAGTTTAGCTCCAGGGTCTGCAGAGAAGGAGCACAATCATTTATCTTTATTTACTGAACTCTGCTTTCTGTTTAAGGAAAAAAAAAATTGACAGGTTGACAAAAACCCGCGTTGGAGCTGCCCGCTGCCCAGAGATAAATGCTATTTGTGCTCCGGAGAGTCAAGGACAGCTCACGATGCCCTTTAGCTGGTTTCAGTAGGTGCCTATTATATGGAAACAAAAATGCCAAGGCATCTGGAATCTCTTTCCCTACCAGCACCTTCACATCTTTCCATAGAAGGATCTAGTAGATAGACGCACAAGAAAGAAGTCTTGCAAAGAATGGGAGGCATGAATCCCCAAAGAAACAATCCGAATTGGAAATCTGGGCAGAGAACCAGGGGACAAACATGACTGGGAAATGTTGAATATCCCATAGGTTTCTTTATGATGAAATGGTGAAAGATTTACCCATGGCATCCATAACACATGAAGTACAGTTTCTAGTAATAGAAGGGAGACAAATAGGCATGTTCCAGCTTCCACTCTGAGCTTTAGAGCAGGAATTTAGAAATAGGATTTTAAAGTCCTGTCTCCCTGTGTCTATCCTTACTGAATGATGTTGGTCATATCACTGACTCTTTTAATGTCACATCTATGGCTTACAGTACTTTTGTTAGAATAGCCATTACTAAAATGGTATTCATGTTTGCTATTTAAAAATGATATTCATGTCATCAGGGAGTGTATAAGACAGTTCACTGGGAATGGGAAAAATAAGAGAGTTTATTTATTTTTTCCTTCTTTTCTCTCTCCCATCTCATCTTTTAAATTTTATATTGAATATGCTTTATAATGTATGTAATGCATTCATATAATTGCATATAGATATGATTTATAAATATAAAAGAGGTAAGTGCTTTCAAACGTTTTACAGATGGGAAGCACAATTAAACAAATCTGAGACCATCTTGGAGTTTTAGGAACATTTTCCTGTTGACACTAATTCCCTAGGCAAATTGCCCAGGCACAAGTTGCCCCACTGTTCATGGAGATATTTTCCCAGAAGTTCTGGAAAACAGTCACTTCGTTATCCCCTATAGTTGTTGAAATAAATCATAGTTCATATTGCACTTGGCATACCATCATTCTTTTTCTCTCTGCTGATATTCATGTGTATGTTAATATTACCAGTAGTCAGTCTTGGGATATTTCTTGCCTTGTGACCTGTTTGACGCCATTTACATGAGATCCACCAAGTCTCCTGTGGGACAGGAGTTAGGGTTGGAGGCCATGTAGGGGAAAATATCAGAAAGACTTTGAGGCTGTGGTTTCCTGCATTTGGGCATATGGGAGTGTCTTAGGTGAGCATCAGAGACCCTCTATACCACAGTGACCCTGCTTTGGGGCACTGAGAAGGACAGCCCAAGAGTACACCCATCAGTTGTAATGCTCTTGACTAGCTTCATTGGTCCACATTTTAAGGATTTGCTGTAACTGTACCCAGAAGAAGCTAGTGTGAGGTGCAGGTCTGTGCCTGTGAAGAGATCTAATGTTAGGGGTTGAAATGGAGTTCTGGACAGAGGAAGAGCCAGCATTCTGGAGTCCTGTCTGGTACCAGACAGCTCAGTGCAAGGGGGAGCTGCAGTACTGATCAGAGGAAAGGTACATTGGGGAGCTGGGATGAGTGGAAGCGAGGTGAGGGAGGACTCTAGCCAGAAGTGTAAGAAGTAGAGCAGCAAAGCTTGAAGAGAAGCTGGAAAGAACTCTAATGACAAAAAGCAATGATCTCATTACATAGGTATTAATGAACCAGACATTAGGGTATGGGTAGAATGAGAAGAAGGCATCCAGAGGGTGTGAGTAAAAGGAGGTTAAATGATAGCAACCTGGAATGAGTTAGGCTGGGTTTACTGTAACATATCCTTGAATTCTCAGCTGTGAGACTTGGTGAAGGAGACTGGTACATTCTGAGACCGAACTGGCAGCTATGGAAGCCAGTAGGATGGAAAGACTGCATCTCTGAAAGTCATTCTAATAGTTTGTGAACCATGGTATTGGCTGGCTTGTAACATGTCACTGTGTCAGGTTTCGTCATGTTTGGGGAACTCACCTTGACTGATGCAGCAGGATAGGGCCACTGGAAGCAGACACCACAAACGAGAGTCATTGCAGAAGTGGTTTTGTGAACACAAGTCTTGAGTGCTGTGGATATCACACACTCCAGCAAGCCTGACTTCCCTTGCTCTGAGCTTTTTGCTGAAATTGTTTACTAATATTTTCTACCCCTTTAAGGAATAAATCACCACTAGGATATTTTTATTGCATTAACTAAGAAAATAATAAATATGTTATAAAGAGTGCAGCTTATATATTTCACGCATTTACTTAATGATTTACATAAATAAAAACAATTTGGGGGATTATGATGAGTATTTTCTGAAAATGTCTCAACTATTTATTGTTTTCTGTTCACTTTGTTATAATTGAATAATTTGACTCATAGCTGTTAAGAATAATTATTTTGAGATATTAAACATAATCACCATTTTCTTCCTTAATGTTTATTTCTTATATTATGTAGTTATTGTGCACTAGTATCCATTAATGGCTGTGTACTTTTTATTCATTAAAATCAGTTTATGATAGGAGCTTTTGTTTCTATTTAATGTAAGAAGCACTGAACATTTAGCTCTATGCATAGCACTGTGCTTGGTGCTGGAGTGGAAGATGTAGGTGTTGTGAGCTCTCAAACAGGATGCCCTAGGTCATGCTTTGGTATCAAGACAAACCCCAGCGTCTCAGGTTTAACACAGTCACAGATTATTTACCTTTCATTTGTGTACAATTCAGGTCCTGGTAGTATTCCTTAGAGACAAATCTTCTATCACTTGGGGTCTAGGCTCTTTCTATCTCAGGATTTTGCTATCTTCTTCTTCTTCTTCTTCTTTTTTTTTTTTTAAAGATTTTATTTATTTATTTGACAGAGAAAGAGAGATCACAGGTAGGCTGAGAGGCAGGCAGAGAGAGAGGAGGAAGCAGGCCCCTTGCAGAGCAGGGAGCCCAATGGGGGCCTCGATCCCAGGACCCTGAGATCATGACCTGGGCTGAAGGCAGAGGCTTTAACCCACTGAGCCACCCAGGTGCCCAGGATTTTGCTATCTTCTACGTAAGGCTTCCGAGGTCCCTGTGAAGGGAGAGAGAGCTGTAGCGTTGCATAGGGTGGATTTCATGTGCAGAGCTAGAGGGGGCTTTATCACTCATGTGACCATCCCATTAGACTAGAAACAAATCCCCTTTCCAGTAAACACTATTAACTTTAAGTTTTCCAATCTCTTCCTCTAGTGCAATAAGCTCATTAGGCATACGATATGCCTTCCCAGCTATATAGCAGGCAACCATTTTACTCAGAACTTTACTACTACTTTGAGTGTATACATGCACAGCAATCTTTTCAGCCTCTTACATCAGTTTTATGGCCTCTCATTCCTTGGTTCCTATGTCAGTGGCATACATCTTAGGTGTTCTTTACAGTGGCATCCCACGGCAAAGTACCCATTTCTGTACTATTAAGCATAGTTTTGCTGTGATTCAGTAACAAATACACCCTAGAATTAGACTGAAGGGAAGAATAAGAGTTAAAGCTAGAAGTGTCGGGGGGGTGCCTAGGTGGCTCTGTTGGTTGAGTGTCCGACTCTTGATCTCAGCTCAAGTCCTGATCTCAGGGTCATGGATTCAAGCCCTGCATTGGACTCCATGCTGGGTGTGGAGCCTACTTTAAAAAAACAAACCAAACAAACGAGCAAAAACTAGAAATGTCTGCGGGATCCACACCACAGGGAAGAGAATCAAGGGTGATGTAGGGATTGCAGTCTGGTAGGGACGTGTACGCATGCAATAAGGAGAAATAGAGGGAGAGTAACCATTTAGTAGACACTTGCTATAACCTGAGAAAGATTATCAAGGTTGTATGGAAGAAACAAGAAAAAAAGGAAGTATCTGAGAGATATCCTGAAGGAAGAACATCTGGCTTTGTAGGAAAGTAGTCAATCAAAGTCAAAGGCACAGGTCCTAGTTCTAATTACTCAATTTACTAGCTGTTTAATTCCTTTATCAATTGTTGCCTCACTCTAGGACTGAAATGATCAAATCTGGCCTATATATTTGTAAAGTGTATTTTGAGAATCAGATGATATTAAATAAATGAAAATGTTTTGTAGACAATAAAATGTTAGTCATTAAGTAAAAAAGAAGTAATTAAAGATGGCTGTAAAGCTTTGTGCCTGGGTAACTGTGAGAATGTTTGTGCTCCTAACAGAAATGGTAGGAGGCAGGGATAGGTGGGTCATGGTGATACATTGGCTTTGGTTACAATAAGTTGGAATTTTCATCCAGATCTTCAGATGGGTATATCCAGCAACAGTGTATCTTAGTTGGGTTCCCCAGAAGGCAGTTCTAATATGATGAATAGTGTGCAAGTGATTTGTAAAGAATCTAGTAAGGAAGGGGGTAAAGCAATTCAGGTAAAGGGAAGAAGCCAAGTGAGACTGAAATTTCAGGCAAATACCTGAGGAAGGTAATACCAGTCTGATCCAGGAAGACTCTTCAGTGTGAGTCATGCTTCAGGATTCTTCCCCCCTGAGGCAAGGGAGCAAGGCTGTCAATCCTGTGGCCTTAGTGGTCAGCTGTTGGCTAAGGGCCTGGCCCTGCAAACTTCTACGCATTTTCTGTGTTTTTGCTGAGCTGGCAAATTGGCATTAGGAACGAGGGGTAGAAATACAGCTAAAGAAGAGCTGCAAGTATAGGCAGTTAGAACCAAGAAATTGGAAGGTAGGGATAGCAAAAGGGATCCACTGGGATCTGAAAGAAACTTCAGAGGGGCAGTTTTTGATTTTAGAAGAAAGGGTGAAATGAGAAATGTGTTTTTTTTGTTAGCATCTGAGAAGCAGTTAAAAGTCAAGTTTTCTTTTCTTTTCTTTTCTTTCTTTCTTTCTTTCTTTCTTTCTTTCTTTCTTTCTTTCTTTCTTTCTTTCTTTCTTTCTCTTTCTTTCTTTCTTTCTTTCTTTCTTTCTTTCTTTCTTTCTTTCTTTCTTTCTTTCTTTAAGATTTTATTTATGTATTTGACAGAGAAGACACAGAAAGAGAGGGAACACAAGCAGGGGGAGTGGGAGAGGGAGAAGCAGGATTCCCACTGAGCAGGGAGCCTGGTATGGGGCTAGATCCCAGAACTCTGGGATAATGACCTGAGCAGAAGGCAGATGCTTAACGACTGAGCCACCCAGGCACCCCAAGGTTCCTACATGTTAGTGGGATTTTGGGGTATCTCTGAGCTTTTTAATATTCTCACTCTTTGCAAATTTTTTAAATTTGTAGGCCCTAACGTTACTCTCTACCCATGTTTCCTTTTCTTATTTGGATGTCTGCAATGTAAAAATTGGGACTTAGGCAAAGTTATTCTCAGTACTCTACCAAACATTTGGAAAGACCCTCTACCACCTTCTCAACCATTATAGGGTATCCCACTGGCCAGCATTCTCTTGAACACCCTGAGCACTCTGTCTTCTCTTCCAGAGATATTCTAATCAAATTCACAAGAAGTTATGTATGCCTAATAGAGATTAAGCTCCTTTTATCAAACTCTTATTCATTTCCTCCCTTCCCCTGACCCTTGAGGGTTATTATCATTTAATAACAAACTTATTTCTTTTGTTTTAAGATTTTATTTATTTATTTGACAGAGAGAGAGAGAGAAGATGGAGCTGAGCAGGGAGCCTGATGCTGGACTTGATCCCAGGACCCTGGGATCATGACCTGAGCCAAAGGCAGACACTTAACCGACTGAGTCACTGTGCCCCCAAATTTATTTCTGGTGGTTAACTTTTAAATAATACCAAATGACTATTGAGCAGATTGTTAAAATTCTTATGTTTTTATTAGTTCACAACTTTTTACAGAATATCAGAATTTTAAGCGATTTAGTTTTTTTCATCACACACCCTATTTGATATTTTTGATACATTTCATACCTAATGAATAGGTTATTTTTTTAAAAAGATTTTGTTTACTTATTTAGAGAGCATGAGTGGGGGGAGAGGCAGAGGGAGTGGGAGAGAGAGAATCTCAAGCGGACTACATGCTGACTGTGGAGCCCAGTGTGGGGCTCGAGCTCAGAACCCTGAGGTCATGACCCTGAGATCATGACCTGAGCCAAAATCAAGAGTCAGATGCTTAACCGACTGAACCATCTAGGTGCCCTCTAACGAACATGTTATTTTTAAGGAGCATTTTGTTATCCCAAGGCATACTTTAGTATAGGTAGAGCACTAGATGCACTAGATGAAGAATTTAGTGATTTTTTAAAAAAGATTTTATTTATTTATTTGATAGAGAGAGGGAGAGTGCACAAGCAGGGGGAGCAGCAGGCAGAGGGAGAGGAAGAAGCAGGCTCCCTGAGGAGCAGGGAGCCCAATGCAGGACTCAGTCCCAGGGCCCTGGGATCATGACCTGAGCCGTAGACAGTCGCCTAACCAACTGAGCCACCCAGGTGCCCTGAGTTTATTGATTTTTAAGAATAAATATAAAGATGCTGAGAAAGAAGATACAGGTTTTGAGTATGAAGATGTTAGCCTCTCTTTTCAGGGAACTCTGGTTTTCTCATTGACTTCTTAGATACGTCTTGAAGGTGAATCTTCTTTCAAAAACTGTTCTCTGAGCTCTCCAATGAGATTAAAAACTGCCCCCCCCAGAAGTGTGGATTTATGTTGTAGAATTTTTACTTAGTAATTAATTTGGACCCCAACAGTGTAGATATGGTGAGAGGGAGACCCTATTAAGAATTGATATTAAGTTAATAGCAGGTGACAGTGACTTCATCAAAACCTCTGTGCAAAACATCAAGTAGATGGAAATTTCAGTTCTGGTACATTACTCAGCTGAGTATCATCAGACCTGCTTACAAGGGTCATAAAGATTATTTGTACATTAAAGAAGGACTTGTCCATCAAGCTCAGTATGAAAGAGAAGCAGGAAAATCACCATCTCATCAAACACAAAAAACACTGGTGCAGTTCCACAAATGAAATACTCAGTACTTCACAAAATTTTCACTGGCTATTTTTCATTATTTCTTTAGATACACACACACACACACACACACACATGCATTCTTACCATAATAACGAGTGAGAGAGAGCTAGAACAGATGTCATTATCACTTCCATATCTGACCTATCCACGAATACCACCACAGGGAGATGGGGGTAGGAGGAACAGCAGGGAATGTGGCCATTGTGATTTAGACAAAACTTGCTAGCTAAATAGATGGCAAAGGTCACCTGATGAAATAGAAGCTTGGTAAGGCTAGGATAAATATGAAGAAAAATCACAGCATCTTTGGAATATTAACCCCTCTGGTTCATCATTGCATAAGGTCACTGCTTATAGATCAGGGATCAAGAAATAAAGCAATAACAAAATGTTTGAATACAATTGAGACCAAATGACAACATTCCCCACCATACAAAGTTAAAGTACAAAAGGATGATTCAATTGTGTGTTCAGGATACATGGGAATTTGGGAGGTCACAGGATGCCCATTTCATTTTGAATGCTTTGAACACTTATCTGGGAAGCTGAATTGTTTAGTCTTTACTAAGGATTGAGCCTTCCTATTAGCAACACTTCTGAATAGGAACTCAGAAGTTTTGTGCAAGTGACTTGCAACAGGAATATCTTTGTTTCTTACCTCTGTCCCTTGGTACCTTCTATAAGCCAGAAGGACATTTCTGATTAATACGGTAATTAGCTAGTTATTAAAAACAGTAATCATCTAGAAATTATTTGGTGCCATAAACATCCCATACAGAGAAAATATTTGAACATTTAAAGTTGAACATTACAATTGGCTTGGTATGCAAGAAGCCAAAAGGGACATAAAGAATTTTTAAGTTCCCAAGAAAGCACTCACATTAAGAACAAGTTGTCTTTTTGATCAGGTTGGAAGTTAGTGCCACACATCCAGCAGATTCCCCTTGTGGCCAGTCGCAATGAACCAATTTCTATTAATGAAGAGCTCATGTTTACGGCTAATATAGAAGAAAATGTACTGAAAGGGGGAGCTTAGTCATTCTTTGGAGATAGCTTAATTCTGGTAATTTCCAATTTCCAAGCTTGTTTTAATTTGTTATCAAAGTAATCACTCATTCCGGCTGGAGTCAGAAATAGCTTTTTGTCGTCTGTAGCCTGACAGATTATTCAGATGGAACCCCATTTTTTAAAGCTCACCTGCTCAGCATGTGTGATATGCTCATAAGTTCCAAGAGGTATGGTTTTCAGCATCAGAGCCAGGCTGAAAAGAACTGAGGCCACTTTACTGCAGTTTTCTGAGCCAAGGAGTATATTTCATGACTCCAAATCCTGATTAAAACTCACACACGAAGAGAAGAATATGATGGGGAACAGAGATTGGAGGTTGGAATATTCACTTGACTTCACCTTGTGTGCCAGCGTAATCCTACAAGCCTCTTTGCTCACACTGCTGCAGGGAGAGTTTATCTGGATTTCGCTGCAAACATGAGACTACTCCCATGGGGTTGCCCTGGGCTTTTCTAGTACTGGTCCACATTTCCTTTGATCCACAGTGTTCATTTATCCACAGTGTCCAGGCAAATGGTCAGCTAGGTATGTTTGGCCAGCTGCATAGAAGGCCAGCAAATGATGCTGTACAAATGCTAAACACTATTTAGAAATTGAACTTTGAGATTTATACTAGATTGTGCAGTTTGCAGAGATGATTCCACTACCAGAAACTTGAATGTTACTTTGCATTGTTTCATCAGGGGTAACATAATGAAATGAAGGTTCCTACTCAGTGTCTCACTTGCTTCTAAAACTATGGTGGCAGAGGGCACACAGCAAGCGTATGGAATCGTATTTCCATATTCTGTGGAGCTGGAAAGGCCTCAGAGCCACTTCCACAAGAGACAAAACTGCAGCCATGCTTGATTGACTTAACTATGTTTACACAGCTTTGTAAGGTTACAGTGAGGATTGCAATGCAGATTCACAGCCAGCGTTTTCTTTATATCTGAAGAAACATAACAGTTGAAACAGAGATGGAGGGAAAGAGGAGCCAAGTGATAGAAGGTTACCGAGGATGTGGTGGGAATCAGAGGGGAGGAGAGAACTAAAGCAGAGGACATACTTGTCTCAAAGACCTTCCTTCTCAAATTTGTCATCTCTTTTGATCTGATGGAAGCTGCGATTTTTTAAAGCAAAGTAGGGGAGGAGGATGGTTAAAGTAGATAAAGCTGATTGTCACTAAACCCACAACTTAAGGACATGCTTTCTGAATATATACAAAACCACAAATAACCCAAACCACAGTTCCCTCATTGTCTCGGAGTAGCTTCCAGGGATGATAATGAAGAATTGTCTCCTCTTTATTGCTTTGGCTGATGCTTGAGTCTGTGGCGCCAAGAATCTGGATCTCCCAGAGCCAGGCAGTGGAAAAACAATACATTAGCATTAAATAATGGGATCTCTGGTACCCGAACTGCAATGGAGGAAGGGTTAACTGAGCTGGGGCTTTGTACAGCTGAGCCTCCATCTATAATCTCTTGTTTTTCTAGGCCGGGAGGAGGAGAAAGGAGCCTTGGGGGAGGGAAACACAGAGTGCCCTAATCTTATGATAAAAATAATACGATTCCTATACCTGCTATCTCTCCCTACCAGGTTTCTTCTCCCTCCACAGAATACTAGTAATGCCCATAAATGTCGGTTAAAATAAAAATTTCTGTTCCATTAAACATATGAAAAATATGTTGCATTGAATACAGTTGGTTTGGGAAATCTGTTTTTATCCCTCCTAACCAATCGTCCGTACTAACTGCAGCTGCCACAAGTGGCAGTGCATTGGGCGGGGGCTGGGATCCGAATCAGGGTCAGGCTGACCATTCACAGAGTAAGATGTCCAGTGTGAGCAACATGCATCTGACACCAGGCTGGCCCTGCTCAAGTTCTAAGGTATGCAATCTGGCCGATGTGCTCCTGGAATTCAGGTGGGTTTGTATTCTCAGGGTAAATGTGATCTGCCCTTGTTTGCATTCTGAGAAGCTTGAACCACAGTGTTGCACCCTAAACCAGGGTAGGTTCTCTCAGCACACAGTCTGAGACATTAGGGTCAGTCTGTGCTCACTACCGACCCATGTGGCTACAGATTTGGCTATGCTAACTCACTTGAGTGTAGCAGGCAATATGGGACCATGATTCTACCAACCACTTAAGACCTAATTTCTTATCTACCTACTACATGCATTGCTCTGTTCTGGGGACACTGCTCAGTTACTAAGCATCTTCCATGGGTCAGAAGCTTGCCCATGTGACCTCCTTCATGAGGTAGTTATTATTTTTTTTCCATTTTTATAGTAAGGAAACTGAGTCAGAAAAGATACTTGGGTTAGGTTCAAGTTCTTTAATAAATGACGCCTTTCCAGTCAAATTCCTTGCCTCCTTCCCACCCTAGATATGGCCTCTTCAACCATGGAAGTGCCAATAACATATTCTTCTCTTAGCTCCAGGCCTGTCTGTGCATTAGGTACTTTCTTTCCATACAGCTCCTTTCCATATGTACCCTTGCCCCTTTCCTTAACTGCAGTTCATTCCTCAAGAGTGCTTTGGCAATGACAAACCCAGAGGAAGTTAGGAAACTTACTTTATTCAGGTTATTACAATAGGGACAATCTTGGAGATCTGAAGATCAGGATGTGTAAGCAGGATGGCTTTGCCTTAAGCTTTTATGGAAAGGAGAGGACAATTTATAGGTAGGGTGATTTTACAGTTGGGATTGTTTTTGAAATTACAAGTCTCAGTCAAACAACTGAATAGGATTGGATCTAGTTAATTTTAGGAGGACAGTTTCTTTCTTTCTTTTTAAAGATTTTATTTATTTGAGAGAGAGAGAGAGTGTGAGCCTGAGCTGGGCAGAGAGATAGGAAGAAGCAGACTCTCTGCTGAGCGGGGAGCCCAACACAGGGCTTGATCCCAGGACCCTGAAATCATGACCTGAGCTGAAGGAAGAAGCCTAACTGACTGAGCCACCCAGGCATCCTAGGAGGACAATTTCTAATCTGTTCCTAATTCATCAGATGAAGAATGGGGAGTTGGAGGGTCTGTACATGGCTTTTTAGAAGTTCAGCAAAAAAAGTCAAGGACCATGTTGGGCTATCACAAGTAAACAGAGGAGACATCTATGAGTCTTCTGGGAAGTTGTGAGAAAGAGTGGACCAGCATGTCTTACCTAAGTCATAGTGAAATGGGATTCTTTTTTTTTTTTTAAGTTAACATATAATGTATTATTTGTTTCAGGGGTACAGGTCTGTGATTCATCAGTCTTACACAATTCACAGCACTCACCATATCACATACCCTCCCCAATGTCCAACACCCAGCCACACCCCATCCCTCCCACACCCCCTCACCTCCAGCAACCCTCAGTTTGTTTCTTGAGATTAAGAGTCTCTTATGGTTTGTCTCCCTCTCTGGTTTCATCTTGTTTCATTTTTCCCTCCCTTCCCCTATGATCCTCTGTCTTGTTTCGCAAATTCCTTATATCAGTGAGATCATATGATAATTGTCTTTCTCTGATTGATTTTTTTCACTTAGCATAATACCCTCTAGTTCTGTCCATGTTGTTGCAAATGGAAAAATTTTGTGTTTTGATGACTGCATAGTATTCCATTTTGTGTGTGTGTGTGTGTGTGTGTGTGTGTGTGTGTGTATACCGTGTCTTTATCCATTCATCTGTTGATGGACATCTAGGCTCTTTCCATAGTTTGGCTATTGTGGATATTGCTGCTATAAAACTTATGGTAAGCCATTTCCCAGAACACAAAAAAGTGTGTGTGTGGTGGGGGGGCGGACTTCTTAACCATGCTCTCTTCATGGCTTGGGTTAAGGTTAACACTGGGAGTTTTCTCCCAGTTCCCCCCATCTGAATTAGGGGCTTTCTCTCGTTACTCCCAGAATACCCTGGACCTGAGGCTACCAACACACTCATTACACTGCATTTACTGATGTGTTTACTTGGCTGGTTTTCCAGTTAGCCATCAGCTTGAAGACAGTGATGGTCTCCTTGCCTTTGTATCCCCAGCCAGCTAACTTCCTGGCTTGCTGGAGGCTCTCATTTGATGTGGGTATAGAATGGGTAGATACCTTAGGTGTGTGTGTGGGACTTTTAAGGTAAGGAGAAAGTCTGAACAAAGACATAGTGAATGAAGCTGGCTGGGGGAGAGAGGAGGGTGAAAGATAAGGCTGCGAGTAAGGAGAGCCCTAGGCCCCCCAGTGCCCACAATTTCCATGAGGGCCTTTCCAATCCATTCCTCAGTCAGGGTAGACAGAAGATGCCCTTCAGTACACTTTGTAATTTTTCCTGGAGCTTGGTCTTAAGTGATCCTGGGCTGTCACTTTCACCCTTTCCCCTGTGGCTGATTTTTCTATGGTTCTGATGACACTGCTCTCAGAAAGTTTTTCCTGGCAGTTCAGCAAAGGGAAATGGAGGGTATTGTATTCCATCAGTAGCACATGAATCCCTTCTCTTCTCACTGCTTCCGCCCTACAAATATTTATAGATATCATTATGCCTCCCTTAGCTATCATTTATCCAAGCGGTAACAGCACCAGTCTTTCCATCTTGCCTCATAAATCAACCCCTCCAGCCCGGGTAATCATCTCCGTGCTCTTCTCTGAACTCTCCAGGGTCTGTCGACATCTTAATAAGGTACCCCAAACCAAAGGCTCCTCTCCACCACGGTACTAAACAATTACCTGCCTATTAGGGGAATGGCATATGCTAAAAAGACACTTTGGCCTTTTGGATGCCATTGTGGATTTCAAGCTCATTTCTCACATGCGGCCACTTCTCCCTCCAGAATGTTTTCTGTGTGATTGCTGCCACTGTGCCCCTTCTCTCCCTACACCTGCTGCCCAGCAAGGATCAGAATTGGACTGGGTCTGCTCTCAGCCTCTCCCACTCTTCTTCAGGACTCTCCCTTCCAAATTTCACCGTTGCTTTCTCTGGGCTTTCAGGGTGACCCACAGTGGGCCCTCATGTCTTCATCGTGGCGGCGTTCTATCTCAAACTCCAGGCTTTTCCCACTCCCTGGTCCTTTATCAAAGCATTTCCACTGGGCCTGAAGTTTGGAAGACCTATTTTCAAACCCCAGGTTTAACATGCTTGCCCAGTAGAATGACCTTGGGGAAGTTACTCAACTTCTCTGAGCCTCAATTATCTTACCTGTAAAACAGACATAAGAATTATATCCAACTCATGGACTATTGTGAGAGTTAATGGAAAAACATATATTAATAATACTCAGTTAAAGTTGCTGTTATTGTCCTCTTCCTCTTATTATTTTCCTTTTTTCCCCTCCAGGTTATTATCTTGGATGGAGACCCAAACCAGTGATTTATAAATCAAAAGGGGAAGAAACATATTTTTCTCAATTACCTAGGCATTTTAGGGGAAAAGTGGCTTTAAATGAGACTTTTATTCATTATTCCTTTCTTTGAGATGTGGAGGTATTCTGAAGTGATGTGAAATTGCAAAAAGAAACCCTGGTTGGCTTTATTATTTACTAATTTTCATGATTTTTACTAAAAATAACCAAGAAGGAGAAAGGAAACCCACAGATAATGTGTGCTCATTGAGGAATTAAGTGACATTCTTTCTGAAGCAGCCATGATACTGTCTACAAAATTAAATAAGACATAGAATGTATTTGATGGCATTAGAGAACATTGAAATAAATGAACTGATGAAGATTATGAGAGAGGTATCTCTACAGGTATATCTGAGTCTAATTAGGAAAAAAGAGCCTCCATCGGGTTGTTTAATTGTAGGAATTTATTTTGGACAACTAGTTAAAAACGTCTTGAAAAAATAGTAAAACCAAGTAGTAGCCACAGTAGGAAGGTGCTACTGCCTCAGGACTGGAGGGAGGAAAGGAAATGGTGGTATTACTAGAGCCGAAGGGCCAGGCCTGCCTAGGAGGAATTGATATGACTTTGATCGCCTCAGCCAAGGAAGGCAGCACTGCTCAAGATGTTCAACCTACAGATTGAGGAAGTATGCCTAGACTTCTCTCATTTTCCTCCTTTTCATTTCCCATCACTGGCTGAACTTAGCCAGCAACTATTTGGAGAAAAAAAAAATGTGAATCTGCTCTTGTGATACAAAGCAGAGAAGGGGAAGGGCAAAGAATGGATCTGAGAGCAAACGGATGAATTGATTACACAGCAAGAATTGTTAACACAATATCTATGATGGCAGTAGATAAAATGCCCAAGAGGTCTAGAGGACTAGACTAATGGGTAAAGGTATCTCTCCATCTCTGTCTCTATCTCCACGTCTACCTCTATGTCTCTGTCTACCTGAATCTCACAGATTAAAGGAAATGTGCTCTCCTATTAAGGAAAAGCAAATCCTGCCTATTAGGGTCTAGTGAGGAGACAGAAACTATATAATTTATTTTTGAATTGGATAAATTTTCTCCCCAGTTTTATTGAGATGTAATTGACATATACCATTATATAAATTTCAGGTATATCACATGATTTCTATAGATGTATATACTGCAGAATGATTACAAAATTAATGTAGTTAAAATCTGTCACCCCACGTAATTATCCTTTTACTGAGAACTTTTAAAATCTACTCTCTTAGAAGCTTTCAGATATACAATATAGTACAGTTAAAAGGGTCAGTTAAATATGAATAATTGATAACTAGGTAGAATAATGGTTTCCTGCTAAAAGGGATAAGTGGGTACTATAGAGGATCACAAAGGTAGCAATTAGGGAGAGCAACCATCACCCTGAAGGTTGAAAAAAGTGAACAAGATGCAACTTGGAATCTTGGAGGAAGGCCATTGAGGCTGGGATCCAGGCTGCCCCCATTGCCTAACTGACATAGAATCAAATGTCCTCTACAGTGTCCCAGCTCAAATATCATGAAGTAGGACCAAAGAAAGGTATAGTTCAAGTTAAGAAGCAGTAAACTAATAACTGGCACACCTGCCAAAGTTTCTTTGGCCTAGTTTGTCTTTCTGTTTTACCATTTGAGCAATGATACTAGGGGTAAATTTCAAGACAAACTCAAATCCTTATATTTGATTAAGTCTGGAAGTATATATAAGCAGCCATGAGTGTGTCTATATGTATCTTGAAAACTTCCACCAGGTATGATTCATTACACTGAAAGCCTGCTAAATATGGAGTCTATCTTGATTGAATCAACAAGAGGAAATTCCCCTGTCTGTGGACAGAATGCTGTAGTAAAAACTTAGGAAATTGCTTCTCTTTCCTCCTTGCTTATCTAAGTCAGATCCTTGCTTTAATGTTCAGTTAAGTCCCATTCCCCTCTCCAGCTGACATCATTTCTCCTTCAACACAAATGTTTTTTTATGGTGCTTTTATTCAGTACCATTCATTTGAAAAACCTAGTTATGTGTGTGTTTGTGAGACTGAATAAGTGTGTGTGTATTTAATAAACCTTGTCTCACCAGTCAGATTGCCAATTCCTTGAGTCCCTTGAAAGGAGGAGCTTGTCTAGTATTAGTCAAGCTCACCAGGACAGGCAATCTGGCCTTGTGAATTTACTGAATCCAAGAGAAGTTTATGCAGAGGGTATGATACTTAGGCCTGACCCACACCTTGCAGATAATTTGATTTTTGATAAATGGAAAGGAGTTTGTGTATGTGAGAATGCATGCATGTGAATGACAGTAGGACTCTGTATGTGTGTTGGCTATAATGGTGGGATGGGTTTCTTTTCTAAGCAGTGGAAGCAGACTCCATGATGGAGAGTATAGACACTAAACACTGGGCAAACAGAGAGGGAGCAGGCAGCAGAGTCTGAGCAAGAAAGCAAGCATGAGCTAAATATTCTCATCCCAGCTTCCATCTCAAAATCCTGATCCAGTGCCTTTGCATATTGATGAATTCAGGGGTGCATACAGCACCCCATTTGATTAGCAGTAATCTCCGTTCAGGAAATTGTTTTCTTATTCCCAGCATTCTGAGAACATGCTGGTTCTCTTGGTTCTTTTTGTCCTTGCTGAGCAAGTGTGAGAAATGGAACCTCTATCAGGGCATCTCTTCACCATCTTTTCAGAGTTGTATTGTTCCCAGCACAATACAATCTTTTGTCTGTTACAGTTTTTTTATTTTGAAAGCGGAAACTGCCTGAGTATAGTTGGAGAGATTGTCCTTGACTAATAAATCTCAGCATCGGGACCTGCTTCTTTGTACTCACCCAGAATTTTAGTCTTTATTTTTCTGAGACTGGTTATACCAAAATGTACTTTCTCCACTGTTACTCATTATCCTTCCTATTTTGGTTTTTGCTCAGGAATATTCTCTGGAAAGGTGGATGGCAGTGACTGCCTCCAGTGCTATATTCTAGCACCCAACCCTGTTATAGCTTAGAGACATAGTGTATTCAAAAATGAAAGGAAAAAAAAAGAAAAGGACCCATTCATACACTTCTACTTTTTCCCTCTCTCTCCAATCCCTGTTGTCAAATGAGTTGAAATACCTCTTCCCCATCTCCTCCTCTCTTCTTATCTTCCCATATATTTTCAGAATACCTATTATATGACATTTATCCAAGAAACAAAGGTAGCTAAAAATCAGCCATAAGCCTTGGGGGAACAGGGACTATTATTTATTGAATACCTGTTATTTTTCAGTAGCTTTATACATGTTCAATTTTCACGACAATTGGGCCAAAAGGAATTACCCCCATTCTGCAGATGAAACTGGGAAAGTGAAATGATTGGCCTGTGATGACAAAAGCTGCAAAAGGCTGAGCTGCATTTAAATCCAGGTCCTCCCAAAGCCTGTGTTTTTGACTCTTCTGTATTCAGATCCCCCACAGGGATAAGCACGTGGTTTCTGCACAGGAAGACGAATAGTCTAGGCAACAGCACCATGGGAGAACATTGAGGAAGGAGATGGACTGTGGATTCTTCTGAGGCCTTTTTCCTTCATGGCTCTTCTTGATGGTCTGTATTTATTTATTTATTTATTTATTTATTTTTAAAGATTTTATTTATTTATTTGATAGATAGAGATCACAAGTAGGCAGAGAGGCAGGCAGAGAGAAAGGAGGAAGCAGGCTCCCCGCCGAGCAGGGAGCCTGATGCGGGCCTTGATCCCAGGACCCTGAGATCATGACTTGAGCGGAAGGCAGAGGCTTTAACCCACTGAGCCACCCAGGCGCCCTCTTCTTGATGGTCTTTATAACTCAACTTTCCTTTGGGGAAAAGATTGGGAAGAAGGTTTTGTCCAAAGATGACAAAGTAGCTGGTTACAACCAGGTGCAGTGCTGCCATTTAAAGGAAGGGTACAGGTCCTTTCCCTGTATTTCCAGGTCTAGATGGGACCAAAGAATGCCTGTCAGAGGAAAATTGGTATTGACTCAGAATCAGGAAGTTTGTAATTTGATCTGCTTTAAATGAAATTGGCATGTGAGGAGCATCCAGCTCCCTGCCCACAGAGCCCAGTCCTGTATGTCCCTTCCAGCCCTATGCCTCTGTGATAAACAATTTTGGATTCTCCCTCAGGCTCCACAATTCAGCTCTCAATGGGTACCAATCACTCCTTTTAGTGATCATTTATTTCTTATAGCTTATGGTTAGAATAGAGATAGTAGAAATTCTATAAGCCCCAGTTCCTAGATAGATTTTGTGTAGCCTCGTTTGAGAAAATCAATGCACTAGCATGTGTTCTCAGTAAAGCAAACACACAAGGAAAGCACCATTGACCTAGCATTTGTTAATGAATCGGTGGTATGTTTCTGATTGTGTGTGCATCAAAGTGGATAAAGAAATTATGCAGGGTAAGAAATTCTACAGACTATGGCCAAGAGCTGAGGCTTCATCCAAGTAATATCACCTATTAAAGAAAAGTGAAAATAGTTTCTCAAATAATCCCAAACATCTTGAAATGTGGTATTTAATTTAAAAACATCAGTATTTTATATTGTTGTACACAGCTTGAATTTAGATTTTAATTAGTTTAAAACATGGAATTATTATAGCCAATCTAGAACTTAATTCTAAAAGATTTGGCCACCAAAAGTACAAAATCCTGAAGGAAAATTCTAGAGTGACATTTTTTCTTATCACTGCTGAGGCAAAATTTTTTTTATTAATACCATTGGCTTTTGGTCATTTCTGACAGGAATAGATTTAACCAACTTTGGCTTAAAAGTCTAAAAAAATGCGGTCATTTATTCCTTAAATTAACCCACTACTCTTCCTAGATTCCTTTCAACTCCATTTTCTAGGGAGTAGTCAAGGATTTATTCAAAATCATGCAATGCCTAAAATAATCATTATTCCCTCTATTATAGGTGGTATTATATCCGGGGCCTTCTCACTTACAGGCATGTCTGTCAAAGGGACCATTTTTCAGGCTCACAGTTCCCAAGACTCTGTCACTTTCTTACTTACAGAGGCCCAAAATGGAAACTATTTTTCTTTTCATTATGAGCTGTCACTTTTTCATCTTGGCACTGCAATGATAGACTTTCATTCATCTTCTATATTACCTTTCCTGAAACCTCTGACACAGACTGACACAATGCAAAATGCAGGAGATCTTGGAGCATACGTTGGCAATTTTGAGGGAAGGCAGCAGCTTGTCTCGCTCCGTTATTTTAAATATATATTGAAAACGCCGAGATTCCCGATGTGGTAGACTGGAAATGCTAATGTGCCATGCTCTGTTTTTACCCGTCCTTATAATGTCTGCTCCCTGGCCCCAAATCAAAGTGAAGAGTTGGCAGAGGGCAGCAGGGTTGCCAAGGCTTTACCAGAGTGGAAGGCAAGAGTAAAAAGTTTGCTTTAAATCCATAAGGACATGAAGCAGAAGAGGGGAACAAAGGTTGTGTGTTCTCAGTTCCTTCTGAGATTGCTGAGAAGACCACTGATTCTTGTGTTTGTGTGTGGGGGGTGGCTACTCCAGTGACAAAACAAGTCCATAAGTGAGTCTACCCTTCTCTATTCCAATATTGAGTAGAAAAGCAGTGACATCTCACTACCTAACATCAGGGTCCGGACACACTTCTGTGTCTCTGTTCTCAATGGGGTGATTCCAGAAGCATTTCTCATGGTGTGGGAGAGAGGGATGAAAAGAATAAGAGAAAGCCAAATCCATGTTAATCCAATTGCTTTCAAATCACACTGATTTTGATTCTGCATTTCATTCAGAAGTATAAATATCCAGTGTATCAAAAAATCCTGTCATGCCTGGATTCTGGAGGGTGTCAAAGGAAAAACATTTTACATTCTTGATATTCATATTTTTAAGGAGACGTAGGGCTAACTTTAAGTGAAATTATGAAAAAGACAAAGTTTGGTATCCCTTGTTTACATTTTTAATTGAATCTAGATATTTAGTGGAGTCAAATGTTTTTTACTGAGCACATTTCTATAGCAAAACAAATAGTATAGGGACATCCATTAGGAATGAGACCGTGTCACGACAGCCCTCATCTCTGAAGTAGGTCTCATAACTGCTCTTTAATCCCATGTTCTGTTTGGCCAAACCCCAGTTACATAAAACCGTATCAAGTTGGTGTCTCACTTTACTTTTTCAGACAGATGTTTTGTCCTCCCAGTAGATTACAAACTATTTATAATTAGGGTTTGGGTCTTATTTAATATTGTATCCCTAGTGCTTTACACACTTCTTGCTGTACAAATAGCTGCTGATTGAATAAATGAATGGTAGAAGATTCTGACCAGATTCATTGCCCATTTATTTTCAATTTTAACCTTAGCTGCAAGCCATTTGAGGTGTTTTTTGTTTTTTGGTTTTTTTTTTTTGTTTTTTGTTTTTTGTTTTTGCCCAGGTGGTTGCTTAAAACTTCACATTGGAATGTTTTAGGTTGGGCATGAGCTTTTCAATTCTCTGCTACCCTCTTCATGCATTTAGTATTATCTGACTCAGTTGAGCTTGAAGTTTAGGATTCTTTCATCTCTTCTGGGACTAACATTCTGACTTCTTACCTTCCATAGTGTTTTTCTGATCTCTTCTTGTTACTTTTACTTCAGGTACTTTTAGTCCCAACCTGACCCAGGGACATTCTCCCACTCATGTGAGATCATAATTAATCTAGGCCATCCCTCAGTTAGTTGCCACTGAGCCACTAGAGAACCTAGCCTACTCTGTATCTGAGTGGGCAACCATCCTCTGTGTGTGTTTTATAAACCCAACTCTTAGTGTTGAATATTGGAGCATTATGGGAGCTAGAGGATGTGAAGATAAGAGGGTAAATAGATAAGAGGGTAAATAGGAGGTGAAAAATTGAGGAAAATTAAAATTGAGGAAAGGGAAAAATTCCTTTTACTTGGAAAACTAAAGAAAATCAACTGAAAGTTGATGTTAAAAGGTAAGAGAATAAAATGGCTGAATACTAAAATAATATAGAAGAATGAACAATTTTATGTATTTGTTCAAAAAATATTACACATATAGTTATAAAATTAGAACATATAGTGGAAAGGTATATAATAGTAATTTTAAGCAATTTTATTGGGTGATTTACATACAATAAACCAGACATAAAGTGTATAATTTGATGAGTCCGACATAGTGTACATGCATAAAACCATCACCACAATCAAGGTAATGAACATAACCATCACCCCCGAATGTTTTATCATGAAAACATTGATCTAGTCAATGTAATAAAACAAAATAGAACATTACATAAAAACATTAAATATTCATAAGTCAAAAGATAATTTAGCTATAAAATTTAATTTATATGGTAGATGGAAAGGTATATTATTAATATATAAAGAATTTCTACAGATCAATAATAAGAAAAAAGACAACCCAATAGAAAACTTGGGAAAAGAGACTGATACACAGTTCATAAAGAAAGAAATAGCTCTTTAACAAATACGCTCAACGTCACCTAAATAAGGGAAGTACAAAGTAAAGTTGTAATGCTTACCATTTTCCATCTAATAAATGAAAAAACTTAAAAAGATATATAACCCAGCATATTAATTATTGTGAAGAAAAACACTCTCATTCCATTTTGATTGGAATTAGGGCCTATATAGAAGACATTTTGGGAATATTATTCAATAAAATCATATTCCACTTAAGCCAAAACAGGATTTCTAGGTGTTTATCCTGCAGATACATGTGCTAAATGATATATGTGCAAGGATATATTTTTTCAACATAGTCCTAATAGCAGAAGATTAAAATACAAACACCCTAACATATGGGACAAGTTATGAAAATGATGGTGCTTCAGAAATATAATTCCATGCTATTATTAACATAGGCTAATATATGTACGTGGTACAAACTTTTAAAAGTATGAGATAAAATGCTCAATATACTTTCTCTCCTTCCTACCCGAATCACACAGGTCTCTCAAAACAACCATTGCAACTAATTATATCCATTATTTAAAAAATGCAGATACTATATAACTAATTAAATGAATGATGTTCTAAATAACATTGTAAGGAAAACTTCCAACATAAAAACTGAGTGAGAAAAGCAAGGACCAGATCACTGTGTGGTATGCTCTCACATATGTAAATACATAGAAAACTTTTACACATGCCCTTAGGAAGCCTAATTACATTCCTGCTTCTTTTGTTGAGGTCACAGTTAGATTTCATCACCAGTCTGAACCACTCCTCTTATAGATTGTACACACTGAATTGTCTGTTGGTCTCTTCCTGGCTAACCCCTTCATTTAAATAAAACCTGTTCTTTATTATTGTGCCTTCAGCTTTCTCAGTCCACCTTTATTTTTGGCATATAACCCCATTACAGCTTTCCTCTCTAACCCTCCAGCCAGGACACGTGAACTTAGTTATAGTAACAGTGCATTTCAATCAATGGCACCCTGAACTAGACCACTGGCTCTCCGTCTTCAGCATCACAATCACCACGAGAGAGCTTGTTAAACTACAGATTGCTGGCCTCATCTCCAGAGTTTCTGATTCAGTATATGTGTGTAGTTGAGGGGTATGTGAACTTGTTAAGTTTCAGGTGATGCTGATGCTACTGGTTTGAGGATCTTAGTTTAGTAATCATTGGTCTTGAGCATTAATGATAGAATCCATCCCATACCCAACCTCAGTTTAAATTTGTGTTTACATCTGGAACCAACTTTGCATCTTCAACCTACCATAAACCTATTTAAGACTAATGGCTTTATCTATATGGTAAAAATTTGACATTTGGTGAAATTTCATGTTTTTTAGTGCAACTCTCTTTTCAAGGGGAAGTGAATAAATTCCCTTTAGGGCAATGTCTAAAATGCCCAACGTCAGCATGGCATTAAATTGCCCAGGTTCAACTCTTTGCTTAATGTTAGGGATGTGCATTTGTGACATTTTTCTTTCCTTTACAATTGGAAGAGACATTTGCAATTACCTAAGAAGCAGCCCACATGGGTGGATATTTGGCAGCTCTGGTTTTTTCTGGACATGGAATGGTTCATTAACGTAGATGTGAGTAGAGAAGACCTATGCCTTTATATAACTAAACTGAAAACCTTTTTCTCCTGTACTATCCTTTTGCTCCTTACAACAGTCTAGCTCAGGACTTGCCTAAAGCAAAGCCAAGGCTAAAGGTACAGAATTTTGGCTTGCCACATTTCAGCAAGAATTACTTAAGGGCCAGAGGCAGGGAAACTCTCCATGAGATTCTTTGCTTCTTTGATGTCCCATCCTCTTATTAATAACAGATTTATTTTGAATCCTACTTGCTTGCTCCCTGCTGTTCTGGGGGAAGGGGGATGAGCCAAAACCAAAACCGAATGAGAGGTTGTAACCTGGAGAGATGGTGGTAGGAGTGTTAGAGTCGCAAGCTGGAGTCTTAGTCATGGATGTGTGCTGCTTAGATCTCACCTTAAGGTAGATCTCACCACTTAGGTGCAAGGAATGCAGTTCTCAGACATCATTCAGCTGAAGGTGAGGCAGAACCTTGAGGAACTGCCTCAGCGTTTGCACCAAGCTACACTCTCCCAAGGGCCTAGCTATTTCTGTCCAATGAAGGACTCCTCTCATGGGCCATCTTTGGTCTGAACTCCCCATTGGGTTAGCTGAAAATTTATTAGGTTTGTATCATGATCTGAGGCTATCCCTGCCCAGTCCTGCTTCCTACACTATTTTTCTTTATTGGGTCAATTCTGCACAGTCTGAGGCTTCCCCTGCATAATTTTATTTCCATCACTCTTTTGTCTTTTACTGAGTTAGTTCCCAGTCAGTCATTTGCACCCCTAATTCCATCTAAGTTGCTGCTTCCTGGAAGACCCAGTTTGACACATCTAGACATAAGGAATGTGTGATTGTTCAAAAGGAAGAAGATGTGATTTCCCAATGATAGCTGAGAAATGGGAGAAAAGTGTTACATAAAAAGGGACATTTCGGGGCTCCTGGGTGGCTCAGTTATTAAGCGTCTGCCTTCGGCTCAGGTCATGATCCCAGGGTTCTGGGATCGAGCCCCATATTGGGCTCCCTGCTGTGCGGGAAGCCTGCTTCTCCCTCTCTCACTCCTCCTCCTTGTGTTCCCTCTCTTGCTGTGTCTCTCTCTGTCCAATAAATAAATAAAATCTTTAAAAAAATAAGGGACATTTCAGGGTGCAAATGATAGCAATATTGACTATATCAGTTTCTTCTTCAAAGACTACCAGTGGCTCACCATTGCTCACAGGATAGGTCCAAGTCCCATCAAGTTCCCTTTATTATCTCGTTCCATTTTTCTTTCTAAAATTTCTTTTTTTAAGAGATTCTTTTTTAAAAGATTTTATTTATTCCTTTGAGAGAGATACAGAGACAGAGACTGAGAGAGAGAGAGAGCACAAGCAGGGAGAGAGGCAGAGGGAGAGGGAGAAGCAGGCTCCCTGTTGAGCAGGGATCCTGACATGGGGCTCCATCCCAGGACCCTGGAATCACAACCTGAGCTGAAGGCAGACACTTAACATCTGAGCCACCCAGGCGCGCCTAAAATTTCTTTTCTATTCTCCTATATACAAACCAGCTGCTCTACTGACTTTTCTATGTAGATATAGACAGAATTTTGAAGCCGGGAGAGACACAATTAATATTTGAATATATCATTTTATGGAGGAGAAATAAAGCTGGTCATACTTTCTACACAGTCAGGGTACATGCATGTGCACGCGCACACACACACACACTCACTCAGTGTATATTTGAGGGTCTAAGTTAGCGCTGTCCAATGGAAACTTTTATGATAATGGATATGTTCTCTGTCTGCTCAGTCCAGTATGGTTACTGCTAGCCACAGACGGCTGTTGAGCACAGGAATTGTGGCTAGAAAATTAAGACACATGTGCCTAGTGGCTATGATACTGGACAGTACAAGTCTAAGATTTTGTTTATCCTCTTTAACCAGTGATAATTATTCTTACTCCTTTTTGTCTTTCTAAATTTACCCCACTAAAAGCTCTTGTTAAATCTTAATAATTTTTCTTTGATGAAGTCTCCTTTTGACCATTTTAGCTTACTTGGAAAATTGACATCCTCTGTACTCTTGTCTTTGTTGGTATTTATCATTCAGCCCATGTTTAATGAGTGTATACTGTGTTCAAAGCCTTATACAAGATGCTTTAAAAAAAAAAAGCTTATATTGTCACTTAGCTTCTTAATCTATGATATAATTTAACTTCAAATTCATAAATTATTACTGAATTTTGTTTTGATTTGTAATATATCTCATAGGTATTCCCCTTCTTTCCAACATGAAATTTTAAATTCTGTGATGATGGAGATTATGTCTAATAATTATCTGATCTGCACAAAAGTAGGCACCTAAGAACTATGTTAGTTAATCTGATAAATACATGGATACTAGTAACTGATCATAAAAAATGTAGGTTATTGTTTCTTAAAGAAACAAGACTCTAAGTCAAAACACTTAACATTTTTTTTCCATCTTATTAAGCAGATAATGAGGAGGAAGTAACTTCACAATAAACTAGGATAGAGGAAAGATATATAATATTGATCAACTTTTGAGCTTCAGGTTAAAATTCTACAGTGGATGGTCCTGAAGTCTCATTTACTAAATTATATTCCAGAGGATCTTGGAAATAGTGAAACATCAGGTTCTTTGAAGTGGATTATCACAGTTCCCTACCACTATAGAAGAAAATTTCATTTGACTTCTTATTTGAAATTTCTACCTATTTCAGAATTATTAAGGCAATATGATTTTCCTGTTGACTGTAGAGTGTACCAGTCATGGCATCCCCAGTGAAAAGCAGTGGTTGGTTTCTGTTCCATAAAATGTCTGGAATGTGTCTGGATTCCACAAAATTGGAGAGATCTAGTTAACTTAGTTCCTATGCCTCCCTTTCATTCATATTTCTTTCTTTCTTCAAGTCTAAGCTCAATTATTACAGTCTGATGAGTTTTAAGTGCTCAGCTCCATTTTTAAATTTAACACATGATTTGGCAGTTTGCACAAGGATTGACAGATGCTTTAAATATATCAATAGAAATCTATTATTTTTTTAAAAAAAGGAATGGATTAATTTGTCTGCAGTAAAAATGTCCTTTCTGCAGTATTGAAGGCCACTATGAGATGGGGTTAAGTGGTGATATAATTTATCTGCTCGCTGACAGGAGCTAAATAGTCAAAATGCTTTAAATAAAGGAGGCCTGCATCTGCTTTCCTCATTTTCTGGCCTAATCAGAAGAGAATTAATTCTTGGAGAAGTCACTGGTAAGAAACTCTTATTTCTTTAGGGCCTGCCTGTTCAAGTCTCACTTCTCTGGGAACCTTTATCTATTTATTCATGTCATGCAGTCTTTTTTTCTTTGAATTCCTATATTACATATAATCTTTTCCATATGATCAGTTACTGCCTTTAATTTCTTTTTCCTGCTCTCTTTCTGTGTTTCTCCTCTCCTCTTTCCCCCCTTCCCTCCTTCCTTCCCCTCATGTGTCTGAACTCCCAGTTTAGATGGCATATTCCCAAAGCAACAGGCAGGAAGGTGTCTGTTGTCTGCCTAATGTGGGATGAGTAGAGAAAAGGTACTTAAACATTTTACATTGATTTACTGAATTGATTTTTCTTAGGAATCTCTTGTATCTCTTGGGCATTCTGTGCCTCACCCTGTCCATGCATTTGCATAACTTTAAGTAAAAATTTCTACTCCTATAGCGTGTGAGCTCCTATATATACCTGATTCACAGGTAAGCAGCTGAAGGCAATTGCTTCCAGGTGTTTATCAGAGGAAATCACTGTCAGTAAGCCAGTGACAGATCAGGGCTAATTTCTCAAAAGAAGTAATTAACTCTGAGGAATCTTGGTGGTATATTTTAGGAGAATAAATCTTTCTCTTCACTCTCTTCTGTAATAAAGTTTGTCCATCCATAAACACACACACTAACACAAACCCACACCTTTTCAGGGCCTCTTTGTTTATAACTATATTCATTATTCAGGGTCAGTGAAAGAACATATATGCAAAGATTTACTGAACCAGGATTGTCTGTTCTGAAACCAGATTGTTCTTTAAAACATTAAAGCAAAAATAAGTAAATTTTAAAAAGCAATATAGGTTACATAGAGGCCCTCATTGGGATGGATCTAGAGTATCCAGTATTCTGTTATAGTGGATTTTGATCCTATATGTGGACTTCTCATAGGTTAGCACACTTACTGTCTTTCCTCCAGAATATATAGTTTGGAGGAAGGCTGAGGATTAGAAGGAGAAGAGAGAACATCTATCCTTCCAACTAAATCAGTCAAACCAGATCCAATGTCCATGTAGTGATCCACAAAATGGCTTCAGATCCTGGTGTTTTAATCACATTTAATAGAAGTAACTAATAATTAATTTGTAGTAAGATAATAATATATGTAATGTTTTTCACTGATAAAAATCAACAGACACTATGAAAACACTTACTGATGCCTGCTCCATACACTGTACTATCAGGTGAGGGCCTGGGTAGCAAACATTTTATCCTTATGAATAAACCAGCACAAAGAACAAGTGAATGAATGAATGAATGAATGAATGAAGCTGCAACTTAATTCACTGCATATTTCCACTACAAAATAAGTAATAGACTTTTGCTATGTTCAGGTTAGTGGTAAGAGACTTCCTATACTTTCAGGTATTCAGAAGTTGGCCTGTGACTGTGGTTCTCAAACGTTCACATGCATTGGAATCACCTGGGAGGATCCTTGAAACAGCTGGGTCACACTTCTGGAATCTTTGATTCCAGAAGTCTTGGGGGCCCAAGAATTTGCATTTCTAATAAGATCCCAGATGATGCTGATGCTTCTGGTTCAAGTACTTCACTTTGAGACCAATATTTATCTGTGATTATCATCTTATATGACAGAAGTTATATAGCATTCATTAAATATTCATTGATCACTTACTATTTCCAAAGTAGAAGTACAGCCTGTTTGCTGTAGAAAAAAGAAAAGAAATATGAATGAAAGGGAGGCATAGGAACTAAGACACAATTAAAAAATATGAGATTAAAAAAAATCAGAAGTTAAATTGCATGGTGCATATCCTCCTAATATAAGTGAAAGCACAGAGTTCTCAGAGGCCTAGAGTCAGTGTGGAGGCAGGCCAGGTACTTATTGGGCTTTGCATAATGGACAGGACACATAGTACCTGACGAGTGGGAGACAAAACGAGTATTAGCACTCAGAAGCAGGGGCCAAAAAACACAGCAAACTCCTTTTGAATACCAACTCTCTGTAGAGGATAAGGGCAAATTTTGACTTTAACTTCAGGAGAATCTGGAAGAGAAAAAGCAGTGACAGGAAAATTCAGTGGACTTTTTGAAAATGGATAGCTATATTGCCATTGACAAATAGTGTTTATCTTGCTTTAAAGCAAAGTTTTACTCTCCAAAGATATAATTCTTTAATCAAAATGTCTTTAGGATACTAAAATCATCTAATGGTTAACCAAAATCACTGAATATTAGAGAATGCACCTTAGTAAATGGAGACCACCTGGGTGTTCTTGTCACTCTTCAACCTCTGGCCTTTGAATGCATCTGTACATGGATAAGGGCAAACACCTGCTGGTTCTAGTTTGTTCTTCTTGCCTACAGTTAGGCAGTGAAAATATGTGAGCATTGAGGTCAATGGCACTAGACACAGAATGGGTAGTCTGTTTTTTAATTCTTTAACTGTATTACAGGGAAGCAACACTCTCACAGAAAATATTCATAAAGACTGTAAGCTTCTGGATGCTTTTATTTTTATATGGGTGGTTATTTATTTCCAGAATATCAGAACTAAAAGAGTTCTTAGAGGTGCACTGGCTAATTACTTTCTTTTGCAAATTAGGAAAATAGGAAATGAATGACTTGTCAAAGATGGTATAACTGATTAGTGATTTGAGTTCAGTTCGTATCTATCCCAATGGTATTCTCAGTATTGCCCTGATTTTCGAATCCAACCCCAGTGCAAACTTTTTTCTAGCCATGTGTGAACCTTTCTTACTTACAATTAAAAAAAAATTGTTTTTGTGGAGTTGAACAATTATATGTTTCGTTTATATAATTACGCTTAGCTGTAATTTTTTCAAACATATTTTTGAAGAGTCCAACTGAGAAAGAAACTGTTGGTATGTTGCTTTTGAAGCTGGACACTTATTCAGGGGGCTCAAATCACAAATTCATGCTGAAAGCCCTGTAGTTACTAACTGGCATGTTGAAGCAGAAACGAATTCTGGGTCGCTGAGGCTCCTTGCATGTTTATAGCTCTAGCTACAGCAGAATGGGTCCTTGTAAATGTCACAGGAGATAATAATTGCAATGGAAAAGAAAGAAAATGTTTGGAGCTTATGAGAAAAGACCAAACCACTCCCAATCACAGGACTGGGGAGGTCAAGAAAACATCCCTAGGGCAAGAGAGATGAAACTTCCCCACAGTCAAGAAATTAATGCTGACACCTAGTCAGCTAACTAAAGTGCAGAGCAGAAAGAGCCAGCCTGACTGTATTCTGGCTTGTGGATAGAGCTGTGTGTGTATAGTCCAAAGAGAAACAAGTGTAAAGATCATCTTGTCAGTGTAAATAAAAATCACCCTGTTGCCCAAGGGACCCAGAACTCAGTTATAGTCTGGTCAGTTCCAGCCAGGCCATCACTGTGCCATTATTGATGATAATATGGGAAGAGGGTAGTTTTCACTGTGGAGTGGAAGGAGGTATCTTCAACACTAATGTCCAATTATGTTAATGAACATGAAATTTGGCTTTGTGTGGGCATTTCTTTCCATGCTCTGAATTAGATTTTAAGAGGGTAAAATAAAACATAATAAAAAATCTTTTCTTCAGCACCATTTTTCTTTGACGATCATTATACGAATATGTGTGACAGAAACAGAAGTATTCTCATGTCATTTGCACTAAATCCAAGTATTGAACACAAGGCCCCAATGCTGGAAGGACAGAAGGTCACTGCCCTTTGGGGAGGTTACACTTTCAAACCAAATAATTAAGAACGTGTTTACCTGAATTTGGGCTGTTTTCAAAGAGGCATTGTGAAGTGCTGCCAAGCCGGGGTCGAAAGTGGGGGAAAAGCTCTGCAAAAATGTATGCCTAGATCAATGCTACTGAAGTCTGCTTTCAAATGTCCTCAGAGTATTTCTCTCAGTAGGTAAGCAACTCTGCCCCAAGGTGAGAGTTTTTTCAAAGACCGCTGTGATATCTCTGAGGTCCAGTGACAATGCTGGGCCGGGGAGCAAGAAAAAAAAAAACAGTAAACAAAACAAAACTGTGGTAGGCAGAATAGTGGCCCTCAAAGATGGTCATATATCTTGTTCTTTAATAAAAATTTATTTGTTAAGAGGCAGTAGAGAAAACTAGTTAATCCCTGGGCTGTGTGGATCTATTACATTAGTGTGTAATTATATTATGTTACAAAATGGATTTTGGACTTTGTAGATGTGATTTAGTTAAGGATTTTTGAGATGAGGAGATGTTGAGATGAGGCTACAGTGTAATTACACGGATTCTTGTAAGGGAAAGAGGGAAACAGGAAAATCAGATAATGTGATGACAGAAGTAGAGGTTGGATTGATGTGATTGCTGTCTTTGAAGATGGAAGAGGACTATCAGCCAAGGAACATAGGCGGGCTCTAGAAGATGGGAAAGGTAAGTAATGGATTCTCTCACAGACACTCTAGAAGAAACACTGGAGGCTCTGCCTACATCTTGATTTTAGCCCAGTGAGACTTCTGACCTTCTGAACTATAAAATAATAAATTTATAATGTTTAAGCCACTATATTTCTATATTTAGGACTATGTATAGGAATGCATAAAGGAAACTAATACACACTGATGGAAGGAAAGTGTATCTAGACTATGGCATCGCATTGTCAACATATTGTGTAATTTCATCTACATTAATTCTAAGACTTTGTTTATACCTCCCGAAAACCTGTGGTTTCTTCCTAGCGGACCCAAAAACAGGAAGCAGGAGTAGAGAAAGGGTTGACACATTCATTCTTTTGACTCCGTTTAAAGCTGATGAAGGGTAGTTCATCCCACTGATGAAGCTACAACAGATGGCCATGTCTGGAAGTATATCAAGTCCTGATAATCTGGCTCTGTGATCTCAGGAATGAGAGAGAGATAACTTTTCAGCAATCGCTGAAGTTGAAATATGTTTTGACCACTTCTTAGACACATGCACACACACAGAGACATGCAGGCACATAGGATACATCAAGTACTTTAAAGTTTACAAAACCTTTTCATCTCTGGCACCTCAACTGAACTCACTACTACACTATCATACTCTCTTCAAGTTAGAGGTGAGGTAATGGGATTAGAGCATTGGAATGCCTTGAGCATGGACTCTCTGCCACTAAGAGCTGGAGGGGAATCTGATTTGGTGTCCGAGTCCATGCTCTCTTCTCTTTACCACACTGCTGCCTCAGGGTCTTCTAATTCCCAACACAGTAGACCTGAATGGTTCATAATAAGCACTCAGTAAGTACTTCCAGACAAGGCTGGATTGATGCCCCTTTTCAGAAACCCTAAGGCAGTGTCTTTCTAGAAACATTTAAGGCATTTATCTTACTTGGAAAGAGCAAAAAGGAATCTCAAAGGAAAAGATGACTTCTGGAACTTACGGTTTTCCAACTATGATGTCTTTATAATTATGAAGAGCAGATGCTTGCTTTCCCTTTCTTTGGCTTGTGTAGACCAACCTCAATTAACTGTACAGCCCAGTCCTCCCCCTTCCCCCTTTGTCAACCAACTGCAGAATGATTTTATTATCCCAGTTTGAGAAAATTCTGATTCCACTGTGGAAAAGGAGGCAATTTCACACATCCCAAAGACCCCCCAAGAGTTCTGTTCTGCTCTCCTTTCCACACAGGCCACTTACAGATTCTTCCACATCTTTCTCAAGTCACACAGGGCCTAGCATGAGATGCCACACATGGCAGCGACATCATAATGGATGGGCAGCTCTTGATAGCTACTACCTGGCAGTAGCACCTGGGAGCTATTTTTGCACATATTGTAGGATTCAATGACAAAACAAAACAACAACGCATCACATTCTCCTGATGATATCAAGAATATGTGGGGTGCCTGGGTGGCTCAGTGGGTTAAAAGTCTGCCTTCGGCTCAGGTCATGGTCTCAGGGTCCTGAGATCAAGCCCCACATCGGGCTCTCTGCTTAGCAGGAAGCCTGCTTCCCCCCGCCCCCTGACTACTTGTGATCTCTCTCTGTCAAATAAATAAATAAATACTTAAAAAAAAAATATGACCCAAACCAATAATTCCTGTTTTCTGTCATTGAGGATGTAACAGCTAAGGCTATGACTTAGTCCAGTAGGTTTGGTCTAATTTTGTCTATCATCTAATTATGAGATGAAAGAGTATAATGTTTTGTTCTTTGAGGTATAGAAGTCTTCATTTGTTTATTTAATAGATACTTCTTTGTTGAGAAGTAATAGAGAAAACTAGTTAAGCCTTGCCTATGTCCTTATTCTGTTACCACAAACTGTGTGACTTTGGTTACATTACTGCTACCCCTCCGCCCCCGAGGTGCTTATTTTGTCCTGTAAGCACATCTTACAGGTTAAGTTTTTAACTTAAACATAACATCTCAGTTATTTCATCTGTGGAAGTGAGATTATGTCCCAAAACCTCATTAGGTTACAGTGAGGATTAAATGAGCTTCTATGTGTGAAGTCTTTAAAACAGGCTCAGTCACATAGTAAGTGCTCAGTAAATGTAAGCTGTAAACATTATTTTTTATTGGACATCCACTAAATGCAAGGATCTCTCCTGGATCTTGAGAGATATAGAAATAACTGAAAGAAGCAGCTCATATCTCAGTGTATGTCATCTCCATACTCAGGTTCTTTGAATAGTTCCCCATTGACCATTACATTGATTCTAAACCCCTGTGGCCTATGCTTCATCTCCCAGGACTCTCTTGTAAACTTAGGCTCTACTCAAATTAGACAAATCCACACACTTGATCAATGCATCTCACTTACTTTCTACAGCTGTGTACATGCACCTTGCTTTAATGGGACTGTCTCCACTGCTGCCCCTATTGAAATCTGACCAGACCGTCTGGCCCATTTCAAAAAAATACTTCATCCATAAAGCATTCCTTAAATGCTTCTATATAGTCTGTCTCTTCTCTATAGTCTGCACCCCTCAGAGTTAGTCCCCCCCTTTTTTGGACACCCTCAGTACTTTTTATTTGCCTTATTGTGGTACTTACCACTTTCTGCTCGGAAGTAAGGTTTTTGGTTTATCCCTGCCCTTGGGTTATAAGACACTTAGGGGAGAGTTGATGTCTAATTCTTTGTAGCTCCCACAGCATGTAATTCATGGCCTACATCATAGCTGCTCAAAAAATATTTAATGAATAAGTGTTTGTTGAAATGATGAATGGTGAAAATATAAACTCCCTCTCTGTATGTGAGCACATATGTGTACTAACACTAAATCATGTAATGGGTTTTTGTGTATGGTTTGTACAAATCATGTAAGTGTACACACCTACATTTCAATTGACAGAATAGATTTGAACAATGGTTACATACTGCCTGCATAACTATGTTTTCATATTAGAAATAATGTTAATGTGTTGCTAGTGTCTTCAGCTCTGACCACCCTCTTGTTGCTTATAGTCACTCAGATTGTCATGGTTGTGACAGCTAGAGGAAAGATTTCTATAGATAGAGACACCCCTCTGTATTTGAACTCCAGGTTATATGACTCTGTACCTCCTTCTCTGGAGAGTTGGAATGAGGGAAAATAATCCAACTCTGAAAATCTGAAGTGTAAGCCAGGGAAAAGAAGAGGATAAATCTATCTGTGGTATAAATCAACAAGTAAATTAAGAGAGAAGACTAGATGGACAGGGGCCAGTGAAGTTGGTAGTTTGTACTGGTCCCCAGCCTATGTCAGTTGCCTGAGTTATTTTGTTTTGTTTATTCTTCAACAGTCATCAAGGTGCCAGCTTCTTCTCCTTGGTGGAAATAATTTTAGAAGATGAAATCTGTCCCCAAGCCCTGTTTCTGACACAGTTACCATAGAGCAATCAGCAAATACTGCAGCTTTTTTGCAGCAACTTGGAATATTACTCATGTCACTGTAATGTCTCCACTTAGCCAGGATAGCAATTCATTTTAATACTTTTGTCTGAAAAGAAAAATGATTTCGATTTTTCTGATCACACATGGGCTCAACTATGTATCAATTTATTTTTAAGTTCAATATTTGTATTCCTGATGTAAGTGCAAACGTAAAATCAAAGAGAAAAAATATTCAAGCAAAGGAGCAAGTTGCAAATAGAGGTAGAATAAAAAAGTTCACAGTCTAAAAAACTTATCTTTAGAATTTGGGCTAATGTTCAGGTATTATAATGAGTTACTGAATGTTAATAATTGTAATATTGAGTTTTTTATGAATACCCCTGCATTCTTTCATTCTTTTTTTATTGCTATTGGTGGTATTGGTTACCCCCCACACACACACACACTTTGGGATAGGATAGAGGTTTATGAGTATGACATAAAAGAAATCTGGAGGAAGGCAGTTCAGAATAGTGAGTCAGTGAAGTTGACAGAGCCAGAATCCTTCCAGGTCACAACTCTACTCTCCAGAGAGACCAAGAAGTACTCTGTGAACTCTCATTATTCAATTAGTTTGCCCTGCTGTTTACAGATAATTATTTTACTCCTTCTCTATTAGTTTGTTGAATTGACCCTTTGATCATTATGAAATGTTCCTCTTTATTGCTGATGGCGATGCCATCTGGAAGTGTACTTTGACTAATACTAATAAAACAGTACCTTCTCTTTTACGTTTATTGTTTTCATGGTTTATCTTTGTTCCATCCTTGTACTTTCAACCTCTCCAGTCTTTTTATATTAATTACATCTTTTCTAGACATTGTATGGCTGGTCATGTTTTGTTTCTCCAGTCTGATAATCTCTATCTTTTAAATCGAGTGTTTAAGTTCTAAGACTTGGTAATGTATTTTATTAAATTCTGAGTTAATAAAAAGGGATACCTATGAAACATGTCCACACTCTGAAGAATAATAATACAAGAAACACATACACAAGTTGGACACTACTTAGTTCAGAAAGTAAAAAATCACACAACATCATTTGTCCTCCTTTTTATTGCGTTGTCTTATTTCTCATTATTGAATTTTGAGTTTTTTAAATATAAAGTCTGGATTCAAATCTTTTATCAGATATGTGATTTGCAGATATTCTCTCCTAGTTTGTGGTTTATCTTTTCATTTTCTTAAAGGTATCTTTAAAAAGAGAAGTGTAGAATTTTGATGAAGCCAAATTAATCCATTTTTTTAATGGATAATGTATTTGGTGTTGCAAGCAAAGAAATCTTTGTTTAAACTGAGGTCACAAAGATTTTCTTGTAGAAATTTTATGATTTTATTACATTTAACATTTAGGTTCATGATTTATTTTTGGTTAATTTTTGAATATGATGCAACATTCTTTTCTGGGGACAGAAGGGGCACATGAATATTGTCATTTTAATACCATTTGTTGAGAGGATGCCACTGAATTGCCTCTGAGACTGGCAAAAAACCAGTTAACCATAAATGTGAGACTCTAATCCACTTCACTGTATGTGATTATTACTGTGGTTTGACTATTTTCTATTTGTCCAATCTATTGTTGTCCTTTGGTTCTTTCTTTCCTGCATTCTTTTAAGGCATACAATATAATTTTAACATTTCCCTTTTTTTATGTATCAGGTTCTTAGCTATATCTCTTTGTATTAAAAGCGATTGAAGGGGTTTATAATGTTTCTTTAACTTGTCACAGTCTACTTAGAATTAATATTATATTGATTCAAGTAGAGTGTAGGAACCTTGCATCAGTATTATTTCTTTCCTTTTTAAAATTCTTTTTAAAGTAAGCTCTATGCCCAACATGGGGCTTGAACTCACAACACTGAGCTCTAGAGCCGCATACTCCACCTACTGAGTCAGCCGGGCACCCCAGTATTATTTCATTTATCCTCTCTGCATTCCCTGCTCTGTGCTGTTACTGTCAAATATTATACATCTACATGCATTGTAAACCTCACAATAAAACACTACTACTTTTACTGTGAACAGTCAGTTGTTTTTCGAAAAAAAAATTGAGGGGAAAAATGACACAATTTTATAGTTTTCCACATATTTACCATTCCCCCTGCCTTCCTATAAATCTGTGTTTCCATCTGTTGTCATTTGCCTCAGGACGAATAATTCTTTGCCATTGTATGTTGTGCAAGTGTGCTGACAACAGATTATTTCATCTTTTGTAAATATGAAGATGTCTTAAATTTATTCTTAATAGATATTTCCCACAAATATACAATTCTGAATTGACTCTTTTGTGTTTGTAAAGCACTTTAAAAACGTCATTTCACATTGTCTTCTGGGTTTCTTTGTTTTTGATAATAAGTTAGCTGTCATTCTGTTTTGCTGCCCTCTTGTATGTAATGTGTCTTTTTTTCATTGGCTGCTCTTATGATTATTTATGTTTCCAGCACTTTGACTCTGCTGTGCCTAGGTATGGTTCTTTTTACGTTTGTCCTGCTTGGGATTCACATAGATTCTTAGATCTGTAAGTTGATGTTTTTCACCAGTTTTGACATTATTTCTTCAGATATTTCTCTGCCCCGTTCTCTGTGTTTCTTTTTTATTGCCTTCAGCTACATATAAGTTAGCTCTCTTGATATTGACTTACAGATTTCAAAGACTGTTGATTTATTACAAATATTTGTCTCTGATTTTTAGGTTTAATCATTTCTATTGATCTGTCTTCAAGTTTTCTAACTCTTTCTTCTACTGTCTCCAGTATCCTGTTAAACCCATTCAGTGATGTTATCATTTTACAATTTGTGTTTACCAAAATCACCATCTGTTTCATTTGCATTCCCTGAAGAGTCACTCAGGATGACCATTTTTTAATTCCTTGAATATGTATACCTTTGTTGATGAATAATTGACAAAATTGTAAAATATTTAAAGGGTATATATGATTTATATATATTATATATGTATATTACATATACATATATATACACATACGACTTTTATATGTATTTTATATATATAAAATCATAGCACTGGGGCGCCTGGGTGGCTCAGTTGGTTAAGCGACTGCCTTTGGCTCAGGTCATGATCCTGGAGTCCTGGGATCGAGTCCCACATCAGGCTTCCAGCTCCATGGGGAGTCTACTTCTCCCTCTGACCTTTTCCCCTCTCATGTTCTCTCTCACTCTCTCTCAAATAAATAAATGAGATCTTAAAAAAAAATCACAGCTCTGTGTGTGTGTGTGTTCCCTCTCTCATCTAATTAACACATCCATCACTTCACACATTTACTTTTTTTTGGTGACATTTGGGTATTACTTTTTCTTTTATACATTCCTTGAAAACAATGGTCTTATATATTTTGAACAGTTTTATAGTAGTTTATGGTAGGTGGGCATACTTTCATCATTTAGGTAAATTTACTCAAAGGCTAGAAGTGCTGCGATAAATGATATTTGAGGATTTTGGTTGGGGGGTGGGGAGGAATATAGAGAGAAATGGTTTATTGTAGTAATATCCTTGCATAGCATTAAGACTATTGTTTAAGAATGGATGCTGATGTAAAAATGTTACATATAATTTGATGATAACTATTCATGACTGTATGGCTATAACATTCTAAAAGGGGGAGAGGGTGGAAAAATCAGGGATATGGTGAGATGTACAATTATGGCTTTTAGTGATGAGACAGTAGTGACAGTGCAAAAAGAAAACAAGAGTCAGGAAGCCTGGCCTGTGCTTTCTGCTGATCTCATAATTCTGGCGGGCAAGTGACCTCTCGTAAGTCTTATCTCTCATTCTTGCACAGCTCACAGATGGATATAGTAATACATACATGTCATTAAGGATTGTAGAAGATTCAAATGAGGTGTAGGGAATGTAGAACATAGTGTGAATTCTGAAGCTGTGCAAAAATTATTCTTACTATTATCAATAGTCTCTGAAGAAGTCACACACTGCTTTTTCCATTGATTTCAGATAGTGATCACTACTATATGGATTATTAGAGGACTGGAAATAGTTTGTCTAGCAGAGCCCTGGGGAAATATTAGAGTCTTTGTTATAAATGGAAGACTCAGGGGTTTTTGTTTGAATCTTTTCCTGAACCACTGTTGGAAGAATATTTTGGAAGAATTTATTTTGGGAGACGAAAAGATTTTGAAATGTCTTTCAAATACAGGTTTATGTACAAATCAGTGTATTATTCCATGTGTGGGAAACATTTCAGAAAATCAGATTTTGCCTGTGCCATAAATAGCAAACTGTGGGAAACAATGTTCAGTCAATCATCTACCTGATACTACTGGTTTGATAATTTATTTTTACTACATTCCCTATTTGAGGTAGATTGAGTAGATGCTTTATCTCAGATATGTTCAGAAAGAGAAAAAAGCAAAGAGCTGGTCAATTGGTTTGTAAAGTTAACTGGCCCACTTGGGTGGTAGCTATTAGAGATGTAGGGTACACCCTAGATGATACAGGTGTATCACCCAAGGTGATACAGGCTGGATGTCTGTCATTTCACCTTTTCATCAAGACATGTGACTTGTTGAATCTTCCTGTAGGGTCTAGGTACTTCATTTATCCTTGATTCTACTGACTTTGAGGCAAAGAAAGAGAGTTATTCCTTCCGTTGAAGAAAATAGAGTCAGCTACCACTAAATCTTCAGGAAAAACAAAAAAATAATAATTTAAAAAGAAGGAGGGTTGTCTTACCCAGAGCACATCACCAATGAGCTCTGCTAGAAAAATACTTTGGATACAGTCAGTGCTCAAAAATTATTTAATGATTGAGATAGTATAATTTGTCTAGAGCAAAATATTAGAGTAAGTATTGTTTTCTTTATCCTGACAGAGAATATCTGGCAGAAATTAAGTAACCAATGTCTAAATAGTAGAATACATGATATGGAAATTGTCACATCTTCACAAATGGTGAAAATATATTTTCCTATATATATAGCAACATGGTTAAGATCAGGTAAGCCAAAGTGAAATTATGTATATAAGGTCAGGTTATGCCTTATCCCACACTTTGACTCCTTTCTGCAGCCATCTTTCATGACTTGCTGTGCTTGAAGGCTTGTACTTGGGCATTGAGGAGAAGGCTGGAGTGGGAAGCATGCTCCTCCCCATTTCCAGGGGATACTGGCAAAAGGTGTATGGGACTTGAGAGACCAGCTGTGCTCCCTGGGTGCATAGGTGAGGAAGAACAAGACGAGTTGGAGAGAGGGATAGTCTTTCTAAATTTTCAAGGGATGGCATGTCCACGTTTGGTGGGAACTGAGGGTGGTGAGGCAGTGTGGCAGGCAGGCAGTGCTCTCTCAGAAGATGTTATCAGTTGTGGTGGTAGAGAGGTGCTGCCCCAGATGTCCTGGTCAGTGGTCTCCTTCAGGGAGGTGAGAGAAAGGACAAATGTACATTTATTCCTGAACAAACATGAGCTGGGACTCACCCCAGGGTCTCCCAGAAATAACTGAGAGATGATCAAAGACCTTGGGGTGTAGGCCAGGGGAATGAAGAATGAGAATCTGCGGTTCTTCAGGTGTGGCTGTAGGCCAGGAAATTGTTATTATTAATATTAATGTGACCTTATTTTACCCACAGACTGCTGAGACTAGGAAATTCAGGTTACACATAGTATATTTATTTTCAAAGCATTTTCGTTTCTTAATACATTCTTATGTGAGCCTTGTGATCAGGGACATCCCTTGGGTATAAGGATCCAAGGCCAACTCTCACTATGTTAGTCCTTTATCCCCATCGCTCTCAAGAGAAATCAGGTTATGGTGGATCAAGAGAATTTTTGAAGAGAATAAAAGTTATAAACAGGCATATTATAGAAGAGATGGATGCTTACTCTTCCCCTCTCTTTGCTCAGATGGTGCTGGTAATGGGGGAGAAGGATCATAGTGGGTAGGTAAGGGGGAGCTCAGTTGTATGCATTCCTGGGTTCAGGCATGTTGGCTGTGATGGAGCAACCCTGCAGGAATTGATCTTTCCACCACTAGAATGTTACTCCATGTTACCCTACGTGTAAGATACACACTTGTGTGCAGAAAGTATCTCCTTTCAGACTTGTAATTCCCTTGACATGGAAGATCAGTGACAGAAGTCTTTATATTCTGTATAAAAACAAAATCAAATTTATATATTAAAATCATTTGTTAAAAGATTTAAGTTGTTTTAAAAAAATTGAAATGCATTTCCGATGGAAAAAATGTTATGGGCTGAATTGTGTCTTTCTTCAAATTCATATTTTGAAGCCCCAACCTCCAGTACCTCAGACTATAACCACATTTGGATATAAGCTCTTTAAAAATGTGATTAAATTAAAATCAGTTCCCCTCCTTAGGGTGGGGCCCTAATTCAGTATCACTGGTGTCCTTACCAGAAGTTGAAGAGACACCAGGGGGTGTGCATGGGGCAGAGGGATAGTCATGTGATAAGGCAGCACAGAGAAGTCATGTGCAAGACAAAGAGAGAGACCTCAGGGGAAACTATTCCTACTAGCACTTCCATCTTGGGCCTTCCACCCTGCAGAACTGGGAAAGAGTACATTTCTATTGTTTAAACCACCCAGTCTGTTGTACTTTGTTATGTCAACCCTGGCAAATTTGTATAGTCCTGAATGAGAGAGACATTTTCTGTCCTGTTTCTTGCTGTATGTGTGACACCTAGAAAACTTCCTGGCACACAGTAAGCACTCAGAAACCCTTCACTTAATGAGTAAATAAAAGACTGAATGAGGTACCTGCTAGGAAGTCTTTCATACCAAGGACATATCAGTCCAGGTCAAGGGACCTATTTGGAGTCCTTATGTCTCTTTTTTTCTTCTAGCATAAAGCCAAAGTTCACACTCTCCAAGCCAAACCCCTGCCCCCCATGATTCAAATTTTCACTTATTCTGTGTTAGTTAGAACTTATTTAGTGTTCTTGTTCCTGAGACTTTCACATCAGTGGTTTGCTTATAGATTATTCCCAACACAGAATGACCACCACATCAGTGTCCAGGTCATTCTCCAGCTTCCTCTATACATCCTATGCCTCGCCTTTATGGCCTAGCTAATGTTCTATGAGCTGTCTCATACCTTGGTGTGTCTACTGATTATCCCATTCTTGTTCTGGAATCCTGTGGCACTTACTGTGTTACTCACCTGAGAAACAGCATCTGCTATCTATGTTGATATTTATCTTATTATATCATTCTGTCTCTCAGTATGCATAATAATACCTAACATAATAAGCATATGTAAATGAAGCAGTCATAATTAGAATGGTGGTGATGGTAACAAAAAGGAAAGGTCTTCTGACACTGCACTGAGCTACTGAGAACAGAGTAGGCCTACTCCATCCTACCATGTCAACTGCAACAGGAGGCTGACCTGAAGTTTTTAATAGCAGCAGATGTGGCCATCCTGCCATCAAATGTCAGTATTAGTGTGCATACCAGTCCTGCAAGCTGACACAACATCATTAACCATCTCCATACATTCTAGAGGAGTCAAAAATTTCTCCTTTGAGAAGGCTCCTGAAAGTACTAAGTCAGGGGCTTAGGGGGAAATGGACCTCTGTCTGGCACTGGACCAACAGTGAATATACAAAGCAGGACTTCCAGGCTATTAGGATGATAATTGCTTATAGAATTGCTAGAGCATAGCATCTTTTCAGACGAGTCTACCTGAGAAATTCAGCTTCAGTACACCCGAGGAGTGACTGAAATAAATTAGGAGATGGAAAAATTCAGAACTCCATCAAGCTTAGACGAGTCAGAAGAAGTGAATCAGATAAATACATTAACATGCACACACACAGTGACGGATGAGGCAGATGACATTTTATGCTTCTTTAAACTGACTGATGAAGATCAGACAAATTAGAAATAGCTGTAGACAAGTTCAAGAATGTCTTTCTAGTATATACAGAAAAGGAAGCTTTTTTCCCCAGTTTTATTGAGAAATAATTGACATGCATCACTGTATAAGTTTAAGGCATACAGCATGATGGTTTGATTTACATTTATTGTGAAATGACTACCACAGTATGCTCAGCTAACATCTGTCTTTTCATATAGACACAATAAAAAGGAAGGAAAAAAGAAAAGAATAAAGGGAAAAAAATCTGTCCTTGTGATGAGAACTCTTAGAATTTACTCTCCTAACAATAACTTTTTCTTTTTTTTTAAATAACTTTTCTATATCATACAGCAGTGGTAGCTGTAGTTGTACATTATGTCCCTAGTATTTCTTTATTTTGTAACTGGAAGTTTATACCTTTGACCACCTTCCGCCAATCTCCCCTCCCCCGACCCCCTGCCTCTGGTATCTACAAGTGTGATCTCCTCTTCTTCTATGAATCTGTTTATTTATTTGTTTTATAGATTTAACATGCAGGTGAGATCATACAGTATTTATCTTTCTGTTTCAGACTTATTTCATTTAGCGAGTGTCTTCAGGGTCCATCCATGTTGTCACAAATGGTAGAATTTCCTTGTTTTTAATGGCTGAATAATAGTCCATTGTATAAGTATATATATATATATATACCCCACAACTTCTTCTTTTTTTTTTTAAAGATTTTATTTATTTATTTGACAGAGAGAGATTACAAGTAGGCAGAGAGAGAGGAGGAAGCAGGCTCCCTGCCGAGCAGAGAGCCTGATGCGGGCCTCGATCCCAGGACCCTGAGATCATGACCTGAGCCGAAGGCAGAGGCTTTAACCCACTGAGCCACCCAGGCACCCACCCCACAACTTCTTTATCCACTCATACACTGATGGACACTTAGGTTGTTGATTCTGTGTTTTTGTGATTATAAATAATGTTGCTATGGGCATGGGGGTACAGACATCTTTCTGAGTTAGTGTTTTCATTATTTTTCCTTATATTCCCCAAAGTGTAATTACTGGATCAAATGGTAGTTCTTATCATTTGTAATTTTTTGAGATTCTTCCATATTGTTTTCTGTGGCAGCTGTACCAGTTTACATGCCAACAGTGCACATGTTTTTCCTTTTTCCCATATCCTTGCCAGCATTTGTTATCTTTTGTCTTTTTGATAATAGCTATTTTAACATGTATGAGGTCATATCTCATTGTGATTTTAATTTGCATTTCCCTAATGACGACTGATATTGAGTATCCTTTCATGTACCTGTTGGCCTCTGTATATCTTTGTTGGAGAAATGTCTATTCAGGTTCTTTGCCCATTTCTTAATTGGGTTATTTTTTGTTGTTTTAAGATTTGTTTTATTTATTTATTTATTTTTAAAAGATTTTTTTTTTTAAATTTACTTGTGAGAGAGAGAGAGGGCACAGGCAGAGGGAGAAGCCAGGTCCTTGCTGAGCAAGGAGCCCAGTGTGGGACTTGGTCCTAGCACCCTGGGATCATGACCTGAGCCGAAGGCAGATGTTTAACTGACCGAGCCTTCCAGGAGTCCCTATTTACTTATTTTAGAGATAGAGGGACAGCACAAGTGGGGGAAGGAGCAGAGGGAGAGAGATAAGCAGACTCCGTTCTGAGGGCAGAGCTTGATGCTGGGCTCTGTCCCAGGACCCTGAAATTATGACCTGAGATGAAATCAAGTCGATGCTTAACTGACTGTGCCACCCAGGTGCCCAGGTTATGATTTTTTGTTACCGAGTTTATGAGTTCTTTACGTATTTTAGATATTAACCCCTTATCAGATATATGGTTTGAAAGTATTTTGAAAAGGAATCTTAAGGAGCAGAAATATGAAATAGCCCTGGAAAATCGAAAGTGGGGTAATGAAGAGAATATTCCAAGTGTTGTATATCTTTGCCCAACTTTTATAAACTTTAAAAAGACAGTTTTAAATATAATATTTTATTTTTAAAGGATGTTAGAGCAATGAAAAAGTAATACTAGAAATTAAGACCATTTCTGTGAAACTTGTATGTTACAGATACTAGGACCTTATAGATTATAGTTTCCTATTCTTAGCCTAATCATAGAATATGAAATTATTAATTTAAACCATAATTCAGAATGTGAACATCATCTCATGGTTACTCACTTTTACTGGCTCTATATTAAATCTATATTTTAGGGTAGCTAAAGATTATTAGATGTCAATATTTGCAGAAAACAAAAGCATGTATTATTGACTCAGGTTTTGATTGTATTTAGATCATAAAGTGCTTCTGATTTGAAGTTTTCACAAGATTTTCTTTTTCCTCTATATTGGCATAGCTGAATGTATATGTTTCCAATGCATGTTTTTTTTTTTCTTAACCTGGAAATTTGGAAAGCAGAGAAATGAAATGTGGTTGCCAATAAGGGAATAAGTGGAATTGAAATACGTAGCTGATGGCACTCTACATTTTGAAGATGTAGTAATTTTGGGAAACTAATGGCAAAGTAAGTTAACCTTGGAGTGGAGAAGAAAACATGCAAAGGTCAGACACTGTTGGCATTTTCTTCTTCCTGAGTCGTTATGCTGTTGATGGCTAAACCCTTCATATTGCTTAGTCATAATGAACTTCACCCTGTTGGATGGTCAGATGAAGCAGAGTCATTAGCAAATGAACATGAAGTTGCTACATGTCTAAACAATCCCATACAGGTGGGAAAGTGCGCTTTAACACCTAAATTGCACAAAAGTGGAGCACAAGTCATCTCAAGTTGAGTTCCTTATTTATATGAAAATATGAGGAGTCCGTGCATGAGCAGTAACAATCACGTTTCTGCTTTCAAACTTACCATTACTATTTTCTAATATAAGCCCTCTATTTAGTTAGATTGAAGAAATCCTAAATTCACCTCCTCCAGCCACACCTTCTCTCAAAAACGCTACCAGGGAGTACTTCTGACCACGTGATGGTGTCCATTCTTTCATTCTGTAATGTCCAAATTCTTTTCTACTTTTTCCAGTTGCATGCATTGTTTATTTCATTCATTGTTTGGTGCATTTTATGTCATTTGGCACTTCATGTATGCAATTTTGTAATGTGATAATGAATGAGGGTTTCATCTCAACTTGACTTGTCAGATTTTTGAGGGCACATACCATACTTTTTATTCTGGGTACTGTGATTTTCTTACTAAAGGACATTGGTTAGACAGAAGAAATAATTTTTTTTAAAGATTTTATTTATTTATTTGACAGAGAGAGAGAGAGATCACAAGTAGGCAAAGAGGCAGGCAGAGAGAGAGAGGAGGAAGCAGGCTCCCGGCTGAGCAGGGAGCCCGATGCGGGTCTCGATCCCAGGACCCTGAGATCATGACCTGAGCCAAAGGCAGAGGCTTTAACCCACTGAGCCACCCAGGCGCCCAAGAAATAATTTTTTAATGACCTTCCATCCAAGTATTTTTTTGGCTTTCAAATAAGTTTTTTTTTAAAGATTTTATTTATTTATTTGACAGAGAGATTACAAGTAGGCAGAGAGGCAGGCAGAGAGAGAGGAGGAAGCAGGCTCCCTGCTGAGCAGAGAGCCCCATACAGGGCTCAATCCCAGGACCCTGAGATCATGACCTGAGCTGAAGGCAGAGGCTTTAACCCACTAAGCCACCCAGGTGCCCCTCAAATAACTTTTTAAAAGCTGTGATCTGAGAAAAGATTTCGAGTCTTATATTCAGAAAATCTTTTACTAAGGGTTTACTTTGTGAATTATAGATCCATATGATACAGAAACTTCAACCTTATACAAAAAACAAGCTTTCAGTATTTCTTAATGAAAAGGTCATGGTGTTATGTTTTAGTTTTGTTTAGTAAGGAACCATAAATCAGAAAATACAACACATTGTACACTATCACTAGTGATCTGGAATAAGCTTTAGAGCATTCCAGAATGAAGGGTGAGTTTGACTTGTCAAAAATGTGACAGGTAGGGCGCCTGGGTGGCTCAGTGGGTTAAAGCCTCTGCTTTCGGCTCAGGTCATGATCTCAGCGTCCTGGGATCGAGGCCCGCATCGGGCTCTCTGCTCAGCGGGGAGCCTGCTTCCTCCTCTCCCTGTCTCTCTGCCTGCCTCTCACCTAGTAACTTGTGGTCTCTCTCTATGTCAAATAAATAAATAAAATCTTTTAAAAAAATGTGACAGGTAGGACTGTTAAGTGTAGAAGGTGCTGTGGGGTGCTTAGAGGTGTTGGAAGAGCAGTGTGTTATGTGCAGTTTGGTGTCACTGCCACATAAAGGTAGTGTCAGGGAACCTTGAATTTTGAGACTGGAGTGGTGGGCAGGAAGCATGGATGTCCTGTTGGGCAACAAATCCATGATAGCCTCCAGTGGCGGAGGTCAGGCTCAGATTCATATTATATTAAGACTGCTGTTCTCTGTGATGGAGATTTTGAGCTCATTTTCTCAATTGAGGTGTATGATCATGACACTGTTAGTCATGAATTTACAGAGGTACAAAGTCCATCCACCTAGCCTGTTGGTACTTGTGTCTAGCATTATATGTCTTGGAAAGAACTATTATTATATTCAAGAAAAGAGTGGTTTATTCTCAGATCATCCAAATAGGTTAACTAATTACTGAAGATTACCTTGATATTTTCTCCATCACAGTTTGGAGAAAAGGAGTAGATTTGTCTAGGTGGGAGAACTGCTAAAACCAAAAAGAAACTAGTATCCCAAGCACATTTGATGCTTGTATTTTAAAAGTGGAGAGATAATGGATTATACAACAAGGAAAGGGACAAAATGCTTTTAATATCCACTAGCAAAAAAATAAATAAGTCAAATCGATGGACAAATTGGTAGGTAGGTAGGTAGTAGATAGATAGATAGATCCCCTTTTTTAATTAAAAGCTAATTTTGATTTCCATAAATCTCTATCATTACTCCTTGGGTTATGAGGAGTGTGAAGGAAATTTAAGATATTTACCAACAAAGGAAGGTGTGGCAACTGGCTGAAAATAAATCAATTAAAGCCTTAGAATTATCTAGCCAGTGGCACCTATCCTAAGACACCTGAACAGTCCTCTGGATGTCAAAGTGGGAAAATGGGAGAAATAGTTGTAGCAACTTCTATAGGAGTTTTCTTTTATCAGTTGCCCAAAAAGTGTCATTATGTGAAATTAATGATTATAAAGTACTTGAAAAAACAGGAAAGTACAAGAGTGATTTGAGGCCCAGTAAACCTGATCCACTGACCATGAACTGAAATCTAGATTTGGGAAAGTGCAGAGTACAAATGTGACTTTGTTCAAATGTCAGGTTGAAAGTGTGGAGATTCATCAACTGGGGAGGTCATTAGATACTCCCTTTATTGTACTGTTCTCTTTTCTGCATGCACTAGATGACCAGAATAGAATTCTTTACAGAATAGAGATGTTTTGGTCATATTGCTGAAATACAGGCCTCGGGACAGGAGCTATAGCTTACCTACTGACCACCAGGATTGGTAATTGCTTCCAGAGGGGTCTGTTCTTCTCCAGTGAGTTGGAAGGCAACAATACCATTACTCACAAACCACTTGTGTTCAAAGGTGAGAGAAACCAAGCTATCCAGACGAGTGTCCAATGTTTTGATGACAGATGAACCCTGTTATGTGGAAGTGATTTGGTGGGTAGGATACAAGGTAGAAATCAAAGCTACCCCAAACCCAGACTCCTGAATGCTAATATCTTAAAGGCCATTTTGGCATCATAGTGCTTACCAGATATTGTATAGCATTGCATAATATCTCAGCCTGGAGACTACCAAGTGTCAACCAATACATTACATATGAGGGGTGATGGCTGAACAATCCAAGAAGCAGGGATCAGGGAATTGTAGGTTTTAAACATGCAATTTCCTAAATTGACTACCTGGTATAAATACATCAAAGATAAAGCTACTCGTGACGTATTCATTTATTCATTCATTCACTTCTTCATTTAGGGCAGTAGCTTTGTTTCACTGGAATTCATACTACTGAATTTAAGAAGCCATAATTATAAGTGAGCGAAATAATAGAATTAAAGAACTGACAATCGAAATCTGTTATTCTAGTCATCCTTCTCTTCCCTATTTACTCACACTTCGATCTTTCAGGTCATTTCTACTTAACATCTAGAGATTCATTGTTGAGTGGGAATACTTTTTAATTGATGAAAGATTATACAACTTCACTGCTTTATTTGTCTCACCATTCTTTTTCTTATTTCACAAACAGCTGATTTTTCTGGCGGCATGTAGAAACATCTAATGGGTAATGGCAGTCAAAGAGGAAAGACTGTTACCTGCACCACTGACACAGAAGCATAACTTTTGAGTATTCTGTGTGTTATAATACCAAAGACTTAGAATTGTGTGTTTCAGCTGACATTTACGTTGTATTTTTTTTTCTCGATAAATTTTTGAAATCTGTTGGAACCAACTAAGGTTACCCCATTGCAAGTAGTGACAGTCCACACATGTTCCAATGTTGGCCAGGACATTTATATCAAAAAGTCTTCAAGAGGGTACATACACTTCTTAATAACTTCCTGTTTCTTCTGAGAAAATCAGAGGTGGCACAGACAACACATCATGTTCTCAGCTGCCTCGCTTAAGTGCTACTTCCTGTCTCTGTCTCTCTTGCCTTCTCCCTGTTTCTCTTTTCCCCCTCCCCCCTCTCCTGTAGTTGGTATGTAGTGCCTACATAAATTTTCATAGAACTGACAAGTGCCGTAAATAACTGCTTCTCTGTGGATGGGTGTCTGGATACTTTTCTGTCCTAGCCATACAACTTCATAAAGCTATCTGAGGGAGGCTTTCAGATCCCTCCTGTTTTATTGCATGCTGCATCCATCTTACATCGATAAGTGATGACAAATAGGATAAAAAATCTCCCAAATGTTTCAACAGAAAAATCAAACAATCATTTGTTTTGGCTTCACTGTTTTTGATATCTGGAATGTGACATGAACTTTGCCTGTCGACTTTTCATTTCAGATTTGTTTTTGTTAACTCTTAACACCATTGTTTTATTTCTGTCTTACTCTATTTGGCCATACGCTTTCTGCTTGAATTCAAACTGTTTGTCAAATGTGATAACGGGGCAGAAAGATGCAGCATGAGAAGTTAGCCTTCTTGTCTTTCAGCGTTTTCCTCTGGATGTAACTTTCCTAATATTAATGCAACTGTACATTTCACTCACAAATTCCAAAGCCCTTCAGAAAGGGCAATTGTATCTTCATCATGAACACGTCATCTTATTCTGTGGTTCCAGTAATCTTCTTTTTGTGGGCTCAGGCACATTCTGAAGATGCAGAACTGGAAAAAAAGCTTGGCCACCTTGTTTCCTAGAGGAGACTCACTCATATTCCATTTATGACCTTTGCTGCTAAACCCAGAGAGTTCCAGAATGAGCTTGGACCTTGTCTGAGATGCCTCTGAGGTAGCAGGCTGTGTCGCTTTGCATCTCTCAAACCACGTCCCTTTTGGCATTGTTACTTCCAGTATCTCTCTCCCTGGCATTATCACCAACCACCTTCATCCTTTCTTTCTTTTTTTCCCCCATTTTTTTAGAAGTAAAACTTTTAATCTTTAAAGAGTGTGGATTATCCAGAAGTTCAAGGACAAATCCAGGGTATCCGAGATTTCAGGCCCTTCCTGTGTCTGCGGCAGACACCCTCTTTGGCCTTGTGCAGGTCATTTCAGTTCTCTCCACTTCTGCTTTCCCATCTGTTAAAAAGTGGATAATAATATTTGCCTCACTGGGGTGTATTTATGCTTAATTACTGTAATTGCTTGTAAACAATTTGCTATCCTGGGATAAAACATATGACTGAAGAACAAAAATTAGAGGAGACAATTTAACGTCTCTTTATATATTTTTAAAATTTATTACATGATTGCCTTTTTCCCAGCAGCTTATTTCAATAGTATGCATAGCAGCCACTCAAGGTAAGGGATAATGTGGTAACATGAAAAAACACCTTATTCTAGAAGTCAGGTTTCTTCTCTAGTTCCAGCCCTAAATTGCTGTGTGCTATTCAGGTTTTGCTGGGCTTTAGATACTTTCTTCAAAAGGAATAGTAACACTTGCCCAATTTATCTTACAGAGATGTGAAAGAGTATTGCATGCAATAGCTGATGTGAAGAAGGATTTAGGAAATTAAGAGACCTGTAGAAGTAATTTTACTCAACCATTTTATAGCAAGATGAACCCTAAGACTAATGCGTTAATGAGAAAACAGAATGTTGGGTATATGTCATATATTTTATATAATATGCATGTGTACACACACACACACACACACACAAATGTATATATTTTAAATATTTCCCTAAGAGCACAGTGCCCAACTCATGTAAGTCCACAATAAAAATTACCTGTTATTATTATTTCTAGGTCACCCAGAAGATTCCATATATGCTATTAGATCCACTGATACTATAAGTCGTAGGGCACATTGCTTTGAAACTGCCTCCGTTGCCCTCATAGCACTAACTCTACATGGAAAGAGCAACATATTCAAGGTTGTTGAAAGATGCTGAGAATCCTTTCCAGACCTCTAGTATCTCTATTTACCTTGAATTTTTCAGGAAATTCCATTAGAGGTTTACCCCTTTCTGTCTCTTCACAAGGGGAAAGTAATCCTAAAAAAGTCCATCAAAGATATTATTGACTTTCAGACTCTTAACTCCAAGAGGCAGGGATGGTCTGGAATGTGTGAAGATCTATATAGAAAATTCTGGGGAAGGTTGAGAGAATGAAGATTCCAAAGGGGAGATGGAGATGGTTTAGGATCAGGACAGATAATGTGATATAAAAAGAATAGAGTATAGTAAAGTAGATAGGAGAGACCTGCAGGGAAAAGTCAATTCTACATTAAAATCTGTGATGATAGATAGATAGATAGATAGATAGATAGATAGATAGATAGATAGATAGATTAGATAGATGCATCTTTCACTGTATACTGTTCTTGCTAGAGTCAGTGGGGTTTAAGTCAGCTTATCAAAATCAGTTTGGTGTAAAATGAGAGATGGAAGGTGGTGGTTTGGGGAACAAATCGCTTTATGCTCATTAAAACCTCTTTCTGTGTAGGAATCCTTAACTCAAGGATTGTATATAGGTGGAGACCCCACATTGGAAAGTACATATATATACTCCAGATCCTAAAAGTTCTCTTTCTCTGCTCTCAGAGTGGGGAATTAGACAATATGGGACCCAGGAATCCTGTAGGACTATTCCACTGAAGTCACCTACATCCAGTTTTAGGTTCATAATTGGAGTAATGCACTGATGTAAGGCTGTTGGCTCCTAGAGATTGCTTGCTTACTGAAGTGAGTTTGTGCCTAGGAGAACAGAGAACTTTGGCGGCTGAAAAGACTCTATCCTTGTGTGCAGCAGGGGAATTCAAAGTCTCATGGAACAAGAGAAGAATGCGGCATGCACATGAGTATGTGTGGTTTGTGCATGTGGAAGGTGTTCCCAGTGCCCCCAGTGCCTATTTCTAACTTATGGGCATGAGTTAGCATGAAGACAGTGTGAACGCAGCCCACGTGGGCCATGGGAAAGCCAACAGGGATGAGCTGAGTAAATCTGAGTGGAGTTCATCTCCTATACCTATTATGTGTTTTATTGTATGACTGAGAGCTCCTGGGTAGGCCCAGACAAAGCCACGTTATCGATTCCTCTATGTCCCTTCATGATTTTGCGTGCTCTTCCCTGAGACCATTATCTAAAACATTGTCTGCAATTAATCTTCAAGGCAGCATGTAATCAGCCAAAAGCTACAAGACTAGGGTTTCAAACAGTCCCAAATGCTGAGGTTTGGGACCTACGATAGAAAGATTTGGTAGAGAGTTACCTAAATGGTCAAGCTTCCTTAAGCAGAGTAGATTATTATGCATGATGAGTTGGGACATGAAAACATGAGGACGTAGGATATGAGTGAATATATTTCTTTATAATGTATCTGTCCATGGAGGCGGGGGAAGGAGGAGGGGGATTGGAAGGTGAAAGCGTCCAGATGCTGGCGCGCAGTAAAGCATTCCTGGCTGTTAGTTCCAGTAGGTCATTACTGCATTAATTTGGTGTTTAATTAAATGCCTGTGCAACAGACCATTTATTTGTTATCTAATATTAGCTTTGGTTCTTATCAATTAAATGCTAGCTGAGGGCTTGATTCACTTACATTTTATGTCCCCTTATACTCTTTTCAGAAACAACAGCCAAACCCAACAAGGCCTCACTGTGCCCAGAAAGATTTATACACCCAGATTTCAGTGTGGGGAATACAATATGCTGGTGTTATTAGGTGAGAGTAAGGGAAATAAAAAGAAGATGCCGTTTCATTTTGAGAAAGCAATTACCCAAATACATGGGCTGTGGTCTGCCTTTCCCCTCCCCTTGCCCTCTGAACAACCGGAGGTATTAAGCGCAAGGGGGAGGTGGAAGAGGTGTATATTACCCATCCAGTGTTGACATGTTTTATCCCCCATCCCCATTCTGCCTTCCCAGGTGCTAAAAGCAAAGGCTTCTGGCTTTCCCCTGGTGAAATCTCTCCTTTCCTTGCATATATCTGAGCTTTTAGTGAGACCTGTAACACTGCCATGAAATGCATGAAAGCTAAGGGTTTGTGTACCCAGTGTCAAGTCAATCAAGGTTCACTTCAACTGAAATCTTATTTCGGCCAAAAGGAGTACAAAAAGGCCAGGAAAGGTAAGAGGATTTCCATGGCACAGTGGAAATGCTGGGAATATGACCTAAGTGAGTGTTTGCTACCAGTCAGTTGTTTGCATATCACTGTTGACATTCTTCTTGTGCCTACTGCCACATACCACCTGTCTATCACTTACTTAAATTTTTCTTCAAACCTATCTATTCTTTTTAAATTAGAAGCTAATTTTTTTTTAAAGATTTTATTTATTTATTTCACAGCGGGAGAGAGATCACAAGGAGGCAGAGAGGCAGGCAGAGAGAGAGGGGGAAGCAGGCTCCCTGCTGAGCAGAGAGCCCGATGCGGGCCTCGATCCCAGGACCCTGAGATCATGACCTGAGCCGAAGGCAGAGGCATTAACCCACTGAGCCACCCAGGCGCCCTAGAAGCTAATTTTTAAAAGAAAACTTGACTTCACTATTCCAAACACATGACTGGTATTACTTTCCATAAGAAGGCAGTAAGTATGAAAATAAATATAATATAACTACACACATTATTAATTTATGGGAATATACTATTACCTGTCAGAGGCTCTGAGCCTTCAAGTTTCAAGTCACTTCCTTTGCTAAAAAGGAGAAAAGCAAGTATTAGAGAGGTGTTAAAGATGTACAATTCCAGACTGAGAATTTATCCTTGGTGTCATCATAAGGATGAAAAGAGAATTGTAAAGGGAATAACTTTCTCACTATGTGATTCAGTTTTATTTGCCAAACTTGCGCACCACCTAAAATTATCTATAGCTTTTCACACTTGGGAAACTACCACTCTAAGTCACTAGAGTTCTGTTGTAAACTTATCTGAAGTTCTAGCAAAAGGTCAAGAATGATTTGGGATGGAGTAATCTGCAGGGATCAATAAGACGCTTCAGAAACTAGTAGTTCCCCCTGTTGCAGAGAGCATATCAGGCACAGGGATGTTGTTTTCTGGAGCTTCCGATAGCTGCGATCATACCTGTGGACCCCTCTGTGCAGCCCCTCTGTGCTTTGTTTCCCTTCTCCCTGACCACTCGCCCCATCAGAGGTGCAGCACCACACATATAATCTCTCCATTATCATCAACCCTCAGCTATCAGGGCCTTGCACAATGTTCCATTTAAAGCTTGTTCCTTTCAGGCCTTTTCCGTGAAAAGTTACTCAAATATCTTTCAGTATAATCACAATTAGTGATTATATCACAATTATTTGCAAGTTTTATCCTTTACAACTGGATAAGAGCATGTGTGGTAACAGAGCCAGTGTGTTTTTTGTTTTTTTTTTTTGTTTTTAAAGATTTTATTTATTTATTTCACAGAGGGAGAGAGATCACAAGGAGGCAGAGAGGCAGGCAGAGAGAGAGAGGGGGAAGCAGGCTCCCCGCTGAGCAGGGAGCCCGATGCGGGCCTCGATCCCAGGACCCTGAGATCATGACCTGAGCCGAAAGCAGAGGCTTTAACCCACTGAGCCACCCAGGCACCCGCCAGTGTGTTTTGAAGAAGGAAAATGTTTAGAGTGTACAGGAGCAGTGTGGACATGCTTGCTCCCAGTGAGGGCCTTGTAGGACTCTGGGCCAGTCTTACCTGTCTGCCCCTGCAATGTGAGCTTCCTAAGGCTCCGTATACACAGATAGATCTCTTGTCAGGTCTTAATTGTTTCTCTCTCATGGCCTAAACCGTTCTATTGCATGTAGTTCTCAAGGTACAAATGAAATGTGAGTTTTCTTCCATTCATTCTGGTAATGGCCTCTAGTTTCCATACCATGTGACAAAGCTTGACTTCAAGAGGGTAGGAGGACTAGAAGAAGTAGGACCTGAAATTTGGGTCCCCAGGTCTCATTAGGTTGAATAAGTGCTAAAGAGAATGACTCTCCTGTAAGTTTGGGGAGGAAACTAGATACCAAAGGAACATGGCAACAGGTTATAATTCAAGTATGACATTCACTTTGGGGATATTTAAAGCAAATGAAAATCTCTCCCAAAAGGTTGGAGAAATACAACTTTGGAAAGATGACATGTAAAATTTAGGTAGACTGATTGGCAGGCAGCCTGCATCAGGAAAGCATTTCTCACCAGTTACCAGATCCCAAGCTCTTGGACTAGAAGGTTAGTATGGCCACTCCTGGGAATAAGAGGGATATCCAGAAGCTGTGGTCTTAAAAGATTCAGAGGAATGGGTATATGATCAAGACTGGGATTGAAACATAAGATTTGATAGCAAAAATCAAACAAGAGGGTGCCTGGGTGGCTCAGTGGGTTAAAACCTCTGCCTTCAGCTCAGGTCATGATCTCAGGGTCCTGGGATCAAGGCCTGCCTCGGGCTCCCTGCTCAACGGGGAGCTTGCTTCCTCCTCTCTCTCTCTGCCTGCCTCTCTACCTACTTGTGATCTGATCTCTCTCTCTGTGTCAAATAAATAAATAAAATCTTTAAAAAAATCAAACAGGATTAGAATTATCACTAGTTATGGAGCAGGATGTATCTATGGGGAAGTGTAGTAGTGGGGAAGTGAAGAGAAGAGAGTTGTCAACACTGAGACTAGATATGGCCCCACACCAACCCCTCCCCCTCCTGTGTTAACACGGATATGTTATTTTGGTCTCACGAGTAGTGAGAACCTGTATTTAAGAGAACTATGATGAAGAGGGAGGTATTCTTCTAAAGGAGGAGAGGAAGGAAGAACAGCATGTATAAGCTGATGGTAGATTAGCTGCGGTCCACACTGGATGAGCAAACTCTAAGAAAAGGCAGCAGGAAAGGATAGGCTGAGCAAGTCTACTGCCAACAACTTGCCCTCCTTCCCTACAATGCATGGCTCAAAGGATTCCCCGGTGATGTGTTTTGTCTCCCTTTCTGTTATTACCACTTTCTCCTGTTCTTATCCTTTCTCTATTCTGAGAGTCATATTATAGCTAAGTTGTAGCCATTCACTGTTCTTCCTGCTTCACATTGAAACATTCACCTTTCTTTGTACCCCTTTGGCACGAGTACCCCAGCACTCACTCACTGACTCTGTTACTTATCCTTAGTTGCAACCCATAACCTGGCCATTTCTAATGTCAGGGGATGTGGAAAGCATGATCGTCACAGGAGTGCAAATGGGCATAATTGTACCAGCTCTGTCATCTTACAGGCTGCTCTAAAGATCCAGTGAAATACAGGTGGGAAAGATCCATAAAATTGAAAGTGCTTCACAATTCCTGGAATGTTCCTCCCTTGGAATTACTTAGTTAATCATCGAGGACCTTTGTTCTGCATGTGTAGGCCTAACTGTGGACTTGGTTCACTCTGGCCCAGAGGGAATTTCCTGGCTGCTCTGGAAGGAAGCTCTTTCCTCCTGGAACTGCTGACAGGCCTCAGCTGCAATGGTGGTAGCAGGTGGCATTCTGATAATGTCGGCTCCAGTTGAGGTACAGGAAAACAGAACAGCTGAAGAACGAAATCTGAGAGATAACAGGAAATGAAAAATGAGGCAAAGTTATATCTTCTGTTCCCTCATAAAGGCTCCTGTGACAAATGGAATCACAGGCATCACACAAACTGCCTTGCTGAGCTACTGAAGGCCCGAGCTATCTTGACGGCAAATATCCGTCCTCTGGTTATCTGTGGGAAAATAATAAGCAAATTGTATATGAGAGAGAGGGAGAGAGAGGGGGGCAGGGAGAGGGGAAGAGAGAGGGAGATTTGCAGTTAATCACCAAATATAGCTACTATCTACAGAATAAAAAACTGGCCATTTTAACTCTGTGGTGAAATTTAAATATTTAACTAACGTCTGTGGTCATGCTGAAATAGTGCTACCAACACATGGCAACATTTGCTAAGTCAGTTTTTCTGGGTGAAATACAAATCATGAGGGTGTGAATTCAACCATAAGTGGCCATACAAACACTTTTTTTTTCTGATGTCCATTATCAAGGCACTCTTAACTAAAGATGCCAGTATTTAGCCTTTTGAATAATATTGTGAACATATACTTCATTCATACATTTCATAGTTAACGCTAGGTTTGAAAGTCATCTCTTCCATCCACATGTTACAAATATAAATGCATAAATGTGCAGCCAAGAAAAAATAATCTCTTTGGCTTTCAGTTTATTTGAAAGTAAATCATGATGCAATTGTGTGCCTGACAGATGCTAGATGTTCAATAAATATTTGTTAAATAAATGAATGAACATACTTTTAGAAGGGCATGGTACCAAAATAAATTCAGTTTTCCCCTTGCTCTGTTTGTACCCAGAAGAATCAAGTCAAAATGAGTATTTAGAATATTGAAAGAGAAACAGTTTACAGAATGTGATCACGTATAGGCAGGACTCTCCTTGAGTGAGGTAGAGAAGAAAATGGAGAAAACCACTCCATGCCTTTGCCAGGGTTATGGGGGGATTACCATCAGATCTCTTTGAGTACCATTTAGTGAATTGCTTACCCAGCTGAGTGCAAACCTGAACTGCCATAGAGGAATCTGGGTTATGGAATACTTCTAAAATAGCCTATGTGATGCATTGATTTGCTATACCAAGTAGGAGAACATATCTGGGTCTCTGCAGGGATAACTTCACCTGAGCTCTGGGAAGCAACGGAAATATGTAGCTATCCCAATTTATTGTGGTTCATTACTTACCTGTAATTGTCTCAATTGCAAGCCTATAAGCAGCAGAACCATTGAAAGGGCTAGAAAAATAGACTGTAACAATTAGAAATACAGAATCTTTAGGCTGAATTGAATTCTGACACTTTGGGGAAGATTTAACAAACTTGAAGAATTGTCCCTCCAATCTAGTTAGTCCCTAATTTGTCTGTAACTCTTAAAAGAAAAAAGAAAAGAAAAGAAAAGAAAAAAAATTTGGATATAAGCCAAATGGTAGCTTCATTTTATTTTTAATTTTTCAGGTGCTCTTTTTTGCTTTTGAAAGTAGACATGCAATATGTTTCAAAGATGCTAGTTTAGTACCTTGCATTAGAAAAGATTATACCTTCATTTTATTTTTCAGGGAAAGAACAAGTGGAAATATTTTTCAGGAAAAGAAGATATTAGTACAATATGTCCCACGACTTAAGTGGACTAGCGTGTTTCTTACAGATAGACACTTGAAAAGACATTCGAGGCTGTGTCCACTTACATAAGCAAATAGAAGAATGTATATTTAAATTAATGATTCAGGTAATATCCTCTTTACCTAATAGCACAAAATTTGTCATTACAGTTTTTGAAGCTATACCCCTGTATCTTATGTGTGAGTATCTATTTAAGAGATCCTGAGGCTTTCTTAATTGTTATTCTCTAGAAGAAACTGATCAAGCCTTCAGTGTCTCTAAAGAAATAAAGTGCTGTAGGTACCTGAGTGTGGAAGCCTTTTCAGATTCTCCTTAGTATCTGTCTTTGCTTATTGAAGAGTAAGCTAGAATTTTTTATTTATGTATTTATTTTATTTTATTTTATTTATTTTATTTTATTTTATTTTATTTTATTTTATTTTATTTTATTTTATTTTATTTTATTTTATTTTATTTTATTTTATTATTTGCCCCAGGGGTACAGGTCTGTGAATCATCAGGCTTACACCTTTCATAGCACTCAGCATAGCACAAACCCTTCCCAATGTCCATAACCCATCCACCCTATCCCTACCCTCCCACTCCCCCAGTAACCCTCAGTTTGTTTCATGAGATTAAGTCTCTTATGGTTTGTCTCCTTCCCAATCCCATCTTGTAAACTAGAACTTTTAGGCAGTATTGATTCTAGAACAATAGACTGGACATTGTTTCTAGAAATCTCTCTGTGATTCTGGCTTGGATTTTTCTCTTGGACCTATCCTCAAAGAATGGTCTTCAGACACTTGTATTAGGATCACCTGGAAGTTGTTAATAATGCAGATATCTGATGCTAAACTGATAACTATGGAGTTTGGATCTTTGGGTGCAAGATTCACCAACCAGGACTTTAAATAAGCTCCCTAGGTGACACCTAAATACACTGGAGCTTGAGAACTACTTCTCCAGTAGCTTCAAAAAATGAATCTGGGTCTCGGTAGGGTCTACAGTTATTTCCAACAATGTGCACAGTTTAAGAAAAGAAATGTGTTATCTGACTGAGAGCCAATCCTTTATAAGGTAGATGGACCTACTCCTTCTAGTGGGATGATATGTTCACGTTCTAACCCCTGTAACATGTGAATAATATCTCATATGGCCAAGCACGTAATAAAGTTAAGGATCTTGAGATGACAGTGGTGCTTAAATTATCCAGGTGGCCCTAAATGCCATCACACATGTCCTTAGAGAGCAAGGCAAAAGGAAATAACACAAACACACAGAGAAGTAAGTGATGTGAAGACAGCAGAGAGAGATGTGGCCATAATAAGGCAAGGAATATTAGTAGCTACCAGAAGCTGGAAGAGCCAAGAAAGTCTTCTTCCCCAGAGCCTCCAGTGGAAGTCACCTCTGCCAACACTTTGATTTCAAACTCCAGGACTGGGCCTCCAGAATGCTGAGAATAAATTTCTGTTGTTTTAAGCTGTCCAGTTTGTGGTACTTTGTTACAGCAGCCACATGAAACCAATACACAACTCCTGCTACTTACACTAAATAGGGACTTCCTTAGAATTCACATTTCAATCAAAAACATCATTAAGCACTTATCATGTACCAGAGTTGTAGCAGGACAAGGGTCTGAAGGCAAGTCCCTGGCCTCCTAGAATAAGAGATTGGTTTCCTTGGCTTCTGTTAGTCATCCCCACTCAGACACAAACCTCACAAAGAGGAAGATCTGGCCTTTTACCTACCATGGGCCCAATACACAGGAGGCCCTTAACATAGCTGTGTGAATAAAGGAAGTAAACAATACTTAATTTCACATTTTTTGAAGTGTAGGAAATCAGAGGAGGAAACACAAATTAATACACTACAGTGGTTAAAGATTTGGTTTTAGATTTAGACTGTTTATTTTTTAATTCTAGAGCCTCTGCTTATTAGCCATGTTGTCCTTGAGTAAGTTCTTCACATCTCTATGTCTTAATTTGCTCATATAATGCATTATTTATAGGTTTGTTAAGTATTAAATAAGAATAATTCATTTAAAATATTTATCTGGGTATCTGTGGCACAAGACACAATATGTTAATTTTTTGTATGGGGGGGGGGTGTCCAAGGAAGTGATGGTTACAGCCTGACAGTTAAAAAGAGGCAGCCTTATGGAAGGCTACATCTGTTTGAGGGCATGGCATATGTGAGACCTTTATGTGGGGAAAAATGTAATGTTTGGAAAAATGGAAGGAGGGCTGAAAGGACAAAGCTCTGCAAGAAAGTGGACAGTAACATGAAGTGGAGCTGGAACAATAATAAAGGCATTGTGGGCCATGGTAGCAGGTTTGCAGTGGGAATTATTGAAAGCTTTTGAGTTGAAAAGTGATATGAGTATAGCTAATATATTTATGTGTATTTATATATGTATACATATATATATGTATGTATATGTATGTATATATATTTATGTATATGTACATATGTGTATATTTTTAAAGTCACTTTGACTTTGGCTTTTATATGGAGAAAAGGTGGATTGGGAGGACAAGAAAGGACCTGGGGAGACCTGTGAGGAGGTTCTTACAGTAGTCAAGGGAGAAGTCATAGTGTCTAGAATTAGGGTGTTGATTGTAGGAATGGGGACAACTTCGAGTATTTGGGGTATAATTTGATGGTAAAGGGGATAGAACTAGCTCTTGGAGCTGATGCAGATTCAGAAGAAGGGAGGGAAGAGAGCTGTTGCTCTTAGGTTTCTGATTTCAGAAAAATGTGGGAATGGTGATGCCATTTACCAAGATGGGGAGCCTGAGGAAAGAATAGGTTTTAAGATAAAATCAAGAATTCTGTTTTGGACATGTCAGGGAGGCAGCTGGATATATGAGTGTGAAGCTCAGGGAAGTCCAAACTGAGAATATACATGTGAGGAAGTATCAAAATATAAATGTCAGTTAAAGCTATCAGAGTAAAAGAAGAGGATCTAGAAAAAAGAGAAGGGAGGGTGAAGCCCTAAAGGACCTCCAACATTCACCTTTCAGGGGGAGGAATATGAGCCTATAAGAAAGATTGAGTGGAGCAGCCAAGGAGAGAAGAATACAAGGGGAAGATGGTGTCCTGGAGGTCAGGAGGGGAAAGAACACAAGAAGGAGCTGGGTTTGTTACTTCTGAAATATAGAGAAGTTTCAGGGGAATGATGGGAGGGCAGCCAGACTGAAGTGGGCTTCAAAGTGACTTTGTTCCATGAAAAGGAGCTGAGGAAGGAGAGAGAGTATGCCAGACATTTCTGTTAACAGATTGGCTGAGAAGGAGAGCAAAGAAATTGTATTGTAGCTGGTGGGAAACTACAAGGTCATGGGGGGCTGTTTTCATTTTATTTTATTTGTTATTTTATTTTAAGGGGCATCATGTTTATGTGCTAATGTTGACAATTTGGTGAAAAGAAAGAGTTTTGATGGTATTGGAGAGAAGAGAACAACCGAGAATATAAAGCCTTTGAAAAGGTGAGGGTATTTATGAGCAGAGCACATGTGGAGAGTCTCCTTGACAGGGGAGAGATACTTAATTATTTGAGACAGAAAGAAAAATGGGGAGAAGGATATTTACACAGGTCAGTTAAGGGCTTTGGACATGGGCACACGTGGAAGCTCCAGACTGGTAGCTCCTGATTGCTCAATAAAGGATAAGATCAGCCTATCCACTAAAAGTGGTGAGGAGACATAGAAAAAGAAGTAGAAAGTAGTCTTTGTTGAGAATGAAAGCATGAACATTGGAGGGAAATACATTGTCAGGTCAGGCTGGAAGTCTGTTTGAAGTTGGCTATCCTGAATTCATAGTGACTTGTTCTCCAAGTTATGTGATCCATGAGAGTAAATAAGACCATCGGGTTCTTCCAGGATTGGGCTTAGGAGGAAAATGTGAAGGAGGAAAAAAGAAGTAACAGAGTTGGGGATGTTTGAAAGGAGGTAAGCATGATGAGAAACCATGAAATTAATGTAAGTTAGGAGGTAAGTAGAAATAGGAGGAGGGGATGGATAGAAAGCAAGCCAAGAGATTAGACAACTAAATAAAACAGATTTGTTGTTTTTGAGGGACACTTTAGCAAGTAATCTAGTTGGACAAGAGATTACAGCTGATGGAGGATGGGAAGTTTCAATCAGTAAGTTAAAAGATTGCTGCCATTTCTGTTATTGGCAAAGTCCAAGGGCAGACCATGAGAGTATGTGGCTGAGAAGTAAAGAGAAAGGACACTGAAGATGAGGGGTCAAGGATCTGATGGCAGAAATTGAGTGGGTCTTCTCTGAGGGTATTGCAACTTTAGAGAATGCTGGTAGGAATTTGGATTGAGAGGAAGACCATTGTCCGGTTACTAAGGTCATTCAGGAATGAGGGGGAATGACCATGAGAGTATAGGAGCAATAATGGGGGAGCAAAAGGGCTGTGCAGCTGGATGTTATAACCCATTATAAGAATGAGGAGCCGTAATTACCGAGAGTGGAATTCGTTTCTCATACCTCTCCCCTCCGGACTCTGAGATATGGGGTATATGTTCTTCTGAGAAGATTATAGGGTATGCATCCCTTGGTTTCTAGAAGCACTAGAAGTGATCTTGTAGACTATACACAGTAGGATGAAAAAAAAAGGCAAATTGGATCATGGGCTCCAGGTACTGTTTGGTATAGTCAGATGGAAAGTAATGGACACTGCCCTGGAAGTGGGGGTGACATTAAAGTGTTTTTCATTGTTTTCATTAACTGACTTCTAAGTAAATGTTATAAATTTATATTTATAAAATAAAAATCTCACATATATATCACTTTTATCTATTTTTTACTTTTTAGATTCAATAGAAGACTATGAGCAAAAAGTTCCACTGCTAAAGCAAACAAAATAATTTAAGCCATTGGATAAAGTCATTGTTACAGTCACCATCTTAGAGGACAGAAAGAACTGATATATATGCTGCATTTATACTTAAAATGCGAACTCAAGGTGAAATTCAATTGCAGTGGATCCCTATAACATATCTGATGTATTTTCTTGTTTCTGGAATTTGTTTTTTTTAATGCAAATTTAAATCTTTGTAACAGGTGGGAAGAACTTTCTATATGAGAAGAATAAACATTACTAGCTATTAGCCTCCTGACACAAGAGATTAAACAGTATGGCATCCACGTCCATTTACCATGACAACTTGAAATGTGTCTGAACAGCCTGAGATTCTTAAACAAAAGCGTATACTCTTGGTGGAAGTAATGTTCTCCCTATAGTCATGTTGACTTTTCTAGGGAGGGGCACACCAGAGCCTAGCATAGGGACTAACAGGGCTAGTTCTGCCACTCACAAGCCCAGTGACTTTAGCAAAATCCTTTTAGGTTTTTGAGCTTCAGACTTTTCATCTGCAAAATGCGTATAAAAATAGCTACCTTATCATGTTGCTAAGTGCATTGAATGAAATCATCTGTTTAAATGATTTAGCCCAGTCCACGGTACATAGGTGCCCAGTCAGTGTTGGTTAGGATTACCAGCATGGGTATAGCTAAGTGGCCACTGAGCACTTATTTGTGTTTGAATTTGAATCCTAGCTCAACCACTTAATGTTTGAAAAATCTTGGGAAAGTACTTGTACTCTCTAAGCTTTAGAACCTATATCATAAGGTTATTGTCATTCTGAAGTGATTTAATATGTGTATATGAAATCTAGAATAGTGTTTGGCCCCTTACAAATACTCAGCAAATGTTAATTACCATCATTATCATCTTCTTCATCATCATCAACGTCCCCTGTCGTCAAGGATGATCTGGTCCTTGCTGTTCATTACATATTGTTCTGATTGCTTTCATTTTAGTTCATGCAGCTATCAAATGGCAGTAGTAACCTGGACCTACCTAAATGACTAGGTTTTTTTTTTTTAATTTTGAGTGCAGTAATAGCTATAAACACATTTTTAAAAATTATAAAAAAATTCTAATATGGCATAAATGCTCTCGCTTGATAAGACTTATTTATTTTAAACATAGAAATGCATTTATGTCATTTTATTTGATCATTTACACAAGTTATGATATATGTATTAGTCTTTTTATTACAAATATTTCAAACATACAAAAGCATGAAAATGGGAATGAACACCATGTCCCCATCACTCAGCTTCAACAATTATCAACACATGGACAACAATTTTCATTTTTAGAACTACTCATCCCTTGCTTTGGATTACTTGAGAGCAAAAGATAATATTATTCCTAAAAACAGCAGTTTTTTTAAACAGCAGTGTTTTTAATGTAAAAATAAACTTCAGCCTTAGACCTTATCACAAATATTATGTATTTCTGGCACGTGAATATTAGTCATTGAGGTTTTACTGGCAAGGGAATACTTATTACAGTGCAGAATTCTGTCGTAGTTGGATAGTAAACCACTTTTCCTAAGGTCCCATGACCCTGTTTTACTACTGCCTTCTATAGACACTGCCAGGAGTTGTGGGTTTGGAACACAGCTCTTACAACCTCCAAGATGCCCGGTTAGAATGCACTGTGCAATCTCCAAAGGATGATTGATAGGAATCATCTGATCTGGAGACTATCCCAGACTCGCTGTCTTGGGAAAATGCAAAGGGCACCTGATAAATAGTCCACAGCAATAGGGATAGTCTTGCAGACAGTCTAAGTACAGAAAATCAATTTTTATGGCTACCTTCCTCCACCATTATACAAATGATTATCACACAGGTGCATCTCTGATCAGTGGGGGGATATTGGAAGTGTGTAGGAGTAGAGGCAGTTAGGATTGTGCACCATCATAATGTTCTCTGTTTCTGACCCTGCATTTATTAAAATAGGGTTTCACAGATTGTTCCAGAAATATCCTGCCCAAAGCCCTTCTCCCACCACCACTTTCTGAGCTTTCCTTTAATTATCTGGTGCCCAAATCATGTTATCCACATCCAAAGACAGAGATTGAATCTGTAGACATTTTTCAGAAGAGGGTCTGATTATCCTGCCCCCATCTTTTTCTTTACTTTTTCAGAATCAACACACACCTTAAGGTTGAATTGAGTTAGTCACATTAGAGAGGGAGGGGAGTGGGTCCTAGGAAGAGGGAACATTCTGAATTAAACAAAGAGATGAGAATGGGCACATTTCACGTGAAAAACAAAAAGGATATCAGTAGGTTGAATTTCACGTGGGAAATATACAACAAAGTTTTAGCACTAGTCTGAGGAGGTTGACTAGGGACAAATTGTGTAGGACTTCATAAGACTTAATAGAGATTTTATACTTCATTACAACAGGAAGTGTCTCTAATTTCTTCCATAAACATCACAGGGAGATATGAGAAATAATTATCTTAGGTGTTGTTTGATACTCTTGCTTTTTAAGAAAGGCAGCTCAAAAAACTGAAATTGAATTTTGACCCATTTTTAAAACTATCCTTCTCTCCCTCCTTGCCTTTCATCCCTCCCCCTTCCCTTCTCCTTCTCTCTGTTCTTCTTCCCTCCCTCCCTCCCTTTCCTTCCTTCCTTCCTTCCTTCCTTCCCTCCCTTCTGCTTCCTTTCCCTTTCTGTTTCCTTCCTTCCCTATCCCTTTCTCTCCCTGGTTTCTTTCTTTCTCTCCCATCTCACCAACCCTTCCTTCCTTTCATTATTTTTTCATTGCCAGCTCCTAAGTAAGCAACCTCTCCTGCCTCCATGGGAAGTGTGAGCGGCTGCTCTCTGCCTTCCCCAGGGCCTCAGTGTCCATCCCTCCTTCCCTGCTGGCTGAAGTCTGCGTTTTATCGGCCCTGCTATTCTTGGCAAAGAGGCCAATAAAATGGAGATAACAAGTCCCAAATCCCAGTCTGCAGGGAAGCTTCGCCTTGTCAATGAGAGATGAAAAAATAATGGCTGGGGCCTCGGCAATGCTGGCTGCAGCCAACTTTAAAAAGTCCAGATCAGACCATCTGGGCTTTTCGTCTTTATTTTTAAGCCTTTTTTTTTTTTTTTAACTCTAATCTTCCATAAGGCCTTGAATTTCCCTCATTAAGTTTTATGGTTTGGAAATGAAAAGGAAAAAGTATGTACATGCTTCTTGACTCCTGATTTTAATCATGGAAGAGTCCCTTTGAGGTCATCAGATTACAGTTAGATTACATTTTGTCAAAGCAAATAGAGTGGTTATGTCCTAGAGTTCAAAACCTATGAGGGCTTCCTGTTTCTCAGTTCCCTTCCAGGGGCTCCACAGAGGATCCTGCACCCGCTGGCCACTTTTCCCACTGTGAATTTAAATGTCTCCAGAGCACCAGGTCTCAGAATTAGCATTTTCTATGTAACTGCTTACTCTCTGGATGGGTGAATGCCATTTCCTTTTAAAAGTGCGGGAGTCCCTCACTATTATGCAAGTGCTTAGAGAATGGCAAAGCCCAGAACACACTTCCCCAATGATTTCTCCTTCTTTCCTGAATTCTGAAAGTTACAGACTCTGAAAAGAGGCGGTTGCATTCTTTAATGACTATAAATGAATCCTACTGACATGGTATCAGTAGAAAATAAGGATAGGTGAAAGGAATATATTTTCTCATTTGGGGATGGAGATTTTAAAGTCTATTTCTTTACATTGATCAAAAATCCTGATACACAATACCTTATCCCCTTTCATGTCTCAAGTCCCTTTCTTCTGGGAATTCTTCATTCTAACACAAATGTCCTCTTTCCTCTCAAGCACACAGACAGGAATATCTACAGAGACCAGGTAAAAAACAGGAATGAAGAACTAAGGTGGGATTAGGCAGTATGAGGGAGAACTGGGGACTATGGACAATAGGGTAGTCCAGGCTTGGCTGATAAATTGCCACCACCAGTCCCACTGTAACCATGCAAGATAGCAGACCCCAGTGTGAGGCCAGAGCTTCCAGTGTTTTCAAGAGAAGTCAAAAATCTTGATCAATATATGAAGTCTCCCAATGTTTAAATAGTGGCTCATTTTTTATTTTTAACATTGAAGGACAGAACGACAATGAGAATATGATTTTTCTGTAGCCTCTGTCATTCTCTTCCTCAATTAACTTTGGAAATCCAGTCTCTCATTTTTAGTTGCCAACCATTGCTTTTTTAAGAGACATTCCTGTGAGTACAGCTTCTGATTTGTTATCTTGTGGTTCTTCAGGATATTATGGTACATTTTCTACTGTTATTCCATATAGTGGTACTTCCACAGAGCAGTAGCCATTGGAATCATCTAGAAAACTATGTCACATGCAGGCTCATCTTGTCAGGCCTGTGAAGGAGCACAGGAAGCTGTATCTTGAAAAACTCTTGAGGTGATTTTGATGCACCTCTGATGAGGTAAAGGGCAACTTCCATAGTGTCCAAACCATAGTTTTATGCTCTCCTGGGGAGAGGCACTGTGGGGCTTGGGCTTCTGATAAGCAAAAATTAGCTACCTAAAGGATGTGGTCCCCTTAGTTTTCCCAAAGCAATGACATACAAGATGGAATTCCTAGTGTGGCTTTACCTCCCTCCATTTCCTGCTTCCACTACCAATTTTTAAACCCTATTATATATATTTGTATGTAGTAACACAGAGCCCAGTAATTCAAATGACAAACAAGATGACCTAGGCTGCTTGTGTGTGTTTGTATGTGTGTCCTTTGAATTTTGGTGGGGTGGGTGGGTCTCAGTTACCTAAAATAGTCATCTAAATATTAGCAAATATATATATTTTAAATTTCTCAGTAGTAAGTTAGAATTCCCTTTTCCCCAACCTGTTTGAGGCCAGTTTATAGTTTCCAACCTGGGCCAGCCCGGTTCTACTGCCTGTTACATGTAACATTAATTTCTGTCTCCTTTGGTTTTCTATAGTTCACATGGTTTTTATCCCTCATCCCACTTTATATCATTTGTTATGCCAACTACTTTGCAAGTCATCTGGAGCACATGGAATGTCTTATAAATCACTGGACTTTCTCTCCCTCTCTGTCTCTGTCCCTAACAAAGTGTCCTGCATTCTGCAGACACTCATTTGGTGGATGTTTCCATATGATTTTGTCTTCCTTTCCAAATATGTAGAGATAGCCTATGGTTTCTCATAGGTACTCATTAAGAACTGTGAATAGATGCCCTCAGGCCATTGGGAAGTGGACATGGATGGAATTTTTGGTGTCCTTTATTCAGAGGTACAGGGTCGATGATCCCACCATCACACGATGAGTCAGCAGCAGCACTGCTGTTAGAACTGAGATCTCCCAACTTCCCCTTCCATGTTCCCTCCCTATAGCTGGGGATAAAAGCTGCTGTAATGAGCCAATGAGGTGACAGACCCAGAAGAAGCCGGCAAATGGTGAGGCGTTATTGAAACATCAGGTATTAGAGATTATCATAGTTCCCTGGGGAGTATCATGAAGGTCGCTATGTGACTGGAAAAGTAGCCTTCAGAATTTCCAGAGTCCACTCCGCTCCTGGTCACCAGAGGTGTGGCTCTGGTGTCAGATGGCTCTTCTGACCTTGAACATGTTACATATCTTCTCTGTGCCTCAGTTCCCTTTTCTGTAAAACATTGATTGAAAAGATTCTTGTAGAATTTCAGGGAAGATCAATGAGCAGATGCACATTAAAATATGTGGCACAGGGTCTGGCATGTAGTAAGCACCCAGTCAGTATTGTTGATACAATTTTACCAGGCGGTGTGCTAGCTAAACTCCCAGCCCCTGAGGTTTCCCCCTTTCTTTATGATCCTCTCCACTCTACCCTGTGTTCCATTTCAATGCAATGCTTTGCTTTCCCTCCCAATTCCAAAGCCCAAAATGATGTGTTCCACATGGTATAACTGTTTACTCCTAGAGAGAGAGCCAGATTTCAGGGGTAAGAAGGACTTACCACTGTAATTAGATGCCCTGAGATAAGTGGCTAATAATCAGAGGGAAAGCTTCAGGGAAGACATGCCCTCATTAAAACATCAGATCAAGGGAATGAAACGCAAGATCCAACAAAGACACTGGTCACATTGGGAAGTCAGGTCAAACTGAAGAGAAATGTGTAAGACATTGTTTCATAGGTCAGGGTCCCAGATGGAAGGGCCATGTGGGCACAACAACTTTCATCTAATCCCTGGAGAGTCCCAGAGGCATCAGATGCATGGTTTCCTGTCTTGTTCCACCCAACCTGATCAGCTGGTCCCAGAGAATCCTGCTTATGTTGTGGACTTGTTCAATGACAGCTAGTCAGATAATGGCCTCAAGAGTTATACATTTTTGTTGAATGAAAATATAATTTGAACTATGTCTTACAAAGTAAAAGGCTCTGCAAGATAGTCCTTGTTCATCTCATGTCATGCTCTTTTTTCACAGACTGTCCTCTGGTAGGGTGAGTCACTGTTCAGTTCTGGAGCACACCAGCTCTGTTGCTCCCTCAGAGCCTTGACATATGCTTCTCCCTGCTAGAACTCACCTCTCTTTATCACATCTCCAGTCTCTAAAAAAGTCTCTAAAGTACATTAAACCCCTTACCTGCTTCTGCCAAATCATTCTATTTCAACATCTTTTTTTCCATTAGGCAGATTGTACCCTACTTTGTAAATGTACACATATATTTTTTTCTTTCTTTCTTTCTTTTTTTTTGTCTTGTTACCACACTGGTATAGAAGCTCTATGACTGCAAGTATAGAATTTGTCTTATTCACCATTGTGTCCCCAGGGTCTAGCCTGGCAATTAGTGCTCAATTTTTAATGAAAGAATAAATGAATGAATAATTTGCTTTTCTTTTATTAACACCCTGGAAATATAAGTACCGTATCAGTTGGGAAGGTACAGAGGAACCATTCTGCTCGCAAATTTTAACTGCTTTGCTTATGCTTCTTGCTAGCCTGTTTATGATGCACAAGGACAGTTAGCTAAGAATATCACTTTGTTTAAGGGAACATATCCAGGCAAGGCAGAATACAAAGGGTCTCTTAAAAAAAAAAAAAAGCCTAAGAATCAAGTAATTATTTTGGAGAAAATGGCAGCAAATTATCTAGATTTTCAACTTAAACTCCCCAGTTCCCTGAAGATCTTTTTCCCTTTGCTAATGGATTAACTCTAATGGCCCGCCATAATGCGATAGCAGCAAGCTTGTTGGGTGGTAAATATCCAACCTTCGTTTCTAAAAACACCAGGGGAAGGAAATCATGCTCTGAAATGGAGCCCGCAGTTACACTTGCCAGGCTAAGAGTTACAAGGGCCGTCAGGCCTCCTGCTTTAGGGCAGAAGTTGGTCACCAGCTGGGCTCAGAAGAGATTGCTCCAAACCCCCTGCCCTGACATTGCACAATTAAGTGCATTTCAGTAAGGACTTTTGCCTTTTTTTCATACCATTCCACACTGGCTATTCTCAGAGGCGAGATCCTGGGCTGGATGGACCATTGGTCTGGCTCCACTGGGGCAGTTCCTGTGCTTTGATGGTCTTAAACAACCTTGCTGAGAGATAAATGGGATTCTAAGAGGATTTTGAGATAAATACCCACAGCTATGAAGATAAAAACATCTGACTCCAGTTTTGATGTAAGCAGCAGCCTCAAATATTTAAAGTCATTTGCTTCATTTATTTTCTCAACTGTCTCCACACGTGCTAAAGGACACAGTTGCCCTGCCTAGAGTACTCTCCACTTGGTCCTCAGAGATTCTTCATAGGGCTTCTGTAAGCTGATTCATCTGTAGAAGCAGCTATAGGTGAATTTTCTTCTTTTGGAGGCTTATTGTATCCTTGACTCTGCTCTCTCCTCCTAATTGTTACTGTGTATTTAAGTTTAAATATCTCTATCAACACATGATTTTCAGTACATGCTGCTTAATACGAAAACTAGTATGGAAAACCCACTTTTTACTGAGTGGTTTTTGTTAGGCAGTTGAGGCCTAAATGACACATTTTTAAGACAAATCATAAAAGGTAGTAAGTTTTTGGTTAAGCTTGCTTTGAAATCCTAGATTGATTAATTCAGCTCCCAAATGGGTTGGGTTCCAATGTTGTTAGTGACTGCTCTCACAGACATGAGATGACGCTCTCCTATCAAAAGCGAGTCATCCATTCCTAGGTCTGTACCCAAGAGAAATGAAAACATACATCCATACGCAAGTGTTCATAGCAATGTTATATAGACTAGCACTCCTCCAAAAAGGAAACACCTACATATCTATCCACTGATGAATGGATAAACAAAAGGTGATATATCCACATAATAGAAGAGAGATTATGTAGTGATACATGCTATAACATGGTGAAACTTGAAAACATTACCTAAGAAATTCAGATGCAAAAAGCACATATTGTATGATTATATGGAATGTCATGAGTAGTCAAATACACAAATCTGTGAAAGTAGGTTAGTGGTTGCCAGGGGTTGTGCGGAGGAGGAATGGGGTATGACTGCTGATGGCATTCTTTTGGAGGAGGGGTGGTCTGAAATCAGGTGGTGGTTGATGCTTGCACAACTTTGTGAGTATACTAAAAACCACTGGATTATACACTTTAAAAGGGTGAATTTTATGGTATGTGAATTATATCTCAATAAAAATGTTATAAACAGTAAGATACTCAGTAAGCAAGGAAATAGATAACAGAAGCATTAGGTAGTATAATGAGCTCCATTTAACCAAATGGGAAATGACCTAAAGGGTGGTGCAGTTTTAGATTAGGGGGTCAGGAAAGGCCTCTCTGAGAAGACATTGATTTGAGAACTAAAAGAAGAAAAGGGTCCTCTTCTGTGAAGATTCTGGGGGAGGTGCATTTTAGAAAGAAGGAACATGCTTAGTGTATTTGAAGCCTGCAAGAAGACCAGTGTGGCAGGAGCGGATGAGCAGCGGGAGACAATGATTCAAAATCAATTCAGAGATGTAGGCGGAGGTTAGTTTTGATACAGCCTTGTTAAACATGACATAGTATTTTATTTTAATGGGGAATCACTGGTGAGTTTTAAGCAGTGATGGGATATGATCTTATTTATGTTTTTAAGGAGACACCATTTCTATGGTATAGAGCATGTGTTACAAAATCAGAGTCTTGTTAGGAGTCATTGCAGTCTTCTACACTGGAGGTGAGGTGGCTTAGACCAAATTGGGAACAGGGAAAACAGAGGTGGCCTGATCAAGAAATGTTTAGATGTGGAACTGACAAGACGGAAATAGATTCATGATTCAGAAAGCTTTTATTGGTTGTAATAGAAAGCTAAACACATAGTCGCAAAGACATGCCTAAGTTTTCACAGCAGCACTATTACTAATAGTCCCAAATGAGAAACTACCCAAATGTTCAGCAACAGTAGCATGGCTAAATACATTGTAGGGCATTCACATAATGGAATACTATGCCAGCAATGTGAAGGGAAAGAAAAAAACTTACCAGACTTCATTCAGTATTATTCTGTGTATGCAAAGGTAGAGGATTGGCTCAAATAATGTACAGTATTTTAAGTCCAGGTCAGTGGTTACTGTTGCTGGGGTAGATGAGGGAGAGGGCACAAAAGGGGAGCTTCTGGGGCCATTGGTAATGTTCTATTATTTTATTTGGGTGCTAGCTACATGGGTTCTGTTTTTGAAGATTCATCAAGCTGGACACTTGATTTTTTCATTTTTGTATATGCATATTGTACATCATTATAAAATTAATTATAGGCCCAAATTGTCATGTGAATTTTTATTAGAGATTTATGGGCACTTCTGATTCTAGACTCACAAAGTACCTAGAGTTCATCTATTTTGAATCCATAGCATGTGGAAAATATTTGAGAGTTCTGGTTAACTAAATGATTGTTGTGATAATATGGCATGACTACTGGTAATAAGTGTGTGCAATTTTGGCTCCATTAATAATGGAATATTATGCTTGTTGGCACTGTTCCTCCATCTCCCCAGTCATCGTGATTACTTCCTTGGTATATAGATTTCTAGGTGTAGGGACCTTCTTGTGGATAGTTTATAAAGGATTCTTGATTTGGGAGTGCAACTTTAAATGGTTTAAAACCTTTATTAATCTATTCGTTCATTTCCTTTCATTCATTTAATAAATGATTAATAAGAAATGAGTCTCTAGAATATGCAGATTCTGTGTTGGTGCTGTGCAGACAAAGATGATTAAGACATTGTCCCAAATCTTCAGACAGTTCTATTTTAATAGGGGTGAGACAGGTAAGTGGATAACTGTAACATAGGATAGTGGAAAGCAATGAAGTTTGGTGTGCACAAAGTAATGGTGTCTAATGATTAGGGTCCTCCTGTCCTCTATAACTTTAGTAGTTTATATTTGACCTATTCCTATTTTGGGGGATTGAATCAACTATTATCCCTCCCATTTTATAGATGGGAGACTTGTAGACAAAAAGTAAAGAGTTTATCCAAGGTCACCAAGCACAGGTGATGGTTGTTCTCAAGGCTTTTGTCTTGCAGTCCTTGTTCTTCCCTGGAGACCAGGAGGCCTTCCCACTAACCCTGAGTACATCGTTATTTCCTTGGAAACAAATACACAAAAAACTCCCTATTGATTGTTTTATCAGTTTCTAGCAGATAAGAATTGGTGCTGACAGTAAATTCAAAGTATTACCTCTTTGTGAGGCAATTTATTGTGCTTGTGACAAGGCAGTGCTTAGGGGACCTAGAGATTCAGTGGGTTTTATTGTAAACCCTTGGAGTCAATGCAGTATGCTCTTCTTTAGTTGAGTCAGATTAGGGCTACGAACATTATAAACTACTGCACTCACTCAAAGTATGGTTTGGGATTCCAATTCCACTCATCAGTAAGCAAAGCAGGAGATAAATTGTGAGTAAGGTTGACAATAGTTCTGGGCTTTAAGGCTGTTCGGACCTGGGGGACTATATCTTAGAATATTACTTCTTTTCTTACTAGGGTCTTAGTGATCTTTTAATTTTTATCTCCAAGCACAATATTTTTCTCAGACTCTTTCTTAGTTGAGAAATTCTCTGATCAAAGTTATAGTATAAAACAGAATCAGTGGTACTCTGATTAAGTACAGGTGAGGTTGGGGATCAGAGGTCTGTCCCTTATAGGGCCTCATCTCCCCACCATTGACAAGTAGGTGGTATGAATGGGGGTTCAGAATTATTGCTTAGTTTCATGGAGCTCAATTTGTAAACCACTTTACACCCAGTAATTTAACAACAATTTAAAATTTTCTTGGAACCACAGTTTGTCAATTCTAGATGTTTCATTTGTTCAGTGTTCTCAAAGCACTTGCATATACTTTGCGCCATTAGCTACTTTTATTTTTTTTTTAAGATTTTATTTGAGAGAGAGAGGTACTTTTAAATTAGCACCTCATTGAATGCTTTATATACATATCTCACTTAGTCCATTTCTGGCTTCAGCTGCCGGAGCAGAGGAGCACCACTTACCCTAGACTGGGCTTAGGGTAAGCCCGCTGCTCTTAATTCAGTTGTCTTCTGTGTCCCCCTTTAAGGCAGAGAGGAACCTTGAGGGATCATTCTTTAGGCCTCCCTCTGACTGACCTCATCTTGTCACTACATAATTCTTATAGGTTGTACTGGAAACCAAATAGGGGGTGTTTCTCCAGAACCCCATGTAGAGCTGACCTCAGCATCATTCTCCTGAAATCATGCAGCTCACCTCTTCCCTAGGGAGGATCCCCGGATCTCTGAGTGAAGCACATAGCCATCCCTATGACTCTTCCTCTTCCTTTTTCAGGGGGCATATCCTTCCTATGGCACTTTTCATGAGGCTCTTTAAGTCCAGACTCCTGGGCCTGCTCTGTTGAATGGAAGCCAAAATAATTTAGGCATTCCCGTCAGCAGGACTTTCTGTAGGCCCCTTCACTGTGTCTGAGGCAGCTGCCTTTCTCCCCCACTTCCTTAAGCTCCACGAACACCTCACTTTCCTGGTGCTTTAAGAACCTGGCCAGTGATTCTCAAACTTTAGTACAAAACAGTGACTTTGGACTCTACTATGTGTCCTGACATCAGTGTGTCTCTGTCAAGTTTAACTCAGTAGGTCTGAGTTAGGGCCCAGGAATCTGCATCTTGAATAAAGATTTTCCCTCTTCCCTCCTCATTCCACAACCAGGTGATTCTTATGTGTGATTTTAGAGTCATGCTTTGAGAAACACTGTTAGGCCTTGGAGAGCCACTGCCATTACATCTGTGAGAAGATCTCTGTTTTTTTTGTTTTGTTTTTTGTTTTTTGCTTCGAATTTTTATTGAATAATGTTCTTGACATAAAAATGCAGACAAACATTTTATTTCATTCTAGAAGAAAGAACCAACTCTGTAAGTGAATTTACCCACACTGTTGGACTTACCAGTTCAAATTTAGTGATTAGATTAGGGAGTCAAGATAACTTGATAAAATTAAATAATTTTCAGTGTTCTTTCCTCACTTTGGTGCTGTGAAGATTAATTTCATATTTTGGAGCAATCTCACACTTTGGCCACTTTATGGAGAATCTGTACAGTAACATCTGACAGTTTGTGGTTTATCTGTATAAAGAGAGTCTGCCGTGCATGGTAGGGGCAGCATGAGCATCACTGTGCAAATCAGAATACAGAAGGGGTTGTAATGCCGCTTAACTCGAGGAGGGTCCTCATCAGAACCCAAACCTTCTCCTTTGACCACTTCATCAAAGTAGGATATAAACCATGGCCAGCACCTCACCTGGGCAATTTGGTTAAATATGTTAACTTGAATTTTTAAGTAAGAAATACGAGTCTGATTCAGATTTCTTTTCTTCAACCAAAGACACATACTGGATAATTGAAGCCTACTCCATGAAGTATAGTAGTCATCATTATTAAGAAAATGACATTTCTTAATTTTGCTGACATGTATTTGCTTTATCAAAGTACAGTAATAATGCCTTTGGAGTAAAAATCTAAAAGCTGAGTGTGTTGGGGTCTCATTCCCTCATGGTCGTGTTCAAGGAAGTTACCAGAAGCAAGTGTTCTCTGTAGCACTTGGTTAGAGTGACTTGCTCTGCTAATAACAGGGGAATCAAAGTTGCTGCCTTCGATTGGAATTTACCCTGTGCTCACACTGTATGTTCTATTGCCAGACATTGGAAAGGCTAAAATTACCATAACCTTAATGGGAACCTTTTAATCCTTTCCATTTCTTGCAGATAGGACGTCTTGAAACCATCTAAGAGGTCCACAGGAAATTGCCACTGCAAAGCAAAGTCCTCCAGGTAAGGACTCAGTGTTTGCTAAAGTTTGAGTGCAGGGCTAGGTGTATCTGATCATTCTGTTCCTTTGCCAGATTGCCTGCATTTCATTAAATACCAGAATGGTATTGAACGTGTGCCTGCTGAGGAGTTAGATCCAGGGGTAATATCTTCCCTGCCTCCTAGGAAGTAGGACCTTGAGAAAAAAGCACCTATGCTTTAACTCTTATTTAGAGCATCAGCATTTAAGAGCATCAAGTTTTGATTCAATACAACTAGATTGAAGCCTATTTCTTCCTCTCCCTGCCTGTGTGATCTTGAAAAAGTAGCTCAAATATGTAAAGCTGCAGTTTCCTCACCCATCTGAGGTGAGGGAACTATGAGCACCCTCACAGTGCTTTGGAAATAATGAAAATAGCTACTATGTGTAATGTGCTCTGTAGAGTGCCCAACACAGAGTAATTTTCAGCAAAGGTTGCTAGTAATGGCTATTTCAGAGGTTATTTCCTCCTCTATAAATGGGGAATAATAAATCCCCCTTAATTTCTTTTTTGGTTTATACAAATAAGCAGTTATATAAATAAATGTGTTTTGGAAACTGTAAAGTGCTGCATCATTTCAATTTTTCTTTTCTTTTTAGTATTAGTATTGAGGCTGTTAAGCAGAAGTAGCTTTGTTACAGATTCTCTGGGGCACCCAAAGAAAGATGTATTAACTCTTCAGTGAAAGTGGAGCCCAAGGCAAGAATACAGTGAATACCCAGAAAACAATGGCCAGGGAACATATGACATGAGAGTGACATACATGTTAATGCCTACATGCCACCACTGCTGAAGGAATTCACAGTGGTGCAAAGGGTGATCAGAATGAAGTTCCTGGGATGGAGAAGAGGGATGAGGGCAGGGCTCAAGACAAACAGGGGCTATGGCAGAGTGCTTGTGTTTTCTATAGAGATTGCTGGTACAGATCCTCCTGGCCTATCCTGAGATCCTACCTGCAAAACTGTGGCACCACTATAGTATGGTTTTCCCTCTTCTAAGCTTTCAGTGACAGTGCTCATTCCCTTCCTTTCAAAGTCTTTCTCTTTTAGCTTGCCTAGCCTTCCTGAATCCTCTTAATTCAAGGTTGAGACAAAGTTACCAGTATCTTAGTGGGAATTGGTTTAGTGTTTCTGGGAGTATTTGTATTAGGAGAAGGAAGGGAAAAATGAAGGGGGGGGGGTCAGAGGAGGAGATGAACCATGAAAGACTATGGACTCCAGGAAACAAACTGAAGGTTTTGAGGTGGGGTGGAGGGGAATGGGTGAGGCCCGTGATGGATATTAAGGAGGATGTGTATCGCATGGAGCACTGGGTGTTATACGCAAACAACAAATCATGGAACACTAACATAATAAAATTAAGAAAAAAAGCTTCTCTCTGGGAAAAAAATTTCAAGGACTGAATTGATATTGGTAACATTTTGGAAGACAATGGCAGCCAGCCTGGAATACTTTACTAATGCTGTTCAAATCATAGGTATCTAGTTAAGTATGTGCTATTTATGCCAAGGGCCAGCTTTCCTTGGAGTGATGGGAAGATGAGGACAGGAATCTTTAGCACCAAGTAGGACTTTTCTGTAGGGCCTTTACTTATTACTGATCAAGGGTATTATGCTAAGTGAAATAAGTCAATCAGAGAAAGACGATTATCATATGATCTCTCTGATATGAGGAATTGGAGAGGCAGGGCAGAGGGTCATGGGGAGTAGGGAGGGAAAAAATGAAACAAGATGGGACTGGGAGGGAGACAAACCGTAAGAGACTTTTAATCTCACAAAACAAACTGAGGGTTGCTGGGGGTGGGGGGTGTGTAGGGATAGGGTGGCTGGGTGATGGACATTGGGGAGGGTATGTGCTATGGTGAGTGCTGTGAAATGTGTAAGCCTGATGATTCACAGACCTGTACCCCTGGGGCAAATAATACATTATATGTTAATATAAATAAATAAATAAATAAATAAATAAATAAATAAATAAGGTCAAAGTTACTTGATTAAAAAAAAAAAAGCTCTCATGTAAATTCCAGTAAGCCTTTGGCCATGTGACTCATTGCATTCTTCCTCATTCAGAATTCATTTTCTTCCATAGCTATACTTGATTTCAATTAAAGAAAAAGACAGCTTGCTTAATCTTTCCCACAAACTGATACGGTGTATACCTGAATGAACGGGACAATTTTCCTTATAAATTATGTATAAAGTCCTCAAGTGCCACCTCTCTCTTAGAGACTCAAAAGAAAATTCAATTTCTCTTAGTTTATTTTTTCATGGTTCTTGGGATATTCATTTCAGATTTTCCACTCATTTTTATAAATGTCTTATTTATTCAAGCTCTTCATAGAGGAAAGTAATGCTGTGCATTGCTGATTTTATTACTCTGGACAGGTTACAATATCTTCTCTGAAGTTAGCACACTAATTGATTTTAAAGTTTCTGTAAATGTTGGGAGATCTACTTGCCACACACTTATGAGAGGGATGTGTGGCATGATGGAAAGGTCCTGTTCCCACTGGAACAGTGGGGCATTCTAATTCTAATCTGTCTTCCATCCCTTCTTCACCCTGGAATGTCTCTAGACCTTAGCTCTCTTCATTTACAGAAGGGCAATGCCTTAATTGCACTAAGACAACACGAGAAGGGACCACTAGAACAAAAGAGCTCATGTCTCTTTCACTCTATAGCATAGGCTTTGTTCTAGAAAATTCTTCCGTGGTTCCTCTGGAACTCTTTTAGATGTCTGTTATGATTCTGCTTATAGCTTCTCTTGACAGACATTGTTTTAGTGAGAATCTTCAGCTACAAAAGTCAGAGATGAGAAGGGTAGTAAATTGATACCCTTTGCCCTGGTGACTAAATGTCCTTCAGTCGTGGTTTCAGGTCATAGGAGAAGCCAGCTGGAGGAGGGGAATCCAGAGTGGTGGGAGAGACGATGTAATGAATATGAGGAGTAATGAGCCAGTGTTTCCTGGCCTGTATTTAACTTAGTTTGTGGCCATGGCTGACTTTGTTTTCATTTCCCTCATTGAAATACCATGTTGCTTTATATTTTCTCTTGTGACCAAGCACCTTTAAACAAACAAACAAACAAAACAAAACAATAACAACAATAACAAAAAACACGCACAGGAATCCAGTTTTTTGTTGTTGTTTGTTTGTTTTGATCAAGGCCTTCTCCTGTCTTTCTTTGTAATATTTTTTTTCTTCTTTCCTTTTCTTCTTTTTTAACTATGAAGTAGATTTTATATGCTATTGTTTAGTTCCCTGATTCATCTGAAAAACATTTCCAGACAAAAACACTTGTCTTGGCTTATCTCTGTTTATTTGCTTTAGGACTTTTATACTCTTAACTGCACAGCTGCATAGACACAACCCCACTGGAGATGCTATGCTCCATTCTTTTTTTTTTTTTAAGATTTTATTTATTTGACACAGAGAGTGAGATCACAAGTAGGCAGAGAGGCAGGCAGAGAGAGAGAAGGAAGCAGGTTCCCTGCTGAGCAAAGAGCCCAATGCGGGGCTCGATTCCAGGACCCTGAGATCATGACCCAAGCTGAAGGCAGAGGCTTAACCCACTGAGCCACCCAGGTGCCCCGCTATGCTCCATTCTTGTATGCTTTCTTTGTCTTGAGGTTCCATAAAATCTGGCTGATCACTTCACCAAGCTAACCGGGCCATGAACCCCTTTACTTCCCCCCTACATTCCTACAAAAATAAACAGGTATAAAATAGTGGACAAGCTATGGTCATGGAAGTTTTGAGTAATGAACTGTGCTATTTAAATTATTTAAGACCAGTTGGAAATCAGATGCATCTCTTCATGGAGAATCTAGTAACCTTGGGACTATGTTAATACACTGATTCACAAATATACCAAGTCAAGAAAGTAGAAAAGAGAAGTCTAAGGAGGGTGATACTAAGAGTTGGGATTTAAGGACCAGTAAGAAAAAAAGATGGAGAAAAAGCTTCCAAACCAGCCTAAACAAATTTGAAATGAATTTGTTTTTTCTTTTTCTTTGAAGTCTCAGAGAATTTTAAATACCTGTTCAGTGTGACATTAATAACTATGCTGCATTCCATGATTGCTTTTGCCTCTCTATGCTAGACAACTCATAATTGTCTTAGTTTACTGGCTATGGGTCCTCTGTGCACTGTGTAAAATAGAAGATATAAAGAAGCTATTGTAGAGGCTATGGGGCTAACTTTTCTCCATAGGCAGCATGCTGCGGCAGAGAGAAACCTAAGTGCTGTGCAGATGACCCAGATTCTCTGGGGTACAGTCCCCACATGGAAAAGCTGATTGCGAAGGGAGCCATTCTCTGCAGTCCTTTGAGCTCTCCTGTTCTCTCGTTCTTTTAACTTCTTGTGTTCACTGTGTGGAGAAATTCTACAATTATATTCCCTAGATTCAGAAATCCCTTTCTACTTCTGAGTTGGCGAATACAAACATAGTCGTAAAGAGGAAACAGGTGATTCTCTTTCCTATGAATCAAGGATGAGAAGAAACAATTTAAGGTTTAGCGTGGGGACAGTTAAATCATATTTTAGGGAAGATTTTCCTGGTAGGATTCCATGGTGTGAAATAGGGTCTTAGAAACCCAGCTGGAAAACAACAGCTATGTATGGTTCATCTGCCTGGGACATTTGAGATACAGATCTACTGAAGGTAGAAGGATAGAGGAGATGGTCATCCAGGTGAGGAGGTAACCATTCATAAGCCCAAGTCCAAGCAAAAGCAAAAGCAAAAGTCAGTTTCTGAAATATGTCGCATTTTAAAGACGGGGGGGCCATGACTTCTATTTTGGAAGTTCTACAACTTTTCTCTCAGGTCTCGACATGCACATAGTAAATATTTTTGAGCAATTTGTTGAATTTTAATTTATTACCAGAAATAATCAATGATGAATTATATCACATTAAACATAAATGAATCCAGCAAGACATGTCATTGGTATTTGAGGCTATATGCAGATCCCCCTTTCATTTCAGACAGGGCCGCTTTCTGTAGGGCCGCTGGTGGAATGCTCTAGCTTTAACATCCTTAGGCCATTTCCTCAAATTTCAGCTTCTGTAGCATCTCTGATGAATGCATTTTGACTGGGGCAAGAGGCTCAGCGCGTAATGGCGCTAACATTTCTTTGCTGCCTTTTAAGTCATAGCTCGGTGGTCTTGCCCTTTCCTATTTCATGGATTTGCTTCCTCCATTTGTTCTTAGTTGATTAGGAAATTGCTGAACACAGAACTTCTCCCTGTCCATAAATATCACCCAAGTTACACAGCATGGGGAGAGAGCTGCTATTTGTTTGGTTCACCGACTTCGGGACTTTTTGCAAATTAAAGGATTTGAAAGGATCTAATATGGCCATATCATCAGATAAATCTTTAGGGTCATGTTCTCCCCTTGGGGTTTTCATTTAAGTTAGTGTAATAGAAGGTGTACTCGGGCATCCAAGGACGGGAATTAGTCCTCCGTGAATAACCAGATGCCACTGTGTGGGGGATGAGCCTCATTTCTGAGTGTGCAGCTTTGCTTTGTATTTCAGGATTTCAAATTGTTATGCTCTACTGTGCAACATGGTTTCACTTCCTAGAGGAGTTTAGAAAAGGAATTGCTGTTTTTATTGGCACTCTGTCACGTGTCTCCTTACTGACAGATAGTGGGCTTTTGAGATGTAGTTGGATTTCGCGGTGATATTTGGAAAGGATGAAATTTAGTAAGTTTAATGAAAAATTTGTTGCATGCTGTCTGTGTAGTCTCAGGTCTGTATTAGGTTTTTTGAAGATGGGAAAAGCGTCTTTCTGAAAGGAAGTTAAAATTTAGTTAGAGACAAAATCATACATACAGGAAACCACAAAGAAGGCAGAAGTATCCACAGAAGTGCTTATCTATGTGGTCACAGATGGAAGGGATCACAGAAGCCCAAGAAGCACCATGATTAGGCTGGGGAAGGGGCCCCTAAGGAATTAGTCATATTTTACACATTTCCAGCTGATTGAGAGACCATATATTATAGGAAAATAACATTATCCAAAACTCTGCAAGCTGTTTCTAATTGCAGCCTTGCAATAAGAACCATTTGAAGTTCTTCAGAAGTTTTATCTCCTCTACAAAGCCTTTGTCTTGGAAAATCCAAACAACTTAGCTCTCTCCCTTTCCTAAGAATATCTTAATATTTGTTTTTATGCATTTAGGTTTTGTTTCAGTAAGATAATCTGTGTAAAACATCTTAGAAGAGTGCTTGGCATACCAATTTTTTGTAGTGTTCACTGTTACAACTTACTAATTTCTACTTACACATTATTGATTGCAATATTATTTTTGCCTATGTCGATCAAGACCTGTTTATTTTGTTTCTACTAAAGGATCAGTACTTTACTAGTTATAAGCAAGTATACAAAATAGACAAAAAAGTGATCCCCCCTGCTGTGAAGGAGCTTCATGGGGAAGGAAAAATTAAGGATGTGAAAGATGAGTAGTTAACTGTTGCGGTAAATAGAGTTCATAGTGTTCTTAGGACAGAAAAGAGCAAAAGCTATTAGATTAGAGAATGAAAGCTTTAGGGCTTGAGCTGGACTTTTAAATGTTGGCATAATTTAGAGAGACAGAAATGATGTGGTATGTGACTTCAGGTTTTAGAAGAGCAGCTGGACTTGTCAACAATATTCACTAAGCATTCAGAAGGCACATTCATGAGCACTATGTAAAGAAAAACAACGGGGAGAGAAGAAAGGAGCGAACATTTACTGTTTCATTTTAATTCTCCCAATTAGGAGTTAGGTTGAATTACTCCTATTTCACAGAAAAGGTAACTGGGGCTCACAAAAGATAATAGCAGAGTTGGCTTCAAGCCTGAATTCTTATGACTTCAAAACCATGCCTAATTTGTCCCTCCATGCTGCCTTCCACACCCTGAGAATAAAAATAAAATGTGCTCTCAGATTCAGAGAACCTCACATTCATTCGACTTTGGGAGAAAAGATGCAGACATGGAAAATTACCACATGAGGTAGCCCGTCGTGGTCAGAATAGGAGGTTAGACAGATTCATGTGCTCAGGGTCATCAAAAAAGGTGGGAATTGGGTCGGGCAGTGGGGAGATGGAACTTAGAGGATGACATAGGACTAAACTAGATTTTGACAGATTTTATATCAGCCTGAAATGGTGGCCAACACAGGAATTTATGAACTTGAGGGATGTAAGTAAGTGTCCTGTACAAAACAGGTCTTGTCTTCTGGTCTTGTCTGCTGCCCCTGGTCTTGCAGGTATGTTTCTCATGTAGAACCCAAACAAATAAGTTTGGGGTTGTTTGGGAGAAGGTGGTACACGTAGGAAAAATGCGTGTGCCCTGAAAACAGAAGCTTGAGAGCCTGTTTATCAGCCCTAATCAGGTCTGGGAGAGGGAGGGGATTGCTGTAATGGAAATAAGTAGAATAGGCAGTTTTATGCCCTAAGTATTTATATCATCTATTAAAGATATTGCTATAGTCCCTTTTCAGTGATTTGCTGGGCAGTTAAATCCAGACTTCAGTTCAGTTTAACACCCTGAAGTGGTTGTTTTACATAATTTATGTCGCCAGGATTCTTTTTGAACTACAATATGACCTTCACAGGGTGAGGAAGAAGTTGCAATCTGACACCCACCTTGGTCCAGGAGGACCCCTACAGGAAGATCACCAGCCCTAGTTTCTTCATATCGAAGCATCATCCCAAAGCCTAGGGGCTGTGGGGCTGTAAAGGTAGATTTATTTTGGAGTAATGAACTTGGTTATGTGTTAATCTGTTAGCATCCATCACTAGACAGCTTTCTATGTCTTGTCTTTACAATGAGACTATGAACTTCATCACATCTTATGTCATATCAAGTGAGTTAGTTTTTGTGCTCATCAGGTCATCTATAAGGTTTGCTTGGTTCATTCATGTAAACAGAGGTGTGAGAGGTGGTAGGAAGAGGAAATGTTATAATATCCATGCTCAGGTTTTCCTTTATATTCAATCTATTTTCCACTCACTACACCACATTCTCTTTCTCTCCCCAAACATACTTATACTATTCATCTCCTGCTATATAACTTCAGTAGTCAGTTTGAGCTGCTATAAGACAATGCCATAGACTGAGTGGCTTATAAACACTAGAAATTTATTTCTTACCATTCTGGAGGCTGGGAAGTCCAAAATCCAGGTGTTGGGAGATTTGATGTCTAGTGAAGGTCTGCTTCCTGTTTCCTAGATGGCCATCTTTTTCCTGTGTCCTTACCTGGTAGAAGAGCAAAGGAGGTCTCTAGGGTATCTTTTATTTATTTATTTATTTAAAGATTTTATTTATTTGAGAGAGAGAGAGCATGAGCAGCAAGGAGGGGTAGAGGGAGAGGGAGGAGCAGACTCCCCACTGAGCAGGAAGCCCAACATGGGACTTGATCCCAGGACGTTGGGATCATGACCTAGGCTGAAGGTAGAAGCTTAACCGACTAAGTCACCCAGGCCCCCCTAGGGTCTCTTTTATAAGGATACCAATTCCATTCATAGGGGCTCCACCCTCATGACCTCATGACCTCCCCAAAGTCCCACACTCAGGTTCCATCACAATGGGGATAAGAGTTCAACGTCTGAATTTTGGAGAACACAAATATTCAGTCTAGGGCATAATTTTATTCATACGTTATTTATAATTTCCCTAGCTTCCCATTCCTCTCTGCCTTTTCAAATTTCTTTCAGTTGATTGAATTGCTTGGATATGTGTTATTTGTGTCTTCCCAGAACCCCTCTTTCTCTTCGATAATTGCCTCTTCCCCATCCCATAGATTATGAGGAGACTGTCAGTCATATTGCCTCACTCAACGCCCAGCCTCAGGGATGGACATTTGGGCAGGCCGTGCCACCCCAGTCCTCTGTCTGTGGTATACCAGCCACAAGGTGAGCTCACAGCACAGTAGAACCAATAGGCATCCCACTGAGAGTCAAGATAGGTGCGCATTGGAGAGGGAAGGTGGCTCTGCCTGTCGGGTCACAAATGGAAAGGACTGTATGTGCTCAGAACTTGAGTGACTCTCTTTCCGCCACAGGAAGTGAGCTGCCAGAGTAAGGAAACAAAGTTGGAGGAATGAGTGCTAGGGTGGGGGTGGAGATGCAGAGTGTGCATGTGTGACAATAAATGAGGGTGTTATTTGAACATCTGGATCCAGCCGTGCTTGAAACCAGCACTGTTCCTGGAGTTTGGGTCAACTAATAAATTTCTATTTTCAGTTGGATTTCTGTTATCTGAGACTAAAAGATTCCTGATCATTCCAAAGGACAGTGTTAAATTTCATCTACCTCCTCCTGATGGGCTGCCTTCTCTGGTGGACTGCCTAGCTTATAAGGTTCCCTTCCTTATCTGGCTTGCTATTTTAAGTGGTTCTATTTGCACTGAATGTGTAGATGTTTTCTACAAAGCCCTATAGTTCTCGACAGTGTGTTCTTGACTGCTTATCTCTAGGCTGGTACCTAGGATGGGGCAGGATGATACAACAGGTGCTCAGAAAAGAGCTGGCTATTTCCTGAAAGTGAGGCCTAGAAGAGTTACTATTTCTCCTAGAGAGGGAGGATTTGCCTACTCTTTTGATAACCTGAGAATATCAAAACCCAAAATGCTGGATTGAAGTGTACCTCCCCCCCCCTTTTTTCATCTGTATCATTGCTGTGCAGTGTTTTGAGAGCATTTAAAGGCCGCAGACATACAGACATACCTTATTCATGTAATTTACAAGAGTAAATTCTAGGTCACTTTTTGTGCAATACATTTTTACTTTTTGGTACATTTTATTCACTGGAGCTCACCACCACTTCTCCATGCCGTCATACGTTTCAGTGATAGGTCTGAAGAGTTACTGTTTCAGAGTGCCATTGACTATTTATGTGAATTAGCAGTAATTGTTAGAAATTTATTAGGTCGTATATTGATTAAAGCAAGAATAAAGAAGTGAGACAGTAAGACAATATTGCCTAGTAGTTAAGAAAGTGGGCTTCTAAGTGAAAGAAACCAGACACAAAAGGCCACTCTTTATGAAAAGACCATTTTTAGGAAATGTCCAGAATAAGCAATTCACAGAAAGGTGAATGGTGGTTGCTAGGGTGTATAGGTAGGGAGCGGTAACTGATGGGTATGAAATAGTTGAGGGATGCTGAAATATTTTAAAATTGATTGTGGTGATGGTTATACAACTCTGTGAATATACCAAAAACCACTGAATTATACATGTTAAGTAGACAAAGTGTATGGTATATATATTAGTTTGCCAGGGCTGCTGTAACAAAGTAACACAGCCTGGATGACTTAAAAGAAATTTGTTTTCTTATAATACTGGAAGCTGCAAGTCCAGGATCAAAGATTTCGACAGGATTGGTTCTTCCTAAGGGCCATGAGGGTAGGCTCTGTTCTCGGTCTTTCTCCTTGGCTTATAGATGGACATCTGCTTTCTGTGTTTTCACATGGTCTTTCCACTGCACCTGCCTGTGTCCAGATTCCCTCTTTTTATAAAGACATATGTCATATTAGATTAAGGCCCATCCTGATCACCATATTTTAACTTAATCACCTTTGTAAAGGCCCCATCTTTAAATATGTTTATGTTGTGAAGAACTGGGAGTTACAACTTCAGCATATGAGTTTTTGGGAGAACACAGTCTCATAACAGTATGTGAATTATATCTCAAAGTTTTGAAGTGAGGGTGGGAGGAAGGGAGGAGGAAGGGAAGGAAGGAGGGGGCTGTGGAGTGAGGCTTCTTGGGTTTCAGATCCTAATTTTTTAATGACTAGTGACTTTGAGCATGCTACCAAGACTCTCTGAACTTTTATTTTCTCTGTTTGTAAAATGATAACAATAATACCTACATCGTAGGGTTATTATGAGGATTAATAAGTTAATATGTGTTAAGACGCTTAGATTATTGCTCAGAACATAGGGGAGCGTTTAATATATATATAAGTTAGATGCAATTACTGCAGGTAAGGGTAAAGGTAAATTGAGATTATTTTCTGGAGGACAACATGGAAAGGGAAATCCATGGCTATGACATGGATATGCTTCCCTCCTGTCGTAAATTGCTTCTTAGGGAGGCCACTTTTCTAAACACACTTGTGAAGGTTTGAAAGTATTATCTTCCAAGACCAGTCTGGGGGTAGCATGCTTTGGGACTACCCATTCATTCATTCAATCCAGAGTTATCATGCACCTGTTGACTAAAGACTGCATTAGTGACATTTTACATGCCTTACATTTATGAGGAGAGATACTATTAGTTTTGCTTATTAATATCTTTTTCAGAACTTACTTTCTTTAGATTCCAGTGAAATGTTTAAATTGTGTTTTGTTTTGTAACAGAGGCTAAGCATAGAAGGACCAGATTGTAGTTTTGGGCTAGAATATGTTTCTCAATCAAAATTTAAAAACTCTTTTCTGATTCATGATCATCCATTGTGTTCTCATGTTGAGGCCCCACTTCTTATCCAAAGAGGAGCTATGAGGAGTAACAGGGATGTTTGAAATATAAAAAGCTGCAAGGCAGCCTATTTGAGCGGACATTTATCACCTCCTTTCTCTGACCCCCAGGGTTACATAGTCCTTCCTCTCTTTATTCCAGAACAGATGACATTTTGGCCCCTCTCGTGGATGCTCTAGGCCCTCCTCACCTCATGAAAACCACCTGAATCCAGCTTAAAGGCTGGACTTTATTTCTCCTCATTTTCGTGTATTTTTCCCAAAAGCTTACTGCAAAAATCTGCCCTCTCTTCCTGCCCTCCTTTATTCTTACTATTTATGTTCTAAACACACTGTCATTTCCTTTTTAAAATTATTCTCAAGAGTTTTCACACACTAAAACCAAAATTTTTACGTTAAGAAAATATATGTGACATGACTCCCTCTACCCTGAGATTTTGATTTGAAGGAAACTTCTATTTGATATTGTAAACTGCTTTGTGTTACTCTATCCCCATTTTGATTGCATGTGTTATATTTTCATTACATGTGTTATATTTTCATTCATTAGTAAATATTAACTGAGTATCTAGTGCTTTGCTAGATATTAGTAGAGGCAGTAAAACACTGTCCCAGTCTTTAGGGAACTTACGATTGAGTAGGGAAAGTAAGAAAAATATATGTACTATATAATATAAGGCAGATGTGAGAGGTGCCATAAATGAGATATACACACATTTCTTTGGAACAAAAGAGAAAACCCTGTCTTGTACACAAGAATAAAAGCATATTATGGACTGATCCATCCAATTGTATTCCTCTAAAAATCACTCCTACATCTCCTCTAATTTCCTATTATCTGGAGCATCATCATGGAAGTAATAGGGATGTTAAACTAAACTGTAGGTCTAATGAGAATAGAGATGAAATTATTCTTTGGAGTAAAATAAATAAACTAAAATAAACCCGTCTCCTATAAGAGAATGCCCCAGCAGGTAGCTTACTAATGAAAACAATGATTTCCAAGGGGTTGTGCATTTCAAAAGTTTTGGCATAGTACTAGTTTCTCAAAGGCTTTTCATCCAAAGAAGCAAACAGTATGATTAGATAGCTTAAGCCTTGCCTTCACCATCTGAAATTGAAGGAAATGATGAGGACAGTTACCTACTCCCTTCTGCACCCCTCTTCAGAATTGGACACTTGGTTGGTTTGGAGTGTGGTGCAAGCTTGACATAACTAATTGGGGCAAATAATCAGCACAAGGCATGGGAAATTAACCACCAAAGTCTCATTAGCATTAATGGGAATCACACAGCTAATTCCCTCCCCATTGTGCGCAATATTTACTTCATAATGTTTATACTAACATTCTACAACTTCCAGCAGGAAGCAATGATTTACAGGCATGGGGCTGAAAATTCTGTTGGTTCCCTTGTCAGATTCTTCTCACCCTTGCTCATGGACCTTGAGGATGACTTTTGGGTGTCTTCATTGGCTTGTGGCAGTTATGTATACTTCTTGTCCCCTTAACCCTTTCTTTCACACCCCACAGATAAACACTGCTGAAATACCTATAGAGGGGTGCCTGGGTGGTACAGTCAGTTGGGCATCCAACTCTTGGTTTCGGCTCAGGTCATGATCTCAGGGTGATATGATCAAGCCCCACTTCGGGCTCTGTGCTCATTGCAGGGTCTGCTTGAGATTCTCTCCCTCTGCTCCCCGCCCCCACTCTCTTACTGTCTCTCTCTCTCTCAAATAAATAAATCTTTTTTTTTTTGAAAGAAATACCTATAGAGTTTGTCGTGGTGTTTTTTTTTTCCCAGAAATCAGAGAATTCCAAATTCAAGATAATGAGCAGTTTGGAATGATTGGCTTAGCTAGAATCTATGAAAAGACACCTCCTGATATCCTTTCTGTCCCTTGCTCTCTGTTTTTCACATACCATTCCACTGTTGTCAGACTCTCTTAAGGCTACAACCTCCCTGGATAACATCAGACTATCTCTATATATTATTGCAGTGGTGTTTAGGGGATTCATGGAATCATATTATCTAGATCTTTCATTTTTTAGCTACTTTTCCCCAAAGTGGAAAGATTTTAAATTTCTTTAACTCCATTTACCCCCTTCTGTCTAAGAAGAGTCTCTTATGTACATGAGGCTTTGGACCATGCCATATAGTTTATGTTAACACTATGATCTATGGTGAACTCTTGATGTGCCTGGGACTTTGGGCCATACTGAGTTAGTCTGACCTCTGGGGGAGCTGGAGACTGAGTAGCTTAGGTTGGTCATGCAGGCATTGCATGCCTACTACACTTACCTGAGTAAAAACCCTGGACACACAGACTAAAGAAGCCAAAAATAAATAAATAAAAAAAATAAAAGACCACATACAGTTTTATTCCAGTTATATGAATTTCAAAACACAAGTAAAACCAAACTGTAATATTCAGAGATGGATGCTTGGATAAAAATGACAAATTTGTGCAAAAATGTAATTATTTTTAAATCAGGATAGTAGTTACTGGAGGCACAAGGCAGTGACTAGGAGGGATTAGAGGGGGCTTTCTCGACTTAGGTGGTCTTTATGTATTCATTTTATAATAAGTCATTGATCATTGATCAAACTTGCTTACTTACTTGTAGGTTTATTTTACAATAAAAATTAAAATGTGTACAGTGAAATACATGGGTACATAGACCTCTCCCTTTCTGGTTATTTTCTGATGACAGTTTTATGAAATAGTTCTTATTACCATGTTACTTTTTCAGACCAGGTGTACACCATGTAGAAAAAACCTTTCCATCTTTCTCCATGTTTTTCTGTAAGTCCTTACATGTGACAGTAGTAGAGATCATTTAACATGTTAAAACAATCATCTTTTTAAAAATTACAGTTAAATCAGTGGATGGAAACTAAATATAAATAATTCTGATTTGGTTTTGGAAAAGCTGGTAACATACCAAATTTTGAGTCTCCCCAGCCTAGTAGGGTGTTTTCCAGAAGTATTTGACACTTTACTCTGCCTTGACTGAAGGAATCTTGCCTCCGTGATGATATGCTATTTACCTTGATTCCTCTTACAGATTAGTAGAGAGAAATTTGCTGGTGAGAGCTCTGCCAGAAGCATTTATTCTGAAATTGTAATATGAGTAACTATGTCAACACACTGAAAACTTGGGCTGGAAAAGGCTCTTCTTATTAAAACTCAGAGTTCCAAACTTGCTTGGGGGTTATCTAATGAAAAGTATGGCCTTTCACCTGTCGGACCTTTGCGGGAATCTCCAGAGGGGTTTTACTGAGAGAACACACCACCGGCAATGCTATGTTCCTTAGTAGGCATCAGAATAATAACAATAATCATATTTATGCCCTGGTCTCAGAAACTGTCTTTTCTAAAACACACCATAGGCATTCTAAATTCACTATCTCATCACTCCTTCTTTGGGCCCTCTGAGGCAAAATGGCTTGTTTACCTCCTATTTACATATAAGCAATGAGAAAGTGGCCCATCAGCCTGTGTAACAGTTTTGACCTTCACTTGCTGGCCTGTGTCACACAGTCTCTTCAGATAACTGGTTGCTCATCTCAGAACAGTCTTTCAACTTAAAAGTGTTGTTAAAGCTCTCTTAAAAACAAAAAAGGTAAAAATACTGCCACCTTAGGTTTTGCAAATAAAAGGGTATCAAACAAATTAGTTACCTACAGATGAATAAAACCCCATTTTTTTTGTTCAAATACTTTCCAAATAGTCTAGGGCTGTGTGCTTCCCCTAGTCAGTCCCCAGTGGTGACAATAATTAGGTTTCTGACCTTAGGTTGAGGATCTTTCAGGGACAGGCACTTAAGCTTCATTTAACCCGATTTGATTTCATCAGGACACTGCTGAACATTAGATTTTATGCCGACAACCTGTAGATAGCAATAGAGAAGGATCAGAAGATGAGTCCAATTTATAAAAATCCCACTTTTCATTGTCTTTCTCTACCAAACTGAGTTGAGAAAAATCTAGTCTCAGTATCTGAGGCAAACTAAGATTCAATTGCATCCCTGCCCTCCCTTCAAAGACCCTTCTTCAGCTCCTTGCTCACACGTGGCGCCCACCTCCTTTGTCTGCATGAGGATACATGCTGCTTTATGAGCCACTGAAAGGATTAAAGTGACCCTGGGCTCACAGAAGATTTATATCATTCATTCACATTTAATAAAAGCTGGAATTTCATAGGTCTTGACTATTCTAGATTAACCGTTGCATTCAGGTATATTTGGACTTAATGGAATAAAAAGAAAATGCTGATGTTAACCCTTACATAGACCAATTTCTACTACTTGGTCTAAATTCAGATCGTTTGTTATTTTCCGTGACATGTTAAGGACTATTGTTCATTCTTTACCATCTCATATTTTTTTTCATGTGTTGCACTGGTTTCTTTATTGGAAGTGTATTCAGGTGTGTGTGATGTTTAACATTTAAAAACTAGGCCTCTTGTTTATGGTGTGTTAGAATCCAAGATTTGGAACCAAATATCTTGAAACTGGAAGAGGAAATTTGTTTAACTTTAAACAAATGCTTGTGTTGTAATTATTCCAGTAGATATTGTATTTGCAATATTAACTTTGTCCTTACTATGCAAGTGATGCATAATCATAGAGGTATGGTTAGTCATCTGGGGGCTAGACTGTCCTCACACTGATCTTTCTGGGATTTTTCTAGTAACATCTGAACTGAAAACATCTCAGATGACACAGAGTATCCCAGAGCCAAAACATGATTTTAGAAAGGAGAGAACCAATCTCTTCTCAGTCAGCTTGTTAAAAAGTGGCCAGTGGTCTGTTTACTAATTACTAATTCTTCCTGCACACACAGAAATGAATCTATGTGCAACCCTCAGGTGCCAAACTCATTGGGCCAAATTCCTTCTCTAAATCTCTTTTCTGTTGTTGTCTGTATCTTCTGAATGAGTGAATATGCAGATCTGGGGCAGAACTTGGCCTCCATCAGCAGCTCTTGTAAAGGGATCAGATCAGCTTGCCTCCAAGGCTCTCTAATTGGAGGTTTATGGTAATGCAATTGTTCCCCACTGGCAAGGCAACTCTCAGCACTCCAAGCATTCAGGAAGAGAGAAAGCCAGGTTGATGGACAGGCAGTCCCAGCCCAACCTTGCCTGTGTTGGAATGGCCCAAGGTGTCCCATCTGGCGACCCCACAGGTCCAAATTGGTGTCCATTGCCATCAGTGCTGCTTTTAAGATGCTGTCAACTCATGGGCTTTGTTGTCTTGGAGTTTTGAGCTCAAGACTTCTCTTCAGATACAAGGTTGAAAAGAAAGGAAAAGGTGGGTCCTCCTTAGGACCTGATAAGGATATAGCCTTTCTTTGAAAATTATGTGGGGTGTTTAAGTACGGGAGGATTATTTTGGCCTTAAGGAGAAAGTGAAAATTAGAACTGTCCAGGCACTTGGAGGGAATGATTCATGTCAGGGTATTTATCTCACTTTTCCTACTAGGCAGCTATCAACCAGTTTATTGAGGGGTTTATTTTAGTGGAGTTTCAAGCATGAGATTGCCTTTATTTCTCCAAATACTACTTTCAACATTTGCTGTCTTAGTGCCCTTCCAGCTGGGGTAGCAGATCCCAAAACTTCATGGTCACTTTAAATGATTAAAATTAATTCAGTCCAGTTTAAATCCCATCTGCTCTTCTTTCCTCACCTTCCCACAGCATAGACTTCAACTTATGACTTTGAGAGACTTCTGGTGAGGTGGAGAACATGGTCTCCAGTTTCCATACTTGCCCAACTCTGCGTCTGTTTTTCTCCAAATTGGGGGCTGGGTAAAGAGATTAGGGAGGCTGAGATCTTCTTCTGAATTTGGGCACATAGTCACAGGTGTGGAAATGATAGCTATCTCTAGTATGTTCTGTGTCTATGAGGGTTTGTTGGCTTCTCCAGGAAGAAGACTCATGCACAGATGCTGTTTATGGTTTATGCTGAGAAGGGTCCAGTTTCACCCTGGCCCTTCATATTATCGAATGACCCTATCACAGAATATTGGCTCATTCTCCCTTTAATCTGACAGTGGTCCATGACCCCAATACCACTCCTGCTGGATCATATCTTCCCCTAACCATGGCTCCCTCGGGGGCCCTGTTGCTCCCATATCATTTGTTATGCACTGTCCCCCTTTAGTATCAGTCCCATAACCCACTGAGGAATTCTTTTGACTTATCCCACAGGCAAATGGAGATTGGAATGGCACTCTCCCACCTCCTTTTCCTTCTTCCTGTTCTCAGCCTTCTTCAGAACAAAAGAAGATACAGACACATGTTCGCATATGCCCCCAGACTCCAGGGCTAATATGTGAAGCTCTTCCAACAACTTTTTCTCCAAGTAGATTCCATCCATTCTGCCTTTCATTGATTCCATCATGGTTCTAAAGAGTCTCACCAAGTTGAGGCCAAAGATGCATACTTTCCTTTTTGGAAGTATCCCATTCTCTATGGACTCCCCTTATCTGGTTCTTTTGAGAGGAGCCATCCTTCTGGGTTTAAACTGAAACATATATTTGGGGCATCTGGGTGGCTCATTCGTTAAGCACCTGCCTTCAGCTCAGGTCATGATCTCAGGGTATGGGGATCGAGCCCCACATTGGGCTCTGTGCTCAGCAGGAGGTCTGTTTCTCCCTCTCTCACTCCCCCTGCTTGTATTCTCTCTCTCGCTGTCAAATAAATAAAAAATCTTTATAAGTAAATAAATAAATTGAAACATATATTTAAAAGAATAATTGTGCTATCTATCTTCAGAAGATTGTTTCTAAAGAGTAGTCCAGGATTCCATGTATGTTGGAATTCCTTGATGGCTCTGAAAATGCAGATTCCTAGACAGTTTTTCAGATTTATCAGATTAGAATCCCTTTATAGTGCCCAGGAATTTTCATTTTGAACAGCTCTTGGGATGCCTGGGTGGCTCAGTTGGTTGGGCATCTGCCTTTGGCTCAGGTCACGATCCCAAGGTCCTGGGATCGAGTCCCGCATTGGGCTCCCTGCTCAGCAGGAAGCCTGCTTCTCCCTCTGCCTGCTGCTCCTCCTGCTTGTACACTTTCTCTCTCTCTCTCTCTCCCTCTTTCTCTGATGAATAAATAAATAAAATCTAAAAAAAAAAAGAACAAAAACTCTCACACTAGGAACCTTTGTGCCATAGAATATTAAGTAAAGTTATAGTTAAAGCATTAGAATACCAGTGAATCCTTTCCTTGAGAGCATGAGACATTGATTCTTATCCCTCACAATGCATTAGAATCATCCATGGAACATTTAAAACATACTTACTACTAATTAGGGAAGTTATCCCAGAAAATAGGTATGATCTTTTTCGTTTTCGAATCCTACTTATAATTTTTTTCGTTACTTATTCTCTCCTATATTTCAGTGATTTTTGACTGAAAAGAACTTCAGTCTCTTAGAATTCTTAGGAGGCTTTATCTTATTCATTTGACCATAAATTAAGTGGTGTGTGTGTGTGTGTGTGTGTCTTTCACTGTCTATGTAATTATCAGCTAAACAAAGGAAATTTAATTTTCCCCTTTTACTTTACAAGATGAGCAGGAAGCACCTTGAGTTCTTGATTTCTGAGGCTTCCCTGTCCCAGGTTGTAGTTACCATTTTTTTGTACTACAGGGCAACAGCCTTCTATTATTTCTGTTCTGGTGGTCTAGGCTAATGATTGAATTAGTACTGTTCCTTAGTGGGTGTTTGGTAGTATGTTATGGTATTTTTGACATTTAATGGAAGAATGCTAAATATTTAGAAATTAGAGGACAAACTTGCAAAAATAAAAAAATTGTCCTATGTCCTATATAACTTTCAGATATTCCATTGATTAAACCAAAACATAGCAAAAAGCCTGCCTAGTGTCTAGAAGCCCCTTGATTTTAACTATAAAGGCTGATTGTTTTTAAGTGCATAGAAATTTTGATTGTCAGTTTTTCCTGGTGAAATTGAACCTTGCTTTTTTAATATTACAAATTCTTCTTTAATTGGAATGTTTAGATCATATATATTTAATGTAATATGCAAACATTTTTTGCTTTCTATTTCCCTGGCCGTTCTGTATTTTCTTGCTTTCTTTTTTTAGCCTTTTCTAAAAATAGCCAAGGATTTATGTATTACCTTATTAAACTCTAGTATAAATTAGTACTTTTTCATTCCTGAGACAGTGCAAGAACGTTGGAGTACTTTTACTGCAAATACACTCTTCTCATAAGAAACAACAAGTGTTGGTAAGGATTTAGAGAAAAAGGAACCCTCATGCAGTCTTGGTGGGAAGGCAAACTGGTGCAACCATTGTGGAAACAGTACTGAGATTCCTCAGAACATTAAAAAAAGAACTACCCTATAATCCAGTAATTGCATTACTAGCTATGTACTCAAAGAATACAGAAACACTAATTTGAAAGGATATATGCACCCTTGTGTTTATTGTAGCATTATTTAGCCAGATTATGGAAGCAGCCCAAATGTCTAGTATTAGATGAATGGATAAAGAAGATGTGGGGCATATGTGTGTATGCATATGTGTGTGTGTATACGTGGCAAATATATATGAATATAATGGAATATTATATATGAACATAATGGTGTATATATATATTATGGAATATTATTCAGCCATAAAAAATAATAAAAATCTTGCCATTTGCAAAGACATGATTGGAGATATAGAGTATTATACTAAATGAAATAAGTCAATCAAAGAAAGATAAATACCATATGATTTCACTCATATGTGGAATTTAAGAAACAAAACAAATGAACAAAGGACAAAAAAGAGAGAGACAAACCAAGAAATAGACTCTTAACTATAGAGAACAAATTGATGGTCACCAGAGAGCAGATGGGTGGGCAGGGGTGGATGAAATAAGTAAGGGGGGGTTACGAGTACACTTGTCATTATGAGCTGATTAATGTATAGGTTTGTTGAATCACTATATTGGACACCTGAAAATAATATAGCACTGTATATTAACTATAGTGGAATTAGAATAAAAAGCTTAATAAAATTTAAAAAAGTAAAATATACTGCTCTCATTTTTTCTATTATTGTTTTATCATTTAAAATTTCCCCAAGTATAGTATTTTGTATCTCTTTATCTCTGTCATCTGTATTTCTGCCTCTATCACTCTATCTCTATCAACTTGCCCATATATTTACCCTCTCCAATGTTCTTAATTTCTTCTAAGGTGGATCATTTTCCTTCTGCTTTCACTATTTCATTTGTGATGAGTGTGAAAGTGACAAATTGTATCAATTATTGATTCTCTGAAAATTTATTTACTTGGTCTTTGTTTTTGAGGCATTACCTTTTCTTCACTGGATGTAGAATTTTAAATTGTCAGATTTTTTTTTCACCACCTTGAAGATATACCACCTTTAATCACTCCTTTGGCTTTTGGCTTTTATTTCATTTCATTTTCTCCCTTCCTTCCTTCCTTCCTTCCCTTTCCTCCCCACTTCCTTCTTTCCTTCCTTCCCTCCTTCCTTCCCTTTCCTCCCCACTTCCTTCTTTCCTTCCTTCCCTCCCTTCCTTCTTCCCTTTCCTCCCCACTTCCTCCCTTCTTTCCCTTCCTTCCTTTTCCTTCTTCCTTCCTTCCTTCCTCCCTTCCTNCCCTCCCCTCCCTTCCCTTCCCCTCCCCTCCCCTCCCGTTCCTTCCTTCCTTCCTTCCTTCCTTCCTTCCTTCCTTCTTCTGAGAGGTCAATTATTGCTCCTTTGAGGGTAATAAATCCTCTTTATCTATATGCTTTAAAATTTTTTCTTTTTCTTTTTGACTTTTAGCAGTGTACTATGATTTTTGTAGGTGTTATTTTCATCAGTGTTGTTATCCGTCTTGAGGTTTGTAATAACTACTGAACTTTGACTACAGACTTGATGCTTGTAGTAATTCTATCTTTTAATTTGTTTTGGAAAATTCTTACCTATCACCTCTTGAAATATTGCTTCTGTCCATTTTATCTCTCTTTTCTTTCTTGGATTTCAGTTGTAAGCATGTTGCCCTATCACTGTATCATGAATGCATATTTTCCATTTTTAACTCTCTTTTTACTTTAGTCAGGGTATTTTCTTCCAAGCTGTCTTTCAGTTCTCTACATCTCTATTCAGCCAAGTCTAATCTTTGGTTAAACCCATTATTTGAGTTATTAATGTCAGTTTTTTATATATTTTTGTTTTTACTTTAAGCATTTGATTTAATTTCATTTCATAATTTTATTTCTTTGCTAACATTATCAATTTTGTCCTTTAATTACTGGAATACAGCAATAATAAATAATTTAGGTTTCTTTTTTGATGACTCTTTTATTTTGATTCCCTATGAGTCTGTTCCTATTCTGTTTTTCTCTTGGTTTTCTCTTGGTGGTCATGTCTTATCTTCTGTATACCTGGTTATTTTGTGTTGACTGCCAAAAATTATATATGAAAAAGGGTAGATTAAAGTGAGGTTCTGGTTTATGTTATTGGGGGTGGCGGTGATGCTGGTGGTGATGCTGGTGGTGATGGTGACAGGCAGCTAGAGTACTCTGTACTAGATATCCCAGATTGACTTTTATCAGTTAAAGCTTACACTCATTGAAATCTGACTTTCAGTCCCTGATAAAGCTAACCTATTTCTAATTCACTCATATTCCTAGGGTGTTCTCCTTTGGCATCCCAATAGCAAGTTTACAGTATTTGTACAGGGCTCCTGATCTTTGAGGAGATTAGCACTCCAATTTTTGCCACTTAGTTATATGAGTTTTCTGAAAGCTCATGACTTGAGCCAAAACCAAGAGTTGGACACTTAACTGAGTCACCCAGGCACATGCATGTTTCAAACAAATTTTGGTTATATTTATTTTTTATTTTTTATTATTTGTAAAGATTTTATTTATTTATTTGACAGAGAGATACAGCAAGAGAGGGAACATGAGCAGGGAGAGTGGGAAAGGGAGAAGGAGGCTCCCCACTAAGCAGAGAGCCGGATGTGGAGCTTTGACAGAGAGAGATAGAAAGAGATCACAGGTAGGCAGAGAGGCAGGCAGAGAGAGAGGGAGAAGCAGGCTCTCCACTGAGCAAGGAGCCCAATGCAGCACTGGATCCCAGGACTCTGGGATCATGACCTGAGCCAAAGGCAGACACTTAACTGACTGAGCCACCCAGTCCTCCCTCCAGAGGTTTTTAAATGGGGTTTTATCATGTAAACATGATTCTTTGAATCATTGATGATGTAACTGAACTCAGTCTCCATTCACTGTCCTTTGCCCCTGTGGCTCAATCCTCTCTTCATATGGTTGGTCTTTCTGGAATAGCCCTTCCCCATCTTAAGTCATCTTCTTAGCATAAGCTGTCAGATATGTCCATGGGGCCCCACCATGAATAACAAAAGTACTACACTTAGGAAAATTCAAGGGTTTAAAGGTAGAACTGGATACAAAAAGGCCAGCCCTCTCTTTGGACTGAGATCAAATTCTTTATTACAAAGGGGAATATTATAGACATTTGAGGATTTCAGTATGTTTTCTTTAGAATGTTACCATTACAATACTACTGACTTAAAATTATGCTTGAGGTGTTTGTCAGTATAGTACAGCTATATCGGTCTACACTAGTGGCTGTTAAGTCATAAGGATTCTTTGTGGTGATATACTCATCAGACTCTTTCCTGGTATTATCTAGTGAAATCATATTATAGCATTGACATATAGAAATAATTTTTTGTCATAAGGTATTTTTCCTGTTACTTTTTCCTTTGTAGTACCAATAGGGCATTACGTATTTCTTTTGTTTTTGAGATTAATAAGTAGGCTGTGAATTTTAATCAGAATAGTGAATCATGAATTACCAAATACTTATAAAATAGATGCCACCAGTTGCGAACCACCTAGTCCAGCCTATTTTAGTTAGGGATGAGTGGGGACTGGATTATTGGGGAGATGTCCAAGTATAGTTTAATCTCCTGAGACCAATTGAAGATTGAAAAAGAGACCTGGAATTTTTTGGTTCTGTGGTGTTAGAGGCATGTAACCTGCTTACATGTAGTACTTGCAGGGCGAGCAGGACAATGGACAGGAGATGTTTTGGCCTGGTGAAGGAACATAGGGGCTAAGCCCAAGTACTGTAATCTTGGGAACAGTAGAAGGATGCCTAAAGCCAGCCTGGCACTGAGGGTTACAAGCGCAATAAAGCTGACAGCCTTTGGTATTTACAGAGGGCTTAGATGGATGACTAGAAGTGTTTCCTCCATTTCCTGGACTTTTTATCCCTCCTGGTCCTGTCACGACCTCAGAGGGTAAAGTCAGTGCATAGAACATGGCTGTTAATGGATAATGCCAAGCCTAACACATGGAAGCTTGAAGTGGGATTGACTTAAGTTGGAAAAGTATGTGCATGTAACAAAATGTTAATGAAACTATTTGTACCTGTTCTGTATCCAACTTGGGATGCATGTAAGAGGTGTATAAAATATGCAGGAATTGATCCCTTCTCAATGGAACTTAATGTCCAGTAGGAAACAGAACTGTATCCTATATAGCTACCCATCCCCCATCCACAACACACCCAGGATATTTAGAAATGAACCAACATGGAACATAAGGAAAGTACTGAATATGAGCTGAGTAGAAAAAATAAAACTGGTCTCATGTTTGCAAATTGGAATGTGGTATATTAAAATCCAGTTTGAAATCTCCTTACATCAATGACACGGGCAGGGGGTATAAATGTGCCGTTTTTTATACATCTTTATTTTTATTCTGACAAACCTACTATAGTAGATACTGATTAAAGGAATCATCAGACTTCCAATGTTTATTTGACATAAAGGAATTCTCTTTGTGTTGTAAACTCCATTTACCTGTATACCTTGGAGATACTGAGGGTTCAGTTCCAGACCACTGAAATAAAGTGAATATTGGAATAAAGCTTGTCAAATGAATTCTTTGTTTTCCCAGTACACATAGAAGTGTGTTTACACTATATTGTAGGATATTAAGTATGAAATAGCATTATGTCTAAAGAGTGTACATTCCTTAATTGCTAAAAAATGCTAACCATCATCTGAGCTTTCAGTGAGTTGCAATTTTTTTTGCTCATCCACAAGAAATCACTCCTCATCTATTAAAATTTTATCATGAACAATTTAGTCACATCTTCAGGGTCCACTTCTAACTCTAGTCCTTTGCTCTTTCCACCGTATCTGCAGTTATTTCCTCCACTGAAAGCTTGAACCCTTCAAAGTCATCCATGAGAGTTGCAATCATCTTCTTCCAAACTCCTGTTAATGTTGATATTTTGACTTGTTCTTATGAATCACAAATGTTCTTAATAGCATCTAGAATGGTGAATCCTTTCCAGAAGGTAGTCAACTGACTTTGTCCACATGCATCAGAAGAATCATCATCTATGGCAGCTATAGTCTTACAAGTATATTTCTTAAATAGTAAGACTTGAGAGCTAAAATTACTCCTTGATCTCTGGGGCTGCCAAAGAGATATTGTGTTAGCAGTCATGAAAATAACACTAATCTGGTTGTACATCTCCATCAGATCTCTTGGGTAACCAAGTGCATTATCAATGAGCAGTCATATTTTGAAAATAATGGTTTTTTTCAAGCATTAGTTTTCATCCATGAGCTTAAAATGTTCAGTAAACCATGTTGTAAACAGACGTGTTGTTCAGCTTTGTTATTCTATTTATAGGGCATAGACAGAGTAGATTTAGCATAATTTTTCAGGTCTCTAAGATTTTTTGAATGTAAGTGAGCATTGGCTTCAACTCAAGTTGCCAGCTGCATTAGCCCTGATCAAGAGAGTCTGCCTGTCCTTTGAAGCTTTGAAGCCAGGCACTGACTTCTCCTCTCTAGTTAAGAAAGTCCTAGATGACATCATCTCCGAGTATAAGACTGATCTCTATTGAAATCTGTTGTTGAGTGTAGCCACCTTCATTTTACTGGTCTTAGCTAGATCTTCTATTTAACTTGCTGCAGCCTCTTCATCAGCACTGGCTGCTTTATCCTACACTTTTCTGTTAGCAGATGCCTTTTTTTTTTTTTTAAACCTCATGTACCAATCTCTCCTAACTTCAAACTTTCCTTCTGCAACTTCCTCACCTCTCTCAGACTTCTTAGAATTGCTGAGTTAAGGCCTTCCTCTGCAGTACGCTTTGGCTTAAGGGAATGTTGCGGCTGGTTTGATCCTCTATCCAGACCACTCAGACTTTCTCCATGTCAACAATAAGGTTGTTTCACTTTCCTATCATTTGTGTGGTCATTGGAGTTGTACTTTTAATTTCCTTCAAGAACTTACCCTTTGCATTCAGAGCTGGGCTAACTGCTGGGCATAAGACACTGAGCTTTTGGCCTGTCTCAGCTTTTGACATGCTTTACTCACTAAGCTTAATCAATTTCTGGCTTTTGATTTAAAGAAACTTGTGATTCTTTGTTCACTGGAACACTTAGAGGCCATTGTAAAGTTATTAATTGGTCTAATTTCAATATATCATGTCTCAGAGAATAGGGTGGCCTGAAGATAGGGAGAGAGATGCGGGGACTGCAGTCAGTGGAGCAGTCAGAACCACACAGTATTTATCACTTAACTTTGCTATCTTAATGTGAGCATAGTTCATGGTGCTCCCTAAAATTACAGTAGTAACACCAAAGATTAACTGATCATAGATCACCATAACAAACAACTAGAATTTCTGAAATATTGCGAGGATTACCAAAATGTGACACAGAGACATAATGTGAGCAAAAATAGTGCTAATAGACTTTCTAGTTGCGGAATTGCCACAAACCATCGATTTGTAAAAATAAACAAATAAAAACCCCCATAATATCTGCAAAGTACAATGAAGCAAAGCACAATAAAACAAAGTATTCCTGTATTACTTCAAAAAAAGACAGGAAGATAATGATCTAGGATCAATTTCTTAACTATAATCTAGGAAAAGTGGAGATATTTATAATAGGGATAAATGAGCAGAAAGGGAGGGTGGGAAGTATAGACAGTGTGGACAAAAACCATCCCTGATGCCAGGAGGAAAAACAAATCCAAAGAGAAAGCTTATACATTTATGAGATTTTCTAGATGTCATACCTAGGCAGGCAATGCTGTATAAAATATTAAGCAGCTCTAATGCTGACTGAGAAAATTTATGGAGTCTGAAGTACCTGTCTTAAATCATATCTGCTGCTTACCTCTATTTCTCACTCTTTAACCAAGCTTCTTTGAGGGCTTACATTGTGCCTCTTTATTTCTTTGGATTTTGTGCAAGGACTAAGCTTTCAAGAAATGAGGAACACCAGGGTTAGAGTATTAAACATAGAGAAGGTTATTTCCATGAGAGGATGCGCCGCTCTTGGCTGGAGCTATTCATTTTGGATGCTGAGCTTGTTATCGTATGAAACAAATGGTACTTTGTTCCTTCATTCTCTCCCATTCTATTCTTCCATTTATTCTTTCTGCAGTTATTTACCCAGCAACTTCTAGTTTGCATGTAATGTACTGGAAACCATGAGGGATGAAAAGTTATATGAAACCTATTCTCCAGCCTTCAGAATCTTTCAGTGAATTTGGAGAGAAAAATCTTGCAGTAAATCTTGCAAATAAATTTTGTTTATATAAACAGCTAATATATCAAGTTATAAGATAGATGCTTGTTTAATTGAATTAAAGAGTCATCAGTGAGAAAAAAAGAGAGAGTTGTGTTTTATTCATGACTTCTTTTATTCATTCATCCACTAATTTGGGGGAAAAATACATTTATTGAACAACTATTATGTACCAGCCTTTGTTTAGGCAGTGAGGACTGGTGATAACCAGCTATTTTTATCCGAGTGGAGAAAACTGTAGATAATAAATAATATAATTTCAGGTATTATATTCTGAAGGATATATATAGGTTCGGGAGGAATGAAACCATTCTAATGAGTGAGATCTGAGGATGATAAGGGGAATTATTTTACTTGAGACAATCAGGAAAGGCCTCTCCAAGGAGGTAACATTTGAACTGAAACCTAAGCCAAGTGAAATAGCCAGCATGCATGTTCTTCAGGAGGAACATTCTAGCAATAAGGGAGAGCACCTATAAAGAATCTTCTCAGGCAGCAGTAACCTTGGTGGGTCAAGGAGAGAAAGAGGGGAGTGGTAGGATGTTAGGCTGGTTAGTCTGAAGAAGGAGGCAGAACCTGATCATGTAGAGTCTTGTAGACAGAGGAAGGAATTTGGGCTTGATTCAAAATGCAGTGGGAAGTTGGTAAAAGGATTTAAGAAGAAAAATGCAGGACTGGATTCACATTTTAAAATGGTCATTCTGCCAGCAATGTGGAAAATGATTTGTAAGAAATAAAGAAAAGAAGCAGAGAGATCAGTTAGTAGTTCAGTGAGAGATGCTGGTTGTTTGGGGAGTAGGAAGATTCCATGCATACTCAAGAGCAAGGGAGAGCCTGCAGGATTTGGTACAGGTGTATAGCCGAAGGATAGAGAGGAAGGAGGAGGCAACACAACACGACCCCCCTGGCTTAAATAACTTGGTGGTTGGAGGTACTGTTTAATGAGTTAGGAAAAACTGAAGGAGAGTTTATTTGCAGAGATGATACATATTAAGATGTATGTGAGATATTCAGTAAGGGCTGCTAGGTAGGGAACTTGCTATATGTGCTTTTTTATTATCCTATATGTTTTTTTTATTAACGTAATGTATTATTTGTTTCAGGGGTACAGGTCTGTGAATCATCGGTCTTACACAATTCACAGCACTCACCACAGCACATACTCTCCCCAATGTCCATCACCCAGCCACACTGTCCCTCCTCCTGTGGCATAAGCATATTCATATTATTTAAAATCATGACAACTGAGCCCTCTTTTAGGAAGAAAGTGTAGAGATAAAGAGAAGAGAGCCCAAAGAGAATGCATGAATGAGGTGGAGCATGTAAGGAGCTAAGAAGTTGCAGGGAGCTAGGAGAAAAACTAAAAAGACAGGTTCATGGAAACTGAGAGAAAAAGTATTATCCTATTCCCAATCCATTGGATGTAGCCCTTTGAATCCTCTATAGCCCCTTAGTTCCTTTGTTCTTTTCACTAAATATCAGTCAATAGAGAGATCAAAATAACAGTGTTTCAAGGTGAACATTTGGTGAGCATCTTTCCAATATTCCAGGCAGAAAGATGGGGTACTGGGACATGGCAGCCATAGAAGGGAGTCTACGTGACCCGATATAGGGGGGATTTGCCTATCTAGACTCGGGGAATAGCTATGGGCCTCAGGATCCATATGTCAGTGATTATTGATTAAGCTGCTTTCAGTTATATCGGACTTCTAGAATTACTCTCCAACTTCTGTCTGCCTCAGGGGACTGAGCTGCATGGAATTCATCAATGGGCTTGTTTGCCCATGCTTCTGGCTTGGTTCAGCCAATGCAGAACCCTGGTAGGAAATGAGACAGTGGGTTTGGGATATTTATTCACCCAGTCCCCACTGTGGTATCATCTGAATCTGATTTTTTTCATTAGCAGAATTCACAGATCCATTCAAGGAAGCTGTCTCTGAACAATTCTCTCCTTCCAGTCCTCTCAGCTGCTCCTGCCCCCATCACTTCAGGCCTAGGGACAGCAACCAGGCGATCGCTAGCACTAGTATTCAGTTGGTTTCTCTATATCTTGTCTTTACTTTTTTTTTTTTGAGATTTTATTTATTTATTCATGAGAGACAGAGAGAGAGGCAGAGGCAGAGGGAGAAGCAGGCTCCCCGCTAAGCAGGGAGCTCGATGCGTAACTCGATCCCAGGACCTCGGGATCATGACCTGAGCCGAAGGCAGATGCTCAGCCATCTGAGCTACCTAGGCGCCCCTTGTCTTTACTTTTGAAAATAAATTTTCTATGAAATTTTCATCAATTTATCCTGATTCAAATGTGTATCTTATTTGATACCAGATATACAGAAATTATGATCCAATTGGAGCAATCAAATATTAACCAATCTTGTGTCACAGATTCCAAGTGACATAGGAATTCAGAGAAGGGAATGGGAGGTAAGAGTTACAAGGATTGGGAGCTCAGGAAAAAAAGGCTTATGTAGGAGATGAGCTGAAACTGAACCCTGCAGAATAGTTGATGAGGAGAGGGTTTTAAGCAGCTGTGGAAAAAATGATCCTAGTTTTAGGCAAGGAGAGAAATATAAGCAAGATCACTAGGTGGACGTAAGAGTACTGTTTCAAAAAATGGAGTTTTAGATCGGCTCATGGTAAGATTTATAACCTGGCCTTGGCCTGTTCCTATCAGACTATACATTCCATGTCCAAGTGTGGTATAATAAAACATATTTTTAGCCTTCGTTTCTAGCATAGGTTTGGTACTAGCACAGGTTTCCTAAAGCCCTAGGAATGTTCTAAAATATAGAAATGTCTCTTTCGTTATTCATAATGAGCCCTTGTCACCATGTCTGAGTTTCTGCTACAGGTGACTTGAGGTGGGGCCTCTCCATAGTTTCTGGGCTGAAGTGTAAGATCACCTGGGGACCCCACTTATGGCTGGTGTATGAAGTGGGAGCAGTCTTAATGGGAGTGAGCCTTTTAACTTGTGGAATCTGATGCCAACTCCAGGTAGATAGTGTCAGAATTGAATTGAATTGTTGGTCACCCAGTTGGTATCAGAGAATTGGTTGTTCGTATTGGGAAAAAAATCAAGACAAGCCAGTTACAATTTCTTTTACTTTACAGCAAAATACTCTGAACTCAAAACAGCCGCAGGGACCAGTTATGAGGTTTGCCCTTGCCTCTTTCCAGTGGCTCTCAACAGCAAATCCATTTTCAGAGTCAGCAACCTGGCCCAGCCTGCAGTGCTCCAGTCAGGCCAGTTACAGTCCGGCTGTCCTCTGGACACCCCACAAGGCAGGGACATAACTGCCCCGTGGCCTAGCCATTCCACAGCACAAGAACCCACTCATTAACAGGAAGCTTAATGAGGATGAACACAGCACCTGTTTTCTTTCTTCTTTCTTTCTCTCTTTCTTTGTAAACTGGAAGGACTTTAGCTAATGCTCCATAAAAACCAGCTTAATATACAGTTATTACAAAGCTTCAGATTTTTGACAGATTAAGTGCTATTAAATCACCTTACTGTGAAGGCACTAAAAGGTCACAAGATGAATTAGTTCAGGCCATCTTCTCTCAGTCTTTAGCATCCAGCTCCATTCAGACCTGCCTTCCCCCACCAAGAAAAAGAAAGAAGAATAAAAGAAAAAGGAACTGGAAATTATGACCCTCTAAATGTCTTCAGGATGGGAGGCTATGAAGAATGGCACTGCCTTGTCATGGGAGACAGATGGGTTTTTATCAGCTTGGAGGGCAATTTTCTACTTTATTTTTTCCCCCTTTTGTTGACTGTGATCCATAATGTTGCATTTTGCCCTTTAGGAAGAATTTTCCAGTTGACAGACTTGAGAGCCATAGCCTATCCCAGTGCTTGGGAAGGGAGGAGAAAGGACTTCAGCTGGATTCAGTATTTTTAACAATATAGTAACAACTGTTTCTTTAGAATTCCTTTTCTTTCTCTGGTTGTGCTCAGAGAACTAAACCCAAATTTATATAGTAGATTGCTTCTCATAAATGCAGTTTTGAAGGTTCTGATAAAAAATAAGGCAAAGCATCCTATACATGAAAGATTACTGTTAAGAAGCCAGTATATGGAATACTGTTACTGAAGCATAGCAGGACAGATCCAGGATTACTAACAGCCATAGTAGTTGCTGTAATTTGAAAACAGTAGCAGTGTTTATTTTTCTGCTTTTTTTACTTGCCTGAATAACCCATTTACAGAAAAACCTCAGATGCGAAAAAATAAAAGTCAGTCTGGGAAAATAGGAACATTATTTCCCATGATGGCAAATTTGGTAGTAATTTTTTTCCACACAGGTAAAAATGAGACACAATTCTAGGTGGGATCTTTGTGTGTAACTACCCTAGCCCATCTCTCAGTAGTCGGTATCTTGTGTGGGTCTCGGAGGGGGCTCTGTTAACATCCGGGGTCTTGGTCTAATAGCTTAGCTACGGCTGCGTTAAACCCATCCTGGGGGCCCCTCAGCATAGTTCGATCATATGTGTATACCATTTCATATTGATCTGCTCTCTTCCAGTTAATTTTTCATCCAGATCTTGCTAGGGAAATCAGACTCTCTTGACAACATTTGAACATACACCCACAGAGACTCAAACTCACCCAAACATAAATATTAGTACTTGCTTCCTGTATCTCCTTGTTGTCTCTTTAATCTTTAATCTTCAGAAGCTGTGGTTTGCTAACTGGGAGGAGTTTCAACAAAAGACCCATTTGAAGTGAGGTGGGTGGCATAGTAATCCTCCTGTGGACTTGGGTGCAGATTTTTGGTTAAGTTTAAACCTACCTTAGAGAGCAAATACAAGGTCCTGGATGATAGGTTATTTTGAAGCAAGAGGAAATGAAACAAACGTTGCATTCATTGTCCTCATCCTGTGTTAGATGTCTTCTCACCTGTGGCTTAGGTACTTTCATTTAATGAGATGCAGAGAAATCCCATGATTACCCACAGTCATTTGGTACACTTTCTGAACCTGTTTCTCTGACTCTAAAGGCCACATTCTTTGCCCAGCACTACTCAGCCTCTTTAGACTTCATTCATTTACAGAGTTAGCATTTTTACTTTCCTGTAATGTGGCAGAGATTATGAGGCAGTTGATCTCATCCGCTCCTCAGAAGCAGACAATAAACACAAGAGACAGGCTGCAGACTGCCTCCCGTGGTGGTTGCACTACCCATGTTTTATAGATGAAAGAGCGATGATCCTAAGAGGGTCACAGTTGGGGAGTGGTAGATCTAGGCCCAGGTCTACAGCTTTCAGTTCTCCATGCAGGATGTCTCCAGTTACACTTGAATTGGTTGTTCAGGCTCTTCTTAACTTCTGTGTCCCTGCTCTTAGTGTCTTAGAGTCTGTTTCTCTCACATTGCAGCAAGAGAAAATAAAATGCTGTATCTATTTACATGACTTCTTTGTTATTCTGGCTATCTTATTGATGAAATAACAGATGAGGTTATCTGAGGGTTTCTCCTCAAAGAAAGTCCCAGTGAACAATTAATCCTGATGGTAGCATGGCTATAAACAGTTATCACTTTTCTTTGGTTGAGATGGTTCATTAAGAAAAGGTCAAGAGGTATAATTGTAATTAACTCTTATCACTTGCTTTGAACAAAAATGATTTGATCAATATACTTAACAGTTCTGAGCAAGCCTTTCAGATATTCAAGAGCCATCAAAGAAAACTGGAGAGAAGATGAAGGAAGAATACAGAAGGCTGAAGAAGTGTATGTACAATTTAGACTGAATATCAAGCTCAACTTCGTTATTATCAATAGCCAGATATTTTTATACCTATACTTCGACCTTGGATATAATTTGAGAAATAGCATCTGTAGAACATTCACAGTCTTCAGGGCTCACCGCTGTGGACTGAGGGAGGCTCTGTTCTTGGATTTTGTCTGCTTGGTGCTGATGCTTCCACCTGGGTTTCAGAAGTGCTCATTCTTGGTGGGAGTGTACATCACTGTCTTCCTTTTTAACCATCCCACCAAGGGCCTCATTCAGGAAAAGAGACATAAGTAAGGGCTCTGCTGGGTTTTCTGCCTTGTTTAATATATGCTACCAGAAGGAAGGTGGCCTGTCTACTCATGCAAGCCTTTCTTCTTCCAATTCTTCTATTCCTTTCTATCAGAAATGCCCTATCCCAGGTCTCTTCTTGCTAATTTTGATCAGTCCTCTAACTCAACTCATATTCTCATTCCAGGAACCTCACCTGTGTGTTCTAGATATTTCCTGCTTCCTACCTTCACTGTTGGGCTTTTTTGTCTGCACGTGTCAGTCTTCTGACCCCTGCCTCCAGTACTTGGACCCTGTTTATTGAACGTGTGAATAGATCATTTCATTTATTTATAGGTAGCATTTTACAGGAGAGGAGGTTGTAATACATTTGAGTTGTAGCTGGTTAACTTTGTAACCCTTGAGAACTCATGCTGTTCTCCATGTGAAGAATAAGCTCTCAACCCTGAAGACACTTTTATACATTCCCACTTGCGCAGGCTCCCTTATACTTCCTTTATATCACCTTTCCCTCAAATATTAGCTCAAATCTAAATTCTTCTACAAACCTTATTCAGCTTGTCTTCCTCCAACATCTTACATCCTCATATTCTGGGTCACTCAGTGGTCATTTATATATAATATTGTATTTATAATTATTATTTTCTTCAAACATCCTATCTTCTCATTTGTGCTGTAAACAACTGTAGGATAATTGGTTCTAAGCCATAAACTTAAGGCAGCTTTTTAGTGATCACAGGCACATAATAAATGCTTGTTCTTGCTGTTAACTCTGCTATTTTAGTTTCCTACAGGAGGTGATGGTACCTGTCCATGTCTGTATATGCCCACTTTCTCCAGTTGAGGACTAGGCTATGTATCTCCGTCCCATAGTGCACAGTTTGGTGCCTTGTCCACAGTAGAAGCTCAAAAAATACTTGCTAATGAACTTATCTCCATGGGTTTTTGTTTTGAGCATCAAAAAACATAATGCTTGTGAAAGCGATTTGCAACAACAAAAAAAGAAAAATGTAAATGTGAGGGATTAATGCTGTGATTCAATGAACCCAGTTCCAGACGGCATGTGATTTGATGGTGATGATTTAAATCCCGTAGGTCAATATGCAACAAATCCTTCTCAGATTCACTTCCTTTTAAAAGGCACAATATTATACAGGTTTATAATCTCACGTTTCCTAGTTAAAAAAAAAAAGTACATTTCTAGCTGAATGTGTGTCACGCTCTGGGGCCCTACACATCTAAATATTTAACAGGATTGCTTTATATGCCCTTATGCCGATGTTGCCGATATGTGATTTGGCTTTTGCCCAGTGGGTCCCTGGGCTTTTCATCATCCAGTGCATATATTGGCTATAGAGTGCCTGGGCAGCAAGAATAGTGGGGTTGCTGAGGCATCGAATGCAATCAGAATGTTATTTAGAAAAGCTGGGTTGGCAGCCAAGCCTCGCACACATCTTTTATTACACTGTATCTTTGTGACATATTATTTCTGCTTCACAAGGTCACCTGACCCTGAATGGGACCTGTGGTCCATTGATAACACGGCTGGATGACGGCCATGGCATGAATTAGGACTGGACACAGACAAGGATGCATCTCTAAAAGTCCCAGCCCGCCTTGGCTGAGTTCTCACATTTCTCTTTCCTCCTTAGCTCTCCCTTTCCCTATTACTGGTGTGGGAGGAGAGTTAGAATGGGCAGACAGTGGTTTAATCAAGAGCTTCTTTCAAAAATAGGAGAGGTAGGGATAGGGTGGGAATTGTAAGGAGAAGGTAAAATTCTTGACTTTCTACATATGGATTTTAGTCGTTAGATGAGAATCCATGTCCCATATCTGTGGCAGAACTTCTTCCATCAGCACTCTCTCTCTCTGTCTTCATATGTTTGGTTCTTGCCACTGGCCGACTCCCTGCCACAAGCTCCGAACTTTACTAAGAGACATATATGTATTTGTAGGTTCAATTCCCACCCAAGCAGAGAATGATCTGTTCTTTGGCTAGTTCACTCAACTGCTATTTATTCAGCATCTGCTCTGTACCCGGCACCATTCCAGTTCCTAAGGAGGCCACAGCAAACAAGACAGAGGTGGCCCTTTCCCTTGTGGAATTTATGTTCTAGTGGGGACAGACAGATATAATCATACAAATGAGTAAATAAATAATGTCAGTAATCATACATGCAATGATGGAAACATAATAAGGTGAATTGATTTCATTTTGATTGAGGGTGGTGGGGGAGGACCTCTCTGAGGAAGTAACGTTAAACTGAGGTCTAAGGACAAGGTACCAACAGTGCAAAGGTCCTGGAAAAGAGTGGCTCAGAAAAGGCTGTGTGAGACATGGATAAGACTTTTTTGAGAACAGACTGAACTCAGTGTCTGTGGAATGCTGTGGCCAAGGGAAGGTCAAGTCAAAGGAATGGGCACCATCAGACCCTGCACATGCTTGCGGGTTACATAAAGAGTAAGGGTTTTATTTTATACAGGTGGAAGGTTGCTGAAGGGTTTTTTACAGAGATGATGCGTTTTGACTTACATTATTAAAAAAAATCACTCATTTGTTTTCTTAATAGTTTGGCACAGATATTTATTGTTAGACAATATAGTTTTACTTTTTAACTTTTATGGGCGGAATTGCACTCTATGAATGTTTTAGTGTCTTGCTACCTTTGTTCAACATTATATTTGTGAGAAAAAAAGGAGACGTTATTTTATATGTCAGGGTAATAGTGTTATCTTTACTGGGAAAGGAAAGGGTCACATGGGAGCCTTTGAGGTGCTAGAAAAGATTTATTCCTTAACCCATGTAGTAGTCCTACTGGTGTTTGTTTTATATATATGTGTTAAATAATACAACTAGGTGTATAAATATTTCTGAATGTATTCATCAAATAAAAATTCTGAAAAGAATTGTCATTAGCACCACATTTAGTAAGTTTTTTCCTCAAAGTCTAAATATAAAAATACCAAAGTCTAAATAAATGTTAAAGACAATTTCCTGAGAAAGATTAATTATCATTCTGCTTACAATGGACTTATCAGAACAGGAAAGAAGAAAGCCAGAGAAAAGAAGGGTGTCTTCTTGTGTGGCAGGTGTGCCCAAAGCGTGGGTGTAATGTGAGAGAGCCGTGATGCACGGTGATGAGCAAGCTGGGAAGTCAGGAGACCCTTTATAGCCTTAGCTCACTCACCAGCTGGCCTTCTCCCTTGGGCAAGTCACATCTGTCCTTTGACCCTAGTGTCAGCAAATATGAATGGAGAGATGATCTGTCACATTGCTTGGCACATGGTAGCTAATTTATACACACCATGTATTTGAAACTTTGATTGTAATAGATCCTAATGCTGAACTCCTCAGGACATCTCCAGCCTTCAGATTCTTTTACTCTGCAGCCTAGACTGGAGATCCTCACTCATACAGCATTTCGTTTCTACATCAAGGTTAGAAGTGATCACAGTATGACCTGACAGTCAGCTGTGTACATGTGGGCAGAATCCCAAGAATCTAGTATAGCCATGAGCTCACACTCAATAAATGATTAACTCAAGGCCTCTCTTTCTTCAAAGGTATAGATTCTATAAGGTGAGTTCAGCTGAGATGAAGGTCAATATTATGGATCTATTCTTATTGTAATATATATTCAAATGTATAGATTCGACATGATTTAGAGTCAAAACCGAGTTCAAATTCCTGGCACTGGTTGGTAGCTGAGCGATTTGGATCAAGTTCACCCCTTAGTTTGTATTTTCTACATTTCCTCAGAGATGTAATTGGAACACCAGTATCCATCTTGTAGCTTTATGACAATCAATGTGTGTAGCACAGTATAAGACACACAGTGGGCTCTCATTCCACACGAGTCTCCTCCCTGATCTACTGCTGCACAGGTCTCCTGAAATCAAACCAGGAGTTACAAGTTGAACAGGCCAAATGTCTCCATTGGTAGGTTGTTTTCATCAGCAGCATCTTAGTGATAAACCAAAATGTCATTTGCACTTTGGCATGGGATACACAGAGAGGGTCAGTGCATAAAAGTAATATGATATACCTTTCCTTTCAGAAAGAAATGTGTCGTTTCACCAGGTGACAATATCGTGCTCCTTTTGCAGCACTGAGCTGAAGTGTAGCAGTATTTTTTTTTTTCAGAAATATATTTTCATGACCAAGTGGGTGCATTCTGTCAGGCAGGGCAGCTGCTGACAGGTAGGCAAGGAAAAGAGAGGAATTATGCAGACATTTCGCAGTGTAAATGTTAGAACAACTCAACTGTATGTGTGTTCAGGAGAGTTCAGTAGCTCGGGTGAATGCAGCTCCAAGAAATAAAATGACAGCCTCCCTTAACCATTATGCTAATGGACGGGATGGGAGGGGCGTCCCTGTGAGAGCAGGCACTTGGGAGACAAGACTTCTGGGCTCACATCCCACTCCCAACAACATCTCCCACTGTGATCCCGGGCAAGTTGCTGAACTCCACTGTACTTTAGTTCTATTTCTCCATCTACAAACCGAAGCTAATAATAGTTACCTCCGCTGCAGGGGTGGTACAAAGATTAATGAATTAATGAGCAGAGCGTGCTGTGGAGAGAAGGTAGGCTGTAGAAATGTGATCATTTCCACAAATCTCTGATTTGCACAGGGTTTGCCACAGCAGCTTTTCTGAATGTTATGCTCATTTCCCTCTTCTTCACTGATAATGAACTCGTACATCCCATTTCTGCTCCTGTGAGATATGGATGATCTTGTCCAGGAAGCGATGAGCTCTTCTGTGGCCTCCAAGCCTGGGTGTAGTGTGAAAATGATAAGGAGAGAGAGCCTGAGTCACAGAATGATGGAAATTGGAGAAAGATATGAGAGATGAAGGAGCCTTAGCTTTAAAATAAATAAATAGCTTAACCACCTTTACAATTTTACAGTTTTATCTGAGAGAACAATAAGCAGTGATGAGTGGGAATATTTTTATAAAATGAATGTCACGATACAGAGAATGCAAAATAAATTAAGTCTCATTTTCAAATTTATTCATGATGTATTATACCAAGAAGCAGAATGTTGTTATATGTACCAGGGTATGGGGCAGATAGTTCCCCTACTGTAGAGCTTTTATGGCTTCCTACCCCCAGCAAAGGTTAGAGCTAAGGAAAAAAAAAAAAAGGGGCAAGACAACTAGTATCATCTGTAGATAAAAGCATTAGACATTCCAATCTTAGGAGCACCTGGGTGGCATAGTCAGTTGGGCATCTGACTCTCGATTTCAGCTCAGGTCATGATCTCAGGGTTGTGAGATCAAACCCCACGTAGGGCTGATGCCATGGGCAATGGAGCCTGCTTAAGATTCTCTCCCTCTCCTTCTACCCATCCTTCCCACTTTAAAAAAAAAAAAAAAAGAAAGAAAGAAAGAAAAAAGAAAAAAGGTATTCCAATCTTAGACCTGGGAAAACAAAGCCAAAGCCAAACAGCCAACAAACAAAAATCCTGTTTTCAGACCAGGGTATGAAAAATTCTAACAGTTGGAAAATGAAAAATAAATAATTCCATTACTTACATGATCCCATTCATTGGTCTTCATCTTGGAAAGTAAATTTTTGATAAATTTTAAAGACTTTTTAAAGACAGACTGAGGTTCATAGTGTTCTTAATGATCTTACTCAGTTGTAAAGCTAGGTGAGCTGGGGTTCGAACCCAAGTCTCAGTAATGCTGATAGCTGTGTTTTAGATACCTGTCCTCAAGTACCTGTAGATAACAGGACTGGGAGCTTAAGATGAAAGGAATTATCTGACAGTATTATATGTATCTGTTGCAAATGCATCCAAGCATCTGTGCATTCATCTAACTGTCCTCCAGGTATTTGACAGACACCATTGATGTACTCCGATCAGTGCTAGTTTACAGAGTTGAGCCAAGGTAAAGAAGAATACATCCTTTTCCTGAGTCTAACAAGCAGGACCCAGATTGCAAAGGCAAAAGGGTCACCAAGAGCATCCCACCCTGGAAGAACTGGGCTCTTATCCTAGAGTAGTGGCTGCTTGAACTTTGCTGGGTGCAGTGTCTCTGGGACCTGAGACTTTGATCCCTGCCGGAAGAGGATTCCCATTCAGCCCGGCCCCATCTGGGGTAGAGATGCTAAGATAATACTGAAGGAAAGGTATAAAATATCTACTCTATTGAGTCTCTGTTACCATTTTCTTATCAAAAACATGAGCAATAAAAGAAATTGCCGTCTGGCGGCCGAAAGAGAAAGCTAAGGGAATTTAGTTTACTCATACTCTAGCTAGAAAACCATTCTGGTCACATTCACACTAATCTACCAGTCCCCCACTATTAAGCAGATTGAATCCATTAGTCCTGCTGCCATTTGCAAATGGATCTGGGAATAGGAAACCCCAAAAAGTGCCTTTTATGCCCATGTACCAGTTTTTTCATAGACAGACTCTGTGTGGTGTACCAACATGCTTTCCTATGTCATTTATAATCCTCACCAAGGTATTTGAGCATGGTAGAATAAGGGAATGAAATCTTTTCACCTTTATGTGTCTGGCACTAAGTAAAGATCAAGAGATCCAAATAGCCCTCATTACATAAAATGATGAATGCTGACAACTTAATAAAATTCCTTCTACATAAAGCTTACCAGTATATACCAGTTTGAAGTACTCCTCTCTCTCTTGAACTTACAGCACTTTCTGGTTGTTCTACTCACATGACACAGAACCAGGAGCTCGCTTTATGATTTGTATCTTTCTTTGGTGCTCTCTTAGTTCCAGCTGCTATAACAAAATACCAGAAAATAGGTGGCTTAAAAACAATGGAAATTTACTGCTCACAGTTCTAGAGGCTGGGAGTCTGAGATCAGGGTTCCAACATGGTCAGGATTTGGTGAGGGCCCTTTTCTGGATGACAGACTTCCAATTTCTTGTATCCTCAACATGGTGGAAAGAGAGCTAGCATCTTCTCATATGGGCACTGATCTATTCATGAGAGCTGCACCCTCTTGACCTAAGCACTTCCCAAAGACCCCACTTCCAAATACCATCACACTGGGGGTTAGATTTGAACATACGAATTTGGGGGGAGGGAGCACAAACATTCAGACTATAACAGTTGCTGTTTAAAGTTTACATATTTATTGAATTTTTGCACTATCATACAATTTGCTATTTATTCATACCTTAGGTCCTAAAGCAAACTATATGGACTTTATGTCAAAGACTGCATGTCATGTATCTTTGTTCCCCCTCACCCCCCTGTATACAGTATGCCTTGAATACTGAAGATGCTTTAAACATTTAGTTATGAATTCACATAGTTAATCTGCCTAATTCTGAGGCCTGGCTTCATGTGAAATTCTGATACCAATAAAGTTTATCTTTGGCCTTCTTTCATCTTGCTCTCAAGTGCCAATATTTATGTATGTAATTCTTCCAACACAGTCCTTTTTTTTTTAATTTTTTTTATCTGCCTAATTCTGAGGCCTGGCTTCATGTGAAATTCTGATACCAATAAAGTTTATCTTTGGCGTTCTTTCATCTTGCTCTCAAGTGCCAATATTTATGTATGTAATTCTTCCAACACAGTCCTTATTCCCAAGGTGTTACAACCAGCTCAGAACTATGGGCTATTATGAAAGCAATCCTGATCACCATCTTAGAATTTCTTATCAAAAGTTATGAGTGGTCTACTCATTCATCTGTTTATCTATCCATTAATTCTTTTGTTTATCAACAGATTATATTTTGTTCATAAACAATTTAGTGGCTACTGTTGTGTGCTTGGCAGGTGCTAACTATCTGGTCTAACCGGATACTAGGGTTTCAATAAGCATAAAAAAGAGAGTAATTGCTGCCCTAGTGGAGCTTATGTTCCAGTAGTGGAGGTTGACCTAATTATGCAAAAATATCCATATATAAGGCCATTTCGGATAGAATGAACAAAACAGGGAAATACATAAGACACTGGGGAGGTCCCAGAAAGTCTCTCCAAGGAGTTGACACTTAAGATGCAACATGAATGGCAAAACATGTGTCATGCAAGGATCTGAGGGGAAATCATCACCTAAATCTCAGAATTTAAGGGGAAAAAAAGAGCAGGTTAGCTAAAGTACAGTTGAGGAAGGGATGTTTCATTGGGATTGAGTTTGCCTGAGGCAGCAGGAAACAGAGCATGTGATACCTTGCAAGAGATGGCCAGGAGTCTTTATAATAATGGGCTAGAGAGGGCCAATAGAAAGGGTTAAGCAAGGGGATGAGGAGATTGGATTTACAGCTTTTTGTTTTGTTTTGGATTGGTTTTTTTAGAGAGGAAAAAAGGGAGGAGGGGAAAAGGGAGATGGGGAGAGAGAATCTTAAGCAGGCTCCATGCTCATCACAGAGCCTGATCTCACAACCCTGAGATCATGACCTCAAGAGTCAGATGCTTAACTGACTGAGCCACCCAGGTGCCCCTTGGATTTATAGCTTTAAAGTATGTCTCTGCTTGCTGTTTCCATGGGGTCATTTTTCCTAAACCTGCATTATAAGAATTGATGGGTGAATAGAAAATTCTTTTTATAGGAATTTTCTTTAAGGCCAGATTTGTTAACCAATTTTTTTTTTGCAAAAAGAACATTATCAAAGAAAACATTTAGCAAGCTCACAATAGCCTGTGTTACAACTATGTGCATCTGGAATACATGTCTCTATTCTATGCATGTCTATAACTTTTTAAGTTTGCTGTTTGACTTTGAGCACGTCACAAACTCTCTGGGCCTTAAAAATGAGGAAGTTTGAATGAAATGATTTCTAAGATCTCTTTCAGCCCTAATATTTTATGACCATGAAATTAGTGCATTAGAAACTGATTAAAATCTAAGAAGCTATAAAATATTCTTTCTCTTCAATCCTGTCAGTGAAATGAATCAGAGATATTACCACTATTCATGATGATCAACATGTGTGCAGCATTTTATAGTCTGCTAAAGATACACCTATTGTGCCCTTTGAAGTCACAGAATACTGAGAGTAAGAATTAGTATTATTTCTATTTCAGAAGTGAAAAAATTGATGTTCAGAAGAATTTTTTGTTGTAAAGAAGGTAACTAGCTAGTAAAAGTAACCAAGGACAGAACCAGAAACTTACTGTTTTAGACAAATCAAGAAAATTGTGCTTTATGCTTCCAGGGTTTATTTTGATAACTGTATAGCCTTATCTAATTCATCTTCCTTAACACATGATCATACCTGGTTTCTTTCTTTGTTTACTTAGTAACAACTATGCAGAGGGACTTTAAAAAAAAAGAAGAAGATATTTATTTATTTATTTATTTATTTATTTATTTATTTATTTATTTATTTAGAGAGTGAGTGGGGGATGGGGCAGAGGGAGGAGGAGAGAATCTCAATTCAACTCCCTGCTGAGCACAGAGCCCAACACGGGGCTTGATCTCATGACCCTGAGATCATGACCTGAGCCAAACCAAGGGTTGGACATGTAACCAACTGAGCCACCCAGGTGTCCCTTAGAGGAACCTTAAGATTAGAAATCCCGACCTTTCTTACAGTTCAAATTATATGAAAGCAGGAAATAAGGATCACTTTGTTAAACCCACTCTACATTCATGTTCCTTGTAGTTACTCTTAAAGTCACTGATGAACTTACTTAGTTTGCCACATTTTTACTCTTTTCTCTGTAGAGGAATAACTTTTGAGTTGCATATGTATCTTTTTTGAAGTTTCATTTTGCTCGAGGGGTCCTCCTGGCCCTATCCCACCTTGTATGTTGGTGTGTATATACAGACACACCCCTCCATCAGCACCACTTCAGACTCTGTAAGCCTGCATGAAGACAGAGGCCTTCCACTCTCTTCTCTGTGACAGAGTCACTGCCACTTGAGATTGGAGGAGTTTTTTTGCGTATTTTCCTTATCACCCCTCCTTCCTTCTAGGTATGCTTTTTAAATTTGACTGGATTTCTTAGCTGCTTTTTGAGTATTAATGTGTTGTGTGCTAATTACTCCAGAAATGCAGAAGTTTTTATCACATAGATCATATATATTATTATATATGATGGATCCAAATTCAGAAATTAAGCATAAAAGCATGTAAAATTATCCAAGGGTTGGATTCAAATTATATTAGGATCATCTAGAAGAATTTGGCAGTAGAAATATTTCAAAGATGAACCTGTTGAAATTGCTTACTTTTTGATAGCCCTTTCTGGAAGTTCATTGGTTTCTTCCCTGCCCCCTCTCCCTCTCCTTCCTTCATGTCAGACTGGGCCATGTTTGAAATTCTTGAGCCTACCACACGCCTGCTGTCTTTATATATACACTCATCTCTCCTGAGGAAAGATTTCAACTTCATGGCAAAACTGAAGAAAGCATGTCAGAATGCTGTCGGAGAGAGAACCTTCTTTTCTACAACTGTTTTTGGATGCCAGCCAAAATTTCCCTTTCTGGCTTTTACTCTTGACACTATCTCCCCACGGAGTAGAAGGGCTATTTTAGCTACTGGCAGGTTTTAACAGTGCCCCTCAATGCCAGCATGGGCAGTCCAGAATTCAGAGCACTGACTCTATCTTCATGTCGATATTAAATAAGCATGCCGTTTAAAGACAACACCGGGCAACTTTTCTTTTGAGGCTATCTGGGGAGATTTTTTATTTTATTTTATTTTATAAAGGGTTTTATATAAGACATCAAATAGTTATGAGGAACGTGGCTGTGCTTTTTATAACACAAGAAAGGTTAAGAGCAGAAATTTTTATAGACACTGTAAGAACTTTCAAGGGACTAAAAGGCTCAGTGGACTCTGAAGACAGATTTCACCTTCAGGAAGAGGATTCAAGTTCACCTGAGGAATCAACAAGTTACAAGAGTTGGGATCTCTGGCTAGGTCCCAGTTGTTGTTGGGGCTCTCCCTCTGAAATCTGCTTTGCAATTAATTGAAAGAGGATTGTTTCATGTGAAAAGATTTTGTAACAGCACAGCGTGCCAGATGCTGGCATCTGGGAATGGTCAAATGGTATGATTTAGGCTCTGGATTTGCTGAAAAGAAAAGTGTTATTTTATTTTGGTGGTCCTCAGTGCCCCGAACAAAAAGTAACTGTGCTGTGTGTGTGCATATAGATGTTTCTTTGGAGAAGAATTTTTCTCTGGATCATTTTTTAACCCTTCTTCAGGCTAGAGACTCTCTGTGGTACACTGTGGGCTGCATGTAGAAGATGAATACTAGCTAGGTGAAGTTCTCTCAGGTAGGCAGAAGAGCTAGATGTAGAAAAGACAGTCTCTAAGAAAAACAATGGATTCGGCATGAAGATGGAGTAGAAGTGAAAGAGAAGGAAAGTAAACTACGAAATGTTACATGAGAATAAAGATTGAGATCATTGAAATCAAGTTGATTTCATATACAGTTAACTGGAATGTCTGTTTCAATAAGGACACATTCTCAGAAGTTGAGGGTTACATGCTAATAATATAACTTAAACTCAATTATAAGGAATGTTTAGCTTGAGACTTTGGCCAAATGAGTGGCCTCTGATTTTGGCCAGGATACAAGGAAAGAATGAGTTATATCTTATTCTATCCTTGGAATTCGTATTTCAGAGGAGGATCTGTTTAGTGAGAGTTGCCACTGTCTCTTAACTGCAAAGTCGAGGAAGCTGATACAATTTCTTTTCCACCACTCTTCCCAACAACATTCAGACTGGAAGTCAGATGACTTTGATAGTTTTCTATAAGGAAGAGAACTTAGGGAAAAGAGAAATTCCCTACACATGAATAAAAGAAGCTCTGTACATGAGCTGCTCCACAGTTTTGTCTTTAGCAGCGATGTTTCCTGATCCCAAGTTTTTATCTTCTCTGATTTTCAAAAGCTCTTCAAGAACTTGTACAAGTTTTATTTCTAGCACATTCATACACCACTAATTCCAACTCATATTGATTTCTTCCTCCTTAAGTTCCTTATGTTGATATCTATGGGTAATCTGTTTCTGGATTATGTATTGTAGTAACTTTTTTCATTTGAAGCAGAAATGACTTGATATTATACTTTGGCTCCAGCAATAGCAATGTCATTAATTTTATTCATGGCAACATCACTCTTTTGCCCCATATTGAACATGTTGCCTACTCATAGTTAAGATTTTTTAAATTAGTAATAATGATAAACTGATCTGTGAATATTTTAAAATACTTAAAAATACAAAAATAAATACAGGAAATATAATAATTTACAACTCTTTCTCAGAGATAACTGTGTTGAAAATTAATATATTTATTTCAGGTTTTTTTCTGTAAATATGTCTGTGTCTTTGTATGTGTATATATGTATGTGTACATATAGAACTAATCTATATACATACAGCCATATATATACACATATATTCTTAATAAAATCTAACCTATATATCTTGTTATTAAAATATAAACACACTTCAGGGTGCCTGGGTGGCTCAGCCATTGAGTGTCTGCCTTTGGCTTGGGTCATAATCCCAGGGTCCTGGAATCGAGCCCCACATCAAGCTCCCTGCTCCACGGGAAGCCTGCTTCTCCCTCTCCCACTACCCCTGCTTGTGTTCCTGCTCTTGCTGTCTCTCTCTCTGTCAAATAAATAAATAAAATCTTAAAAAATATATATATAAACACATTTTAATAGAAATAACTTTATATGTGTAAATGAATTTATATACCATCTTTATTTAGAATTATATCAGATAAATATTTGTAGAGTAAATTTTCCTCCTATTATGCATCAAAAGCATGTCATTAAATACTATTCTAAAAGAGTGTTTTTTGTTTTATTAATTTTTATTTAATTTAACCAATTTTCCTCTCATTAGCACATGGAATCCTCCCATTTTTTTTTGTCTTTTGCTGATATATGTAATACCATAATAAGCAATCCTGTAGGTGGATTTCACATGCACAGCATCTTTTGAATTAAATTTCATTTTATTTTTACTGGTAAGTTTGTATATTCTAATTCAGTTTTCAGTTTATTTGAATTCTTCCAGGCTGTTGTCCATTCATGCCTTTAATCTACTCTTCTATTGTCTTTTTTGAAATGTCTGTACATGTCTTTAACTTGTTATTTTTATTTTTCCTTTCAGTTTGTAAAAACACATTTATATTAAGTATTTTCTTTTTGTCCTTTGTTTTTAATTTGGCTTATGATATTTGTTGGATTTCAGAACTGTTCTATTTTTGATACAAACATACTGATTGTTTCTCACACCCCCCAAATGACTTTCTTCCATAAGTCCTATGCTTATAAAAATCTCTCTTATCCTAGGAAAATATCAATACTCTCTAATATTTTCTTCTAGCTTTCTATTGTCTTGTTAAAGAGAAAGGTTTAATACTTTGATATAACTAGAATTTTTCTAATTCACCTTCTTATTGGCATTTATAAAATAAAATATTCCATTCTTTTTACCATTGATTTGTGATACTTTTTAAATTTTTCTCCAGTTACTGGCTATTATTGTCTCTGAGAATTTTTTTTTTTTCTGGGATAAAAACTTCTCAACCAAAATATTTGTCAACCGAAGGTATGACTGTAAGCCATTGGTCCCACTCTATGAACTTGAGTAGTGACCACATCTTTTGTAGTCTGCACATGCATGGGCTGCTGGTGCATATTCTCAGCTCTTGCTTCTTACTCTGGGGGGCAGATTGTCACCCAAAGCCCTTGACCTTCTCCACCACCTGACTCATAGTCTGAGGTATATGAGAAAGTACACATTACAGGACATCTTTCTTTCAAGACTCCTCCTTTTCTTTCCTTCAATTTCAGTGTTTCCTGGTGAGTGGACTTGTTCTGTCCCTCAGGATGCCAATTGCTGCTGCCTATAGTTATCCTTGAAACTTTCCTCTAGACTTTTCTGTCCCCCTCTACTCCTCAGTAGTCTGGTTAATCTGGATCCTTTATTTATGAACCAAGAGGACCAATAAGAAGAATAGCTATTATTCTGATGTGTTGACACACATCCATTCTAGCTCCTTTTCCTGGGGGCATGGTATAGAGCTATGCTATCCATTATGGTAGCTGTTAGCTCTGCGAGGCTACCAAGAACTTGAAATGTGGCTAGTCTGAATTGAGAGTAGCTTTAGGTATAAAGTGCACACTGGATTTATGAAAAAATTTAAAATATCTAATACTTTTTGTATAGATTGTATCTTGAAATGATAGTATTTTGTATATATGGAGTACTATAGATTGAATATTTGTGACCACCCCTCCAAATTCATATGTTGAAACCTAATCCCCAATGCAAACACTTTGGGAAATGGGTTTTTGGGGAGGTGATTAGGTCATGAAGGTGAAAGCTTCCTAAATGAGGTTAATACCCATATAAAAGAGTCCCAAGAAAGTTCCCTCATCCCTTCTCCCATGTGAGAACACAGCAAAAAGATGGCCATCTATGAATCAGGAAACACTCTCATCAGGCACTGAATCTGTCAATGGCTTGATCTAGGTTTTCCCAGCCTCCAGAACTGTGAGAAATAAACGTCTGTGTTTTAAAAGCCACCCAGTCTATGATATTTCGTTGTAACAGTCTGAACTGACTAAAACAATTAATAAAACTTTATTGGGGTGCCTGGGTGGCTCAGTCGGTTAAGCATCTGCCTTCGGTTCAGGTCATGATCCCAGCGTCCTGGGATCAAGCCCTGCATCAGGCTCCTTGCTCAGCAGGGAGCCTGCTTCTCCCTCTCCCTCTACTGTTTCTCTGCTTGCTTGTGCTCTCTCTCTCTCTGTCAAATAAATAAAATTTATTTTTTTAAAAAAGCAAAGAACACTTTATTTTTAAAATTAATTTTAGGGCCACCTGGGTGGCTTGGTCGGTTAAGTGTCTGATGCTTGATTTCAGCTCTGGTCATGATCTCAGGGTCATAGGATCAAGCTTGGAGTCAGGTTCCCCCTCAGCAGGAAGTCTGCTTGAGATTCTTTTCCTCTGCCCTTCCCCCCACCACTTGCGTGCTCTCTCTCTCTCTCAAAATAAATGCATCTTTAAAAAATTAATTTTACTTGTCTCTTTTTACTTTTTTAATATGACTACTGTGAAAATTTGCAGTTACATCTGATTCACATTTGTGGATTGCACTATATTTTCATTGAAGAGCACTAGGTGTGTTTCACTATTCTCATTTTTAGTGACATGGCCATGTTCTTATAATTAAGAGAAAGTCTTCCCATGTTCTAGAAATAGATCGCCAGCTTTTTGGTCTTTTGGAAGCCCTGACTCTTTATAAATAGATGCTTACTGGAGATTTTATTCCCCTTGTGTATGTTTTTCTTAATGCTGGTTCCTGTTGCATTGGTTTAAAAAAAAGTGGCTATGTGATCCTGCTTCTCTCTGCCCCAACCAGGTTCTTAGCAGTGTGTATGTGTGTGTGTGTCTGTGTGTCTGTGTGTGTGTCTGTGTCTGTGAGAGAGAGAGAGAGAGAGAGAGAGAGAGAGAGAGAGCACATGCATGTGCACACATTCTTTCAGCATAATTTAGCAGCAGAGAGGGGGCATCTTTTAACTTCTTTTCAATCAGATGTCAGGTAATTGTGTAAAACTATATATTCTTGACATGACATTTACTCAAAGTATGTGTTCTCTCTTTCTCTATTACTAAGAAGTGAACATAACATGGTCTTTGAAGCCAGAGAGTCCTGATATCAAACCTGACACCATTGAGCTTTGTGGTCATTGCACACATTACTAACTTTCTGTTAGCCTCAGTTAACCAATCTGTAATAGGGGTAATCATAATTTTATTGAAGGATTCTTTTACTCTCATTGCGCCTGACCTGGACCTGTCTTTCCTTCTCTAATTTCATGCATTTAGACCCACTTGGCACAAGACGAGTTGTCAGCAAACATGTATTTGGTATGTGACACTGATATTCCAGGTAGGAGTTGAATGACTTGCTAAGGAAGTGGCATGCCCTTGTGGCTCTTAGACTAGGCCCTAATGCCAAAAGCAACTGTCAAAAATTTACATATTTTTGTGCAATAGATTATACAGAAAATAACGATTCAGCATGCCAACCTTGGTATCAGGAATGCCTGCCGCCCAAGGGTGATGTCAATCCCTTTAGGAGATAGGAAGAATGGATTTGCCTTAAGCTTCCTTCTTGAAAGAGGCCAAGAAATTTCAAAGCTTTTAATTTTCGCCAAATAGAGCAAAGATGCTATGAATCTCTTACATACCCACATAAAAAATGAAATTTCAAAAATATGTTTGATAAAGTATCATAAATGTGAGGCCAGTAACCGCTTTAAACAGGAACAGCAGACCCTCTGCCAAAGGTTTAATGCGTGTGGAAACGATTGCAGGGCAGCATGTGGCCATTTTGGAATGAGGAAATCAGGAATGATGAATGAATGGTCAAATGTTCTGACTGGGCGGGTAATACTCCAGAAGGTCTAATGTTCATGCCCATCGGAAGCCCAGCACTTGGAATTCTGCCAAGTTTGGGAATCTCTGAACTGACCATTTTGGGCTGTTTATTCATGTCCATCAAGCTATTAGAATGTCAGCAAAATGAAGAGTTTGAGGTACAAAGGAGACTTTATTTTGGATAAAGAAAAAAAATGAATCTTGTTGATTTGGAGCTCTGAAAATTCTCCCTACTGATTAATACTTTAAAGGAGCGTAAAGCTTCTAATATTGAATGGTGCTAGTGCACCAGCAGGTATTGTTGCTCTCTGGTCTTGGTAATTTTTATGTTCTTTCTTTAGTTACTATTGTTTATTATCTTTTTCTCTCTGTTTTAGCTCCAGGCTCTCAGGATTAAATCGCATAGCAGATGCAAGTCCAAGGTATTTACATAGGAAGATAACTAATCTGGGTAGCCCACGGGGGTGTACATACAGGAGAATTTCGAGGTGTGGAAGCAATAGCAATGTTAGGAAAAGGGGAGGCCTTTTTTGTATTGGGGCTATGCTGCAAAGCAGTCTAACATAATTTTGCATTAGGTGAGTTATTAAGTTTCATATATATAATACTTTCAAGGATTTGTAATATTTACATATTTACCTATGTGTGTACCTTCTTTTCATCAGGTCTAGTTTTTCAAAGAAGGTGGTTTATGCAGTTGCCCATTGGGTATGAGGACCATATATATATGGTGGACTTCTTTTTCAAATTATATTCTCCACCAGTCTGTCACTGAGATCAAAAATTGTGCTTCTTTCAGAGAGCTGCCTAACACAGTGGAAGTAGCATGAGCTTTAGAGCCAGTCAGAACTGGCTGTGAATCCTGTGTCATTAACTGGTTGTGTGACCTTGAGCCTCAGTCACCTCTCCTATGAAATAGGGAAAATAGCTAACCTGGCAAGGTTTGAATTTTAAAAATTCATTGAATGTACTGTGCCTACCATATGGTAGTTAATGGTTAAAATGGTAGTTAATAGCACTGATCACATTGAAGCAGACCCTCTCATCATCTTTCTAACCAGCTATAACACCAACTATAATACAGTAACCAACTAACCAATATATAACTGATATAATAACCAAGTAACCAACTGTAATATTCATTGTCAGTAGCCCGTGGTTAGCATTTAACACTGTTTCCTACATTTTCATCCTTTCTTGCTAGCTAGCCTGTCAGGGCAGAATTTTCCAGCTTTTCCTTCTGTTGTCTCCCCCACAGCCTAATGCACAAATCTGAACACAGACTAGGTACACGTTAAGTATTTATTAAATGATTATTTTTGCTCAGACCTGAAGCTCCAGCTAGTCCCCGGAATGACTGTTCATGCCACTGGCAGGATGGACCTCAGCAAAAGTCTGGCTCTTCATTACCTGTATTTCCATGTCTTTGGGCAGGAAAGAGTACTTGCTCATAATTGTCCTTTTAAGCTCATCTTGTGACTTTGAATGTGCCCTGAACCTTTCTCTTCTCTCATTTCTTTGTAATGTAAAGTCTTTTGTATGCTTGCTAATTTGCGGTGCTCATTAAGTACGTCATCAGTTTTACTTTGTCAGTACATTTCTGCAATTTACTCAGGTACGTGGTTCACCCCCTGTACACCATCAGCTATTTCTCCCTCATCTCGGATCTGTGTTTTTGCGTGACGACTGGCTGGTGTCTAGAAAATAGAATGCCAGCTTTTATAATATCTCTTGAAAGCAGCCCTCCCCAAATGCCCCTTATCTTTTCAAATATGTAATTTAATAATATGTTCCTTCTTTTTTTAATCTCTTTCACTGAAATGATACCTTTAGAACATAATTAATACCTTGAGTTTGTATGGTGCTTTGAGCTCTTCAAAGAGTGAGTTCATCTATTATCACACTGTGTTTTATTTTTTTATAATATCCCAGTGAGTAGGTGGAACGGGCCGTTGTTATTCTCATTCAGAGATGCAAAAGTGGAGGTAAAGAAAGGTGAAATGATTTCCCGAAGGCTACGCAGATGAGTAGTGGCAAGCCGGGGATTAAAAATTCTACTTTTCTGCCGGCCAGCGTCCCCCTCTTTTCTTTATCTGCCTCCTGCACCCCGTAACACAGTTGCTCACCCTCAGCACTGGGATTTCACTCCGAGGCCGAGTGGCGCCGTCGCCGTTGCCACCCCAGAGCCCACTGCCTTGCTGCTTTCCCGTTGAGTTATTTCTCCATTTATCATCCTATTGTGGCACCTACGGTGGCTCTAGACTCACATGTGGGAAGAAGACCTTTTAAACCTGCCATAAATCAGATACATTTTACCTTGCTGTTGTCTGTGGTCTTTGAAAAATCTATTTTTTAGTTAAGACATTTTTCTTAGGCAAGTAAAAGTCTCTTCTCGCTTTAATGAAAACATTAAGCTCTATTCAGTGTCATCTGCTTTTCCCTATGTGATGAGGTCCATCTGCAGAGTGAGTGTGTCTGCCCAACTACTGATAAGGCGCATTGACATCCATTACCCTCACCGCACCCTCAATTCTGACCCCCACCCTCTTTCCTCCTCAAGTGTTATGTTTCTAGAAATTTATGGAATCCGTCTGCATCAGCAGTAAAACACTGCATAGATTCATCAAAGCTCCCCCTGTATTTTTCTTCATCTATCTCTGTCCCATTTACCTGGAAGGAAAACAAGAGTCAACACACCGATTATGCCACCTCAATGAGAGAAAAATAACCGTATTTCTCACGAGAAGGTCAATCTGGCAGTAAGACAAATGCCCAGGATTTTGAGAGGGTGTATCTCCATCAGATACTCATGTCTATCCTTGGGCAGCTCACACCTCATTTCTTAATGGTACTTGGTTTGGGCATTCGTGATATTTAAGCTCTCCGGTAAGCTGTGGCAATTGTATCTAGGTTATGAAAAGCAGCCTAGGGTTTAGGCAAATGCTTTTAGAGGAGGCAGAGTTAATTAGGCATGGTGTGGAAACAATGATCCAGGTATTTCAGGCTCAAATGTTGCTTTATTCTGAAATGTTCATATAACCAAAGCGGAAAGTATTGCTCTTAATTCTTTGTTTACCTGCCTTAATTTCTTATCATTAAAAAAAAAAAGAATAGCAGCTGTGTGGTCTATCTTTGATGGCAACAAGGACATTCAAATTCCTCTGCTTGTTGAGGACAATAGGGGATGAAGTTAGGACAAGGGTTCCATGTTGGAACGTCCCTTTTATGACCAATTTGTGCTAAGCAATGTGAGTGTTATGGTAAATCGAGTTCTACCTTAAAGGGTTACAATCAAGTATTGAGACAAGAGAAATGAGCAGTGTGAACAAACATTGTAGAAACCAGGACTAGTGCATGCAGGGTCTGAGTTCAGTCAGGCTATAGAGAAGGGAGATTGTGCATGGCTGCAGAGATGAGACGGCTTCATGGTGGAAGCATCGTAATGTCCTCTGTGATGGATAGTAACACTTGGACAGATAGAGGGCGGGGGTGGGGGAGGTTGCATTTTTGGCCAGATGAATGGCAGGATCAAAGGCAGGGAAGCTGGAAGGACCGTGACATTGCAGAGACCAAGGGGAAAATGGCTTGTGTGGGGAAGCAGTCGGCTCCTGTGAGACCTTAAAAACCTCTAGAAATGAAGCCTCTGAGGACCTTTTCAAAGATCTTTCCTTTAACTCCCAGTGGATGACAACCAATTTTCAGAGAGCCCTGTTTGAGTGCCAAACTTGGAAAATGACATTCAGCTGACATTTAACAATTTGCACACATTTTCCAAGGGTTTTTTTTTTTTTTAATGTGCGAAACCAAACTGAGAGAAGACAAAATAAGATTGTATGGCAACACCTAATATGAGATTAAATCAGAACATTGATTCATCTGAAACATTCTCCCCTTTAAGGTTTTATGGGTGAAGATGGTCCACGGAACCTAAAAGTCCTATCAGATTGCTAGGTCTATATTTTTAAAAAAAGCTTTAAAATGTTTAGTGTTAGGTGATTATTTAAATGGTATGCATTTACATAGAATACAAGGGCCGAAGAACCAGAAAGGAATTTAAACATCCTCATTTCAGTACCCCAATTATAATGCTAAGAAAGCTCCCAACCATGAAACTAATGTGCTCCGCCAGTGTCACAGGTTGAGATATGTTGGCATAGTGACTTACCATTCAGTGGTCTTTCCAGAGTGTGTGTTTGCGTGTGCGGATACGCATGTACATGCACGTGCATGTGTGCATGTGTGCATGCTTCCACACAGACATACAAAAGAACTCTAAAATACATCAAAATAACTCAAAAGAGCAGAACTTTCAAACCTTGCATTTATCATGTGCTTGTAAAGGCCCATAGGGAATAGCTGCTGAGTAAGTTTGATGAAATGTTTCAAACAGTAAAGAGATAAACAATTTAAGTACATTCAGAATGAAAAGACTTCTTCTTGACTTTTAATTACATTATATTGATGTTCCTTTGGAGACATCATTTGTTGACTGTGATTATTTCTCTTCCACTCTGTTTTATTTGCTTCTTCCTTTATTTAACCTGGAAAAAATCATTATATGCCTCTAAATCCATAATAAATTCTGATTTGACCATGCTAAGGTAGCAGATAGTAACTTTCAGGCAGTTCTGATCTAGTTTACTGGCAATTGTTAAATAGTGTTTCTCCGATGTGAGTAACTGGCTTGGAGACAACATTGAGATTACATTTCTCCTATGTGTTAATTTATTTCACCTTAATGACAATTATCAAACAGTTTCAGAGACTACAGAATATAGTTAAGGTAAGTTAATATAAGTTAGGTAATGTAAGTCCAGGCAATTCAAGGGGATAAACATTGTGTAGTCTCATACATGCTGCAAGACACTTACTAGATCCTGCTGAGTTGAGGATTCAGATAAATAAGACACAATCTCTTTCCTGGAGGAATTTACAACCTAGTGGGAAAGGTAGACATGTCCCTAAGTAGCTTTACTAACAATCTCAGGTCTTTTCTGAATGAGATGAAAAAGCACATAGCTCCAATCTGTAAGTGTCATGGGCCCCAAAAAGAGGAGAATTTGTTATGATTGGGCATTGGGTGCAGCTTCAAAAAAGAGATGTTTTTTAACGCAGAATTTTAACAGTTGAAAATGTGGCAGAAGGGCATTCCGAGTGGAGATGTCTGAGCAACGTCGTGGTAGCATGCAGGTCTAGTTCTGAAAATGGCAATAAATTCAGTGAACTGCACAAGCACAGCTTGTACTGGTAGTTAGGCTGAGAGGGCAGGATTTGAGCTGTGGAGAGTCTTGTATGAAAGTAGACTGATTATGGATCTTAAATAGCAGAAGGAGAGGAAAGTTCTGAAGGATGAGGGGCTGAGACAGTGACTTAGAGTTTTAGAAGACTTGCATTGGGGTCAGACGAGCTCAGACACTCTCTGAAGGGCAAGTAACAATTTCCTTCTCTGTATGTCCCCTGTGCCTATACTCTTGCCTAACCTCTTCTAAGATAGGACTCTTGCTTCTGGGACAGGTGTGGTTTTTTGGGGTCCTTGTACCCCAGATGGAGCTGAGTTACTTTTCTCTTGACACTGATTTACTTTGCTTCACTCCATGTCACACCAGGAAAGACAGCACTTTCTAAAGTTTATCCTTTCTCCAAAGACTGAAGAGGTATATTATCGTCTTTCTTTCCTCCCTTCCGTAAGCTTTCTCGTCTTTGCTCCCTTCAATATTTATGGAATCATTCAATTTGTAAAACACTACAGAGTTCCCTAGAGAATAGGGGAAGAAAAGCTTGGATTTAGGACACTTTGGCTCTAGTCTCAGGGCTGTCAGTAATTCACCATGTGAACTTGGCTAATTCTCTTGACTTTTCTGGGCTACCTTTCCATACCTATAAAATAAAGTAGTTGAGCCAGATGAATTTAGGGCCCTTCTTCATGGTAACAATCTTTGTGAGTATTTTTTTAAATTGTAGTCTTCAAAGCCATACACCCTAAAACCACTTATTGCTAGTGGCAATTCTCACTGCCTTGAGAGGTCTCTTTTACCTCCATTGATTTAATCTCTTTTATATCATTTCATAAATTGTTTATCTGTTGGCCTTGCAAAATCTCTTCTTGTTGGATGACAGGAGAAATCCTTTTGAGGATACTAAAAAACAAGCCAGTGACAGGTAAATGTGAATGTAAGAGCCAGTTACTTAGACCCAGAAGTAGGAGGAATCCAAAGGCAAATAGATTTCCACTGAGCTCTGAAGGCCAACACGAGTTGCTGCATGATGATGGAGGAGGGGCACAAGGATGGGGCTATAAGTAGGTAAATGTGGGTAGCTGAGCAAAGGGGGTACAAGGTGAAACAGTTTGATATAACTGCTGTGCATTGGTCTATGAGCCGGGCACGTCTTTTATTGTTTTTGATTTATTGAGTAGTTATGAGAGTTGACGTTTCTTAAAAAGACAGATTTTGTTTGTTCAGGCTGTAGCCAAACTGATAGTACCCTGAAAGAAAAGCAAAACATGGTAAAGCAATTTTTTTGTTGTTGTTTTTGGTCACACTGTAAGCTATTTTTTTAACCTAACTGATTCCCCTCACCCTCCTACATGCTGTGAAAGAAAGTTCAGTTGAAGAATTCCAAGTTTCCTTTTATTTTTCTCTCCTAACTGACATGGCTGGAAAGCTTTAGGTTATAATCCGTAACACTTAGCCCTTGTTTTGTATGCATGTTTGTGACACAATTTGAAAAAAAGTGCCACTTAAGACTGGGATGGGCGACTGCGTTTTTCCAGTCGACCTTCATGGGTTTTGAGTTTAGAGCTAAACTCGAGCCTGTCTGTGTTCCAGTCCAATTATGCCACTGAAACGTGATTTCATTGTTCAAAAGGAAATGGCTTCTTTTTTTTTAAATTTTATTTTTATTCTTTGCCCAAGGGGTACAGGTCTGTGAATCAGACAATTATCATATGATCTCTCTGATATGAGGAACTTGAGGGGCAGGATGGCTTCTTTTTTTAAAAGGCCCTTAGACATCAAATAATTTCTTTAAAAAATAAATTGCAATTGAGTCAGACCAATGCAGAATTAATTCCCTGAAATATACTTGAGTTCCATAATTAAAGAGGAAAAGTTCCTCAACAAATTATGCAAAGAACTTAAGAATATCAGTCAATAGCATTTATTAACTTCTTACTGTATTCTGTGCCCTGTCATAGCAGCATTGGGGAGGCAAGAAGAATAGAAGACTGCCGTATTTGATTGACCATCTAATGACCTTCATGGTTAGAAAAAAGTAACTTCAGGTTTCACTGCCCTCACCCATTCTGTCTCTTGAGGATTCTATAGCTCTGATCTGGGAAAAGGCAGTTCTGACATGGGTAGCCCAATTCCAGATATAAGACATATTCTTGAGTTGGAATGTTGTGATCCATCTCTGAAATGATCATTGGGAGGATGGGGAAACAGAACAACTGGCTTCCAAGAGTGGGAGGTAGCTAAAGTTCAGTAAGCCAGTGAATGTAAAACTGGACACTGAATTTAATCTTCTGTCCAGTAGAGCACAAGGTGCTGGATAGAAAACAAAATACCAAAATAGCCTAAGGTGATGGCAGACCATAACCTGGTCTAAACATTCCAAGCTTGAAAAGGTTATTTCTAGGCAAGGTACCTTAGTCCATTCAGGCTGTGATAACAAAATACCATAAATGAGTGTCTTAGCAGAAATTCATTTCTCACAGTTTGGAGATTGGCAAGTCAAAGATCATGTGTTAAGCAAATTCAGTGGCGGGTGAGGGCTTGCTTCCTGGTTCCTAGACTGTTCTCTTTGCTGTATCCTCACAAGGTGGAAGGGGTGAGGGATCTCTCTGGGGCCTTTTTTATAAGGGCACTAATTCCATTCATGAGGGTTCCACAGTCGTGATCTAATCACCTCCCAAATGCCCCACCTCCAATTACCATCATATTAGGGAGTAGATTTCAACATATAAATGCTGGAGGAACTATTCAGTCTATAGCAGAAGGGCAAGGAAAAGAGAATTGAAACTGAAAACCCAATAAGGATCACCTTTCTCTTACCCTTCATCTTCCAGACTAACCTGGGCTAAGGCTATGAACAGTAGCCTCCATCTGAGCTCTGCATTTGAGCTACATGTAAAATAACAGGGAGGCAGAATACAGCAGGAGCTAATTGTATATCCCTGGGCCAGTTTACTTAACTGACCTCTAAAAAGAAGGGGATATTTATTTGTCTCACAGGATAGTTGGTAGAATTGAATGGGTTAACTCATGGGAAGTGTCCTGAAAAGTGGCACTCAGTAATACTGTTAGGAATTATTACTACAGTTGTGTCTATTGGTTAGTGTAGTTTGAAAAAAGTTGCAGTTATGTAGTGGATGAAGGAATTCCATTGAAAGATTTCACAGGTAAGAAGCTAATTTTCCCAACAACACTCAAAGTTTCATCTCTTCCAGATCATCAGTACTTTAGATCATTAAAATGGAGAAAGGACCCAGCAAGTCATGATTGCAGGAAGAATTTAAATGCAAATTGTCTGTCATCGCAATGTGTAGTAAGCTGTGGATGTCTTTGTCCTCAATGTCTGATTTTCATAAAGGAATCGCAGACACTAGGAGAAAGGAGGATTTGGAAGGAAGGCTGCAGATTGGAGAAAGTTTCATGGAAATGGAGAAGCAGTTACCACTGCCAAGGCTTGAGGCAGTAACACAAAGCTTGTTGACCTTGTGATTTTGCCATTGGTGCTCTGAACCCAGTTATGACTATTAATAACACAGTAACACATAAAAAAGAAGGCTTTTATGGAACTGAAGGCTGAAAGTGTTGAAAAATAATTGTTTCCCCCCTTTTTGTCCTTCCTTAAGTCTTCAGTTTCTAAATGTGTTTAGTAATTTTTCTTTTTATGCTGTTGTTGCTTTACATTTTGCCAGTGGTTTGTGCATGTGCTGAATATTTATAGAGAAACTCAATACACTATAGATCTTGTAAGTGCCTCGAGGGCAGGACCTGGGTTAATAAAGTCATAAAATTATTCATAACCATTCTGGGTGAGAGCCATATAGTATTACAAAACTATATGAATGTTAATAAAAGAAAGAGAAAAAGACCTAAATCACAGATCACTGAAGCCAAAATGGTGGCCGTAGGAGGGTTTAGTGTTCAAATCAACCTAGAATCTTGTTTCACAAGATAAGATGGTTTTATATACTAGTCAGGCTAGGTTATTCTGTGGTAGCAAAAATCCCAGGGGCTTAAAATAGCAAGGTTAACTTTTTTTTTTTAAGGTTAACTTTTTACTCACATTAAATATCCATTGGGGGGTCAGCTGAAAGGCTGTGCTCCATACCGTCTTTATTCTGGGTCTCAGGGTGCTGGCAGCAACCACCTGGAGCATTGCCAGTTGCCAGGAGACAGCAAAAGAAATTGTTGTGAATTGTGCATTGGTTCTTAAAGCTTCCACCTGGAAATGATACATCATTTCCATTCATATTTCTTGATAAACAAGTCCTATAGTCATGTTTAACTTAACATGGGACTGAAAAATACAATTTTTCATTGTTACTTAAATGATGGAGCTTGAAAATATTTGGAGAATAGCACTAGTGGCTACTACAACTGAAACAATAAATATTTTATTGCCAGATTGTTTGTAATAAAATAACTTATCCTCCGTATTATGCAGGATAAGTAAGCCCACATTGGTCAGATGTTAACAGCTTCATAAAGAACGTAACATAAAATGAAGAACACTAACATTTATCTGCTGAGTATCTACTAAATGCCAGGAGAAAAAAGTCCCAACCATGCAAGGTGAGCAAGCCCTTCATATAATTAACTCTCCTAGCATATTGTCAATTGGGCATGCTCTCACTAAAGTGGCTGAAACTGATAAAGCTTGGTATTCTTCAGATAAGAAGTCTGGATATGAGTATTTGCTGGCATTAGTTTGGCTATCAGGCATGCCATCAAGGACTTCTGGACTTACAGTGTTCTTGTTCTGCCATTCTTGACATGTTAGCCATTTGTTTTCACACTTGGTGCTTCTGGGTCACAAGATGGCCATTCCATCCTTTTTCTGCCAAAACTGGAGAAAGAGAGAAGGTGCTAGTATTAGCTGCAGCTGAGGACTGTGAGGAAACTCAGTTCCATGCATCTTTCCTAGCTTCTAGTGGTTTACCAACAAGCTTCAGAGTTCCTTGACTCAGAAGCATCATCTTGTCTCTGCCTTCTTGTTCACATGGTGTTCTCCCTGTGTGCATGTCTGTCTCCAAATTTCCCCTTTTTATAAAGACACCAGTTATATTGGATCAGGGCCCACCCTAATGACCTCATTTTAATTTGATTACCTCTGTAAATACCTATGTCCAAATACAATTACGTTCTGAGGTACTCAGGGCTAGAACTTCAGTCTATGAATTTTGGGAGAATACATTTCAACCATAATAAGAGGATACAACATAAACAAAATCTCTGAGGTGATAAAAATAAAACCAAAATAAACACCTACTTTATGTAAAGTTATCATCTGTGTTATATTTTAATACATTAGGTGAATAAGAAAGGCAGGATTAGCTACCAAAGGGTCTTGAAAGTGGAGTAGATTAGTGAACCTACTGGATGCAGGAAACAGTAGAACCCTGCATAGGGGAATAATCTGGGGGAGGAAGGAGGAAAATGAGAGGGATCAGGCGTCAGGGAGGTGTTTAGGTAGATGTGCAATGGTGAGGACCTAGAGCATGAAGGAAATTAAGGAGCAGCAATAGGCATGAGAGGCATTTACAAAGCACAAAAGTGAGGATTTAGGGATAGGTTGCATACACAGGAAGAATGAAAGAGAAGAATCAAAAATGACATTGGGAAAACATGCCTGGTTATAACTATGCTTAGTCATGGGAATTTAGGGAAGAAGTGGGAGGAGAGAGATTTTCACTATAAATTTCATATCTTCTTTATTATTGCTTTAAAAAAGTTAAATAATGTATCTTTTTTTTAAATTCAGGAAATTCGAGGCTTTTTTAAAAACCATTGTTGTTTTATATTATGCAAATTAAATTGAGGTAATGCTGAGATATTTAAGTAGAAGCGCCTGATTAGAGAGAAGACTTGAGGTCACAAAGGAATCATTCACAAAGAAGTGACTGATGAAGTAAAAAAATTAACAGCAGGATGATGGTAATTATTTAGATGCTTGAATAATAATAGTAATTATTGAATGCCCATCAGGTGCCAGAAACTTTATATATATTTTCTCATCTAATCTTCACAATTACTCTGTAAGACAGGTATATTATTTCTGCTTTACAGACGAGAAACCAGAAGCTTTGAGACATTAAGCAATTTGCCAGGGATCATATAGTATGTAAGGGTTGGGGAGCCAGCCTTCAGACCCATCCCTGTCAGAGTTAAAAGTTTATGTGCTTCAACTCTACTCTACTTGAGGATAATTACTTCATCTGTGGATAATGAATTCCTTTCACGGGGCAGTGTATTAGGAATCAGATAGGAAATAAAACTTAGCTGTTTTCTACAGGTGGGTGGAAATTACATTCCCTCCTCTTTATGTGACACAGGCCAGATGAGGGGCATGCGGAATATGAGATGTCTGACAGGGGGAAATTATCACCCATTAAGCTACAAAAGTTCTGCTCAAACCAAAGATGAAATTGCTCTTGAATAGTAAGAGGGACTTCCCTGGCAGACATAGTAAAGTCACTGGGCACAACCTCGAAATTCCCCAAACTGGATCTGTAGATTCAGCATTTCCTTTTGAGGAAAAATCTTGCATAACACTGTGCCAAAGCTATTTTGAGTAAGAATTAGCACTTTGAAAGTGGCATGTAAATTTCTCATAGCAATAAAAATACCAGTGCTCTATAAAGAGAAATGGAGAGCTAGGCTAAATTTGTTACTTTTTTGGAATGGCTATAGTAGAAAGAAACTGAAGGATTATTCTGTTTTGGAGTCTCTATAGAATATATGAAGTAGAAATTTGACATGATATCAACAAATGGATCAGTGTTGACAGCAAAATTGAGAAAGAAAGGGGAGCTTAAAATGCTCTGTAATCATAAATTTGAGTTTTGCCTAAAAATCCTTAAACATAATTATTGTGAATAAGAATTCTAGTCCATTCTTGACGACATTGATCAAATCACCTGACGTTTCTTTGTGATAAACATTCACATCCCTTGTGGGTTGAAGGTAGATAGCAGTCCTGTGTTTAACATTTGCAAGGCTGGTGAAAGAACATAAAATGATGCCTTCATACCACATAGCTAAATATTCAAAAATTAAATACATTAATGAAACAGTGTGGTAAATATAATAAAGACCAGAAGCATTCGGTTTGAATGTAGAATTCTTGGATTTATGCAAAATATGATGGCGTAGAGAGACCTGGCCCTGGCCCTAGCCCCCGGATATTGACCCTTGACTACAGTTCTTTTCTGCCCATCCCCAGATCTCTTCTGCACTACAGAAAGCCTTGTGCTTATGTGCAGACGTCTCACCTGCATGTCCAAACTCTGTACTCAGCCCTGGACCATCCTGGGCCAGGAGGGAGATGGCATTACTCCTGGCCCCAGGAAGAGAGACCTGAGGGAGAGGCATTTACAGAACTTGGAAATGGGTTTGGGGCAAATTGGGCAAAAAAATTCCTGGATCCTGGTTACCTGTAGGTCATGCTAGAAGGGAGTTTACTAGGTTGAGAGTTAACAACCAGATTACCCACTTTGTCTGATTCTAATGGTCCTTGGCTTATTACCCTTAATCCCTTATGGAGGAGAACCTAATCAGAATTGTTGGTTTCACCAAACCACTGGTAGAACAGAATGGAAGAAAATATTATAGAAATTCACTTGAACATTCATAGAAAACAATACTTTACGAGTGTTATAGGAGGTGGGATTTTTTTTTAGGGCCTTTATGATAGAAAATTATCTCAGTTCTCAACCTTGAGTGTAAGGATGCAGTGGAAATAAGTGTTTCCTCTAGTTAGACGTTTTACAAAGAAAAGTATTTCTACTTTTCTTTGTACTTACTACAGTTTGTAAAATACAAACTGTATTTTCTTTTCATCATGATTTTATAAAAAATAATGTAGATAAAATAATTCATTTATGCCTTCATCTTCTGATATGCCTGCCACACTTTTCTTTGAAGTGACAAACATGTCTCCACTCTGCTTTAGCAAACACATACTGTGCTGCCACTGGTATTTGGGGAAGTTCTTGGAAGAGCTGGGTTTGTTGAGTCAAATCTTCATTTCGTCATTGTTCTGCTATTGATTGAACATGACTTTTGGAGGATCATTTGCTTTCTTGTATTTGTCTCTTCATTTGAAAGTGAGATTATACATCTTATTTTTTTTTTAAGTGAATAGAATGCCAGGTAGTTACTAAACATGAAGACACTGGGACTGAGCCTGTTCTACAAAGGCTCACAGGAGAGGAATTAACCCAGGAGAAGTTGAAAGATGGTGGATTCCTAGACAGTGAATTTTTATGTTACTGGGTATTTGGCTAAATACTGGTCCCTTTTATTTTCTTAGTAGGTGTGGGCAGAGGTGGGAGATCCTTAAAAACAAGTTGTACTGTGAGGCATGAGGGAAGAATATTATCAGAAATCTGCTGCATGGAACTGAGTGGAAGGAACAATAGATGGAAGGAGTTTTGGGAAGAAATTTTAAATGCCCAAGATGAGAAATCTTGTAGAATTTCTACAAGAAATTAAATTAATGATTAAAATATATTTTAGTCATCATGATTACTAATAATTTACAATTTTTTTAATCACATGTAGCATTTCTGAGCCAAATAGAAGCCAGTACAGATGAACAGTAAACACATATTTTAGTAATGTTAACATTTGGTGGAGGGAAGAGTGTTGAAAAGTTTAATCTGAAAAGTTTCAGAGTTGTCTACAGGATGATAGACTACATAGTTCCTGACTCTCACAACTGAGAAAGAATACTCAGTGCTTCCAAAAATAACGTGAAATTGCTTTTGAAGGTCCTGTGATTTTGTTCAGTCTTGATTTGGGTCCTGTTGAATGTAGGCCAGATGGGACAAACTGATAAAAACTGAACAGCAGATGTTGGTAGATATCCTGGCAGCTGTTTGATATCCAGCCATATGAATTATCAAAATAGAAGCTTTATCTGTAGGGATTCTGACAAAAATGGAAATATTTTGGAGTAGTGCTGTAACATTAGATTCTGCCATGAAGAAGGGTTGAAGTTAAAGTTCTTTAGGGCAGAACATAGATTTATTTGGAGAGAAATTAAAAAAAAAAAAAGAATCTTCCAGCTCCAATATGCTACTGAATTTAACTGCTATAGGAATGTAATCTAATTTGGCTGAAAATATATTTCTTTTCTTAGGGTAATTTTGTATTTCTGGGATCTCCTATAATTTGGAGAGCTCTCTATACAAATATTCTTGGTAATTTCTACCTTCAAAAAATTCTTTTTTTTAAAGATTTTATTTATTTATTTGACAGAGAGAAAGAGCAAGAGGGCACAAACAAGGGAAGCAGCAGAGGGAGAGGGAGAAGCAGGCTCCCTGCTAATCAGGGAGTCCGACAAGAGGCCCGATCCTAGGACCACCTGGGATCATAACCTGAGCTGAAGGTAGACACTTAACCAATTGAGCCACCTGGGTGGCTCAGAAAATTCTTAATGACATGGTTATGATCATCAAATTAATGTTCGAAAAAATGTATTTGGTATTTGTCTCTATTGTTTTCATTTCTTTCTTTTTTTTAAAGATTTTATTTATTTATTTGACAGAGAGAGATCACAAGTAGGCAGAGAAGCAGGCAGAGAGAGAGGAGAAAGCAGGCTTAGCAGGAAGCCTCACGCGGGCCTCGATCCCAGGACCCTGAGATCATGACCTGAGCCAAAGGCAGAGGCTTTAACCCACTGAGCCACCCAGGTGCCCTCTATTGTTTTCATTTCTTTATAGACACATACATCATTCATATATTTGGAACAGTAGACTTGCAGGTTACAATCCAAACCACTCAGTAGTTCCTCCCAGATCTCTTACCTACTCTCTAAGTTCCTTCTTTGCTATGCTAACTAGGTGTATTTCTCTTCTGCAAGCCTTTCATTGTCTTTGAGCCCCTGGACTGTTGATTATATCATCTCTCCAGTCAGGAATACTTTCACATCAGTTATCCTCCGTTCATATGCCACTGTCCTTCAGAGAGATATGAAAGGTATTTGTCTACAGAACAGACTTGATCACTTTTGGCCCAAGAGATCTTTGCTGGAATTAAACTTCTATAAGAGGGCTGGTGTGCTGGAGTCAATTGAACTGGCTTGCCAGAACTTATTTTATGCATCTCTCCACAATCCTGTGTTCAGTGACCTCATGTTGGCTTGAAATTAGCCAACGTGGGAATATTTACTCTATGGAGATTGGCAAATTTGGTGTTTATTTTGTAAGACTTTGCATGGTCAGCTAGTTGTGCATCTCTATGTGCTGTACTCCCCAGCACACTTGTTGGGCATTTGAGGGCAGGAGCCTCTCTTTTAGCTTTTTATATTCCTTAACACACTTCATATAGTATTCTAGAATACAGAATATGTGCTTAGTAAATACTAACTGATCAAAACACTCAAATTTTAAAGAGAAATGGGGATTTTTTTTCTCAGTAGAACTAGATTAAACTTGCCTTTATGTCTTCAAGAAACATGTTTTGATTTCTTTAATAAGTAATATGATCATCAATTAGCTTTTAAGATATGTATAAATAAATGAGCCAAACAATTAAAGTACAAACCAGGTGAACTATACTAGGAACTGATAATAAATACTGCCTAAATTCAAAAATCTACGCAAATAATAGCATTATGCCAAGGCCCAAATAATAGAGTAGACACAGATAATAGAATCGGACGATAAAAAATTTACTCCTAATTATCAGTGCTAGGGAGAGGTTAATCAAAAGTATTAGACGGGAAGGGATGCCTGAAATTAACTCCTTGATATTCTTGAGACTGCAGATGCTTAGAACAGAGATGTGCAAAACTGAGACTAATTCTCTTACTCCCACTAACTAACGGAGTTTTCTTTCAATAATTCAACTTTAACCCTTGTGTGATCCATTACTTTGCTACTTTATGAATGCAAGGGCAATAATTTCTTTGGTCTACCAAACTCAGTGAAACCTCTTCTTTCCCACTGCATTTCAGTAATACTCTCTTAATGATGTCATTAACTGACAAAATCAAAAGTGTACTTTTCCAAAATGAATAGAAAATTTTGCCAGTATGATTTAGAGTCAAGCATATCAGCTAAGAATTATGAGTCTTGAGTTCTAGCCTCTGTCAGTCACATGTATGAACACATGCTCACACACTATGTCAATTCTATTTATCTTTGAGGGCGATTATGATGATCAATCATATTGATGTAAAATTACTTTGAAAAGTAAAAATATACAGTTAATATTAGAGGGAAGTTTCTCTGACTTCATAAGAGAAAGCAAGGATCTAGCAATATTTATATTTTATTTTTTATCTGTCTGCTTTTAAAATGAATCTATATGTAAGTAATAAACTCAATAAAATTGTTTTATTAAGAGTATTCCATGTGCCATATCATGTACTAGGAAGGAAGAGTAGTTACTTATCTTAATATGCTTGACCTCTAGCTGGGGAGACAAAATCACTGACAAAAAAACAAGGAAAATATAAATAAATAATAAATTGTACGATACAGATTAGAATTTTAGAAGTTTAAAGAAAGAGGAGGTGAATATAGCAGTGCTCTGGAGTGGGGGCATGTCTCTGTAGATTAGGAGGAATGTGGCTGGAACTTGAAAGGTGATGCACATTTTTGACATGTGAGTGAACAGCCAATGCAAAAGAAGAAACAAAAACTTTGATCTTCATTTTTTAAGTTTACACCTGCTTTAGTGAACGCTCTGTAGTCCTCAAATAATGCTAAACAAGCATCTGAGCCATTTGTGGCTTACACCTTTCTCAATGTCTAGTCTTCAGGCTGTGTCAGAATGAAAGAAATAGTGGAAGAAGCAGTCTTTGCCTTTAGTTAATTTCTTGGTTAAAATGATGCCATCAAAACCTTGGTAAAACAACCTCGCTCATCCTGAAATTGCAGAGGCCGCCAAAGCAAACCAAGATAGACAAAACAAAGGGCACATCAACATAATGTACATATTGTGGGGATTCTTGAAGGTCAGAGCATGATCTTTTACTTCTTAGAGACATATAATGCCAATATTTGTCAGATTTTACTGAAGACTAAAGCTCAGGCAAAGAAAAAAATGCACTGCATGACATTTGTTTCTGTCCTATAACATTAAATATCCTATTGTTATAAACAACCAGCTTTGATGATTAAATGGTTGGGGTTATTGTTTTTTTTTTCCTATGAAACACTATTTTGACATACTTATAATGAATTATAAGCATCAGCTCAACATTCTAAATTATAATGAATCTCCTTTCAAATTCCACCATAAAAAATTAAACACCTGCATTATAGATTTTTTTTTTTACATATCATATGGCATGTGATTTGAAAAGAGGCCGTCTTCCCTCTGTTTGGGAAGATGTGTTCTGTGGGTCTCACAAATATCAAAGTTGTGGAATTCTGTATTGAAATGGACAGTTGTTCCTAGTAAGAATGGAGTGGGCCATGATTATTTGTGAGGGTGTGATGCTAGAACTGGGGCCAATGGAGGCAATCTAGTAATCAAATATCCATATTCTAGAACTAGATTAAGACTTGGGTTTATTTCTAGCTGGTGTCTGTATTTAAAAAAAATGCAAACTTTTAGGTGAAATTGGATCATAAATCTCTAGGCAGTGAACCAATGCAGTCAGGAAGTTTTGTGGTTTTAGGTGTCCATCCATTTGTTAATAAAACCTTGACTAGAAACTAGGAATGCTGCTGATAAGTTAATACATGTTGGGAGGAGCTGACAACATCTGACCATAGACAGTGAAGAGTATGGTCAATAACCATGAGAACACCTAGTCTCACGCTAGTGATTGAATATGGTCTTCCTAATGTTCTCCCTTCTGTGTAGTTTGTAGGCCTCGGTGACTCCAGCTGAACACCAAGAACTAAAGATCACTTGCAGACTACCACCAGGAACAGGGTTAGTATTGATAATGTAATCTCCTTTCTCAGCAGAACAAACTGAATTCACATAGTACCAACTGTGCTGATAATCTGGTGAAGAGGAGGGCCTGAAGGGCATATAACATAAAAATGAAGTATTTTAAATCACTCCCTGAACATAAAAGTATATTGCTCTCTGCATTTGAATGAAAATAAGAGATTAGCCTAAATATTTTAAAACTGCATGGATACCTTAATCTTCGTGTAAAATAGACAATCCAATAAGATATTTTCTGTTTATCCTTTGACTTTTCATACTTCCCTCTGCACCTCTGATATCCCTGAGACTCACCATACACCCCAATTTGGGGGAGGGTGGGAAAGCCAGGCCTTAATCATTTAGACTATATTTTGGTGTAAGTTGTGAGATGTCAGCTAACTTTATATTTCTTACATGGTCAGTTTCTTTTCTCAGAGCTTGAATTTCAGTAACCTGCCATCAGTTGCCAATGATAAAACTGTTTATATGTGGACAAATGCACACTCTAATACTTCAGCTCCATATTTCTGGTAAGTTGGTTAGATAGTTTGTGGATGTTAGTACCTCTTTCACTTTTTTTTTTCATCCTTAGGATCTGTCTTATGACCTCCATCCTGGTGCATGTGGTCTTCCAAGGGTGGAAAACCCTCTTGTAAAGGAGAGGTAGTTTCCATTATGTCTCAGAACTACCATGGCATAGGAAGGAGGTGGGAGGAGAGTCAAGGCAGATCAAAAAGGGTCTTCAAGGAGAAAGAGTCGCAAAGAAAAGAATGTCTTCTTTATTTTTTTTTTTAAGATTTTATTTATTTATTTGACAGAAAGAGAGAGAGAACACAAGTAGGCTGAGAGGCAGGCAGAGAGAGAGGAAGAAGCAGGCTCCTTGCCGAGCAGGAATTTGGATGTGGGCCTCAATCCCAGGACCCTGAGATCATGACCTGAGCCGAAGGCAGAGGCTTCAACCCACTGAGCCACCCAGGTGCCCAAAAGAATGTCTTATTTATTGTTCTGGAAAGAATCCCATCAACTAGATTGGTCTAATTTTGTGACCTTGACCAGTATCAGAGTTCTTTCCCCCCAAGAAGTATAGCTGATGTAAGTGACCATGACACTTCCTAGAGGGAAGAATGTGTGATTTACAAGTTTTCAACTGGGAAAACAGTTGAAAAATTTTCAAGTACACATCACAGTCTTATCATAATTTAATAACTGATTTAAAACAATTTATATAAGGAACTTAGAGTCTACTTCCTCAGCACATTTCTCCTTCCCTCCTGAGTGCCGGCTGCTGGGGTGTTATTTCCAGATTCTTATGCATGAGTAGTCTCACCATATTCAGTAATATATTCCTCTTATGAGAAAGTAATCAAGTACAATATAACTGATGACTTTCCTGATTCAGTAATCAGTAATTTGTGATCAATTTTACCTGATGGTGACAGCCTGGTGTATAAGTTAGTGCTAATGTATATTACTTCATTTCATTTCTGTAGAACCTGTCAGCTGAGTAAAGGAGGGGGACTGGGATGGAGAACTCCTCCCCCTCCATCCATAAGTGGCACACTACTGGCCTCCTGGTGTTATTAAAGGAAAATTGGAAAAGTTTCCAGAAGATTAAGCAGAAAGCTTACAACTTGCACAAGACTCTCAATTTTCCAGTGGCTCTGACAGAAGGATAAATCTTCAGCTGTTTTAACTAAAATGTAAGCAAACCCAATGTCTAACTACAGTAAACAAAATTTATTATGATTCGGACGTGGCAGTGGTGTTTACATCTAGGTTGACAAAATTGCCAATGTGTGAGACCCTTAGTTAAGAAAAATGTAGCAGGCTGTTTCTTATCTATCAGGCAAAGGAAAAGGGAATTTTTCTAGAGCTGTGGACATACAAAGTGACTTTGAACTGTATACTCTGATTATATGTGCATGTGAAACCTGGTCCAGCTTTAAACCTAAGTGAAGTAAATACCTGACTTTATGGTGTGAGTTGCATCCATCTCTGCTCTTATAGGCTACAACTAATGTATCATTTCTTTTACTGGTCCAGAAATCATTATCAAGATGGGGTTTTAGGAAGCCATATTATTAACCCATAATACCTGTCCTGAAAATAGTTACATGTATCCTTCCGTCACCAGATGAAAGACCTTGAGGAGACAAGTCAAAGGATATGTTAAGGAAGGAGATTAAAAACAACAGCGCACCCCCCCCCTGAATTCCAGGTCATCTGAACCATGCTGCTGTGCACTGTGAGGCCTTGAAAACCCACGGAATTCAGCATGGAGAGGGACTGCGCTTGATAGGAATGCCTTCTATTTACTTCACATTTTGACTGATCTTTCTATGAGTATTTGATCACATTTGAAAACATGCTGGGTTCACCAAACTAGTGGCACTCAAGCCTGGGGTTTGATCACATTCACTGCACGGCACTCTTAAACTGCGGCAATTTAGGCCTTCTGGCCACATAGCCATTTCTGTGGTAGGGCTGTGCCCAGGTGAGCAAAGGGTTGACTGGAGGGTCTGATACGTCTTCTGTATAGCTCAGATAATGAAGATTTCATGGACAATGTAAAGCCTAAATTCTCTCCTGTAAAACCTCAGCTTTCTGCCGATGATACGTGAAATCTTTTCATCAGTTAAGTTTAAATTTATAACTAGAAAAAAAAATTAAAATTTTACTTGAGAACTGTACCATGGTAATTTCAGATAATATTGAAGTCTCTTTTTCTAATATCCAAAACTTTGCTAAGAAGCACTGGAGGGCAGATCCTTAGGAGTTTAGTAGTTGGAAGAGAGAAATGGAGAATACATACTTCGTTTTTCTCACCAAACCATGGACTGACACTAGTGGCAAGTGGTGTATAATTTTTTCAGATTTATCTTACTTTGAATTGGAATCCAGATACCCATGAGCAAAATGTTGGGTTCCAGATGGAACTCTACCCAGGCCTGGCTCCAAGCTTTCAGTCCCAAAACACATTTCCTATCTTGGTTGGAAAGAAATAATGTTTATAGACAGCTGAAAGAAATCCTACCATATACACTGAAGGGTATATTGTTACACAAAAGAGAATATAAGAACATTCTCAACTTGTGCATCCCAAGCACATACTCTCAAGCATGTTTCATAATTCTGAGAATTCAGTCACAGATTAGGTCTGGTGTTTTCCATTCACTTGAGAGCTTCCTATTAGTTACTTCAATGTTTACCGTGATTTAACTTGTGTACATCCTGTATTACCATAACCGTATGTACCAGTGTTGGGATATACACATACTTGCCCTAAAGTCTATTAACTGCTCAGTCAGGAGCATAATTTCACTAGAATTTACTTAGCTGCTATAAGTCTCAGTGAAGTCTCCCATTTTTAATTTGGGATAAATTTCTTTCATTCCATTCTAGATTTTTTCTCTTAAAAAAATATCTTATTCCATGTGTATTTGCATTGTTTCTCCCCTTTTCACTAAGTCATGAGCTCTAACAAATGAATTATCTAAATAACTATTTTGTATTGTGTATGATTTGTTGTGGTCTTTTGTATTAACTCATACATAATGTTACTTTTTTTCCCTTTTCTTTCTTTCTTTCTTTCTTTCTTTCTTTCTTTCTTTCTTTCTTTCTTAGCATACTGATCTATTTTGGTTGCTCTTTCTATCTGGCTTGCAATTCACATCATTTATCATTTACTTATTTTCATAGGCTATAGACTCATTGTTCTGATTGCTACAATTACTTCTCAATATTTTATGTAGTAGTTATTCCGGAGTTGCAATTTCATTTTATTATGGAAATAAAAGTTGCCCATTCAAATACCTTTAAAAAATTAATGATTTTAGCTTATTCCCTTTGACTCCTGTCTTTTTCTCGCTCTTAATATCAGGGATTATTGTTCTGCCTTCATAGTCACCATTTATGGAGCTTACTTATTGACATTTTAGTTAATTTAAATTTTCTGAAATCTTAGATTTTTACGTTCTAAAATGAAGCAGTTTTAAACTGTTGACCCATTTGCAGTTATCCACGTTGTTCACTTCTTTTAACTGTTTACCTAGAGTATTTTACCTATCTGGAGTCTTGGCTTAAGTTTGCAAGGTTTAAAATTAACAACACAAATTCCCTCAACTCTAAGTTACCACGAATCACAAAACACACATTGATTTGATAACAGCTTTTTGGGTAAACATGTAAATACACACACACACACACACAACACATATATTCTCTATAAACAGACACATAAACCACATATATTCATATTCACATAGAAAATATATTTATCTACATAAATAATTTCTTTCATTATCCCAATCAAACTCTAAGCCTTCTTCACATTCAGATTCTAAATATTTTCTGAAGCACCTTTAGCCAATAGCAATTATGTATCAATATGACATGCTGATTTTCAAAACCCACACTTAAAATCTTAACCTTATTATCACATTTTAAGACATATCAAATGATTTAATACATATTTACTATTTACCATATTAAAATTCTTACTTTCAATTTTCTCTAATTATAATAATATTGCTTGAAGTTAAATAGGTGCTCTTAAATATCAACTGAGTTTTTGATTGATAGGTGGTTGTTGCCTCAGGGATAGTTCTTTAAACTTTTTGTCAGTCATACTAACCTTTTCTATGTCTGAAAAAAATCTCTGATATGAGTCACGTGATTTGGCAGTTTCTGTTGTCTAGAGTCAGACTGTTATGTGATATGCAATACTTTTTCATTTTTAGTATTACATCATTATACAGTTAAATAAATGTAATATAAACAACTTCACGTAACATGGCTATTATACAACTAATGTAGGTAGCTCACCATATTTTCAACATTAAAGCAAAGCTTGCACAATTTTTTATGTGTTCTATATGTTGTAAAGAAATGTGTAGGTGCTCTGACTGTGTATTTAGACCAGGCTAAAACTCTGAGATAGTTCGCTAACTATCCTGAGTTCTAGCTTATTTTCCCATAAGTATAATAGAGAGAATAAGGCCCATTCTATAGAGTATAAGTGAAATCATGAAATGTGTTCTCAGCGTGGTACATGATGTAAAGTAAGTCCTCACTAAATGATAAATTTGAAAGATTAATAATTATGATGGGATGCCTGGGTGGCTCAGTCAGTCAAGCGTCTGCCTTCAGCTCAGGTCATGGTCCTGAGTTCCGCATCTGGCTCCTTGCTCACCGGGGAGCCTGCTTCTCCCTCTCCATTTGCCCTTCCCCCTGCTCATTCTCTCTCTCTCTTAAATAAATAAAAAGTCTTTCAGGAAAAAAGAATAATAATAAATAATGATGCCAAAATAATAATTAACACTTGTGAATGCCAGAGATTTGCCTATTTTTTTCAAGTAATGTTAGCTTTCAGTATAGTGGTTTATCTCTACAGTAGCTTTATAAGTTATACAAGGGAAGAGCTGACTTCTTCCACTGAATAAAGCAGTAAATGCTACTCATAGAATTACTGATTTACTCACAGTCTCAGGGCTGGTATATTGAAATCTGAGACTAGATCCCATCTCTCTGCCTGAGCTTTACAGTGGCCCTTTTGTCTCTCTGGTTAGGAAGTGATATGTGAAAGGAGAGCCCTCAGCACCCTAATGATATTCATAAGAACCAAGTAAATTTCCCTGTGTTCTCCTTACCAGAGGGGAAACATGGGCTGTTTAGAGAGATTTTATGCAATTTGAGCTGGAACCCTCAAGGAGGGACTAAGACTCGTGGCAATTTTTGCTACTTTTAATGTTGATGGGGCAGGAAAAAATGGTGTGCATCGTGGAGCTAAGCACACTTGGCCAGGAGCTATAGAAACTGAAGGAGGATCCAGGAGAAGATAATACAGTTGAAGGCCCATCCGCTACCCACATGAAGATGGGAATTAGACATTAAGTGACACGGGGGCACCTGGATGGCACAGTCAGTTAAGCATCCAACTCTTGGTTTCAGCTCAGGTTGTGAGCTCTGGTAGATGGAGTCCCACATGGGGCACCATGTTCAAGGTGGAGTCTACTTGAGATTCTCTCTCTCCCTCTTCCTCTGCCCTTCCTGTTAGTGCTCTCTCTCTAAAATGAATAGATAAATCTTAAAAAAAGAAAAAAGAAATTAAGTGACATGTATGAGGTACAAAGTGGCTGCTGCTTTACTTTCATCCTGAAAATATGGCAGGGGGTGGTTGTCAAAGGGGGTCTCTTTTGGCCCGCCCTAACTGGAAACACACAGGGAAGAGGGCTATGGTAGTTCAGCCCACCCGTGCTTACACATTATAAAGCTGCCACAGGGGGTTATAGACAAAGGTGGATAGTCACAAATGCTTATGTATAAGCATGGCTAAAAATGCAGTGGCAAGGCAGGAGAATTATGTACCCAGAGAAGATATTATTACATGTGCTGAGCTTAGAAAGTGCTTCTCTGATTCATTCTTTTATTCATTCGACAATGCTTTCTTAGCTGTCTACTCCATGTAGGGCACTGTACTAGGTAGGAATTATAAATACATAATTAATTAGGCAATGATTAATTCGTTCAACAAATATTTGAGTAATGTCTATATTCGGACATTGTTCTGTGTAGGGAACACTGAGAAGAGATACTGTTTTTTCCCTGTGCATTTGTTGTATCAAGTAACATTCATATGCGCTTTATGACACTGTTACCTCCATTTTCCAGGTTAGAAGACCAAAGCCTTGGAGTGATTGATTAAATAATGTGCTTTGAACCATCTAGCTGGTAAGTGATAATTGTCAGAACTTGAACCCAGTTCTGTCCAAGACCAAAGCTAGTGCTCTCCATATTTATGTGATACTGCCTCTCTGTTGTCATTTATGAACATTTCTGCCTTATCCACTAAACTCTAAACTCCTTTGAGGCCAATGCATATGTCACATTTATCGTCTTCTACTCTTTCCCTAGTGCCTGCCATAATACTATATATATACACACACACATCAAATCAGCTTTTTCTGTAGTACAACCGTGAGACATTAATCCATTGGGGACTTTATTCCACAACATTCTTACAAGTATTCCTGAGCCTCTCCTATATGCCAGGCCCTATTATAGGTTCTGGTAGACATTATACAAGGAAGAACTTCTCTTGTCAAAGAAAGCAAAGAAATACTGGAGCGAACAAAGTTAAATGTGTCTTTTCTTTTTTTTTTTTTACCACACGGTTTCTTACAGACTTTAATATGCTAGTAAGCATTTGGGATTCTTTAAAAGGGACACAGTGTACAAGATTTTTCTTAACTTGCCTGATCAAAGGTCACTTTCCTTTCTTCGAATATACTCTGAATTGCCGATGCCACTCTAAAGATGTGATTTCCAGAATTTTTCACAGAATCCACATCTGAAGAATCTGGCAGAGAGTATGGTGGGACTTCTAAAAATGGAATAAATGCTTAAATAGTTCACTTTGATTCACATTTCTGACCCTGGTCCTCATGTCTGACTCCAGGAACAGTTTTTGTTCGTAAAATGATACCTCCCCTTCCAAGTTCCAACGTCCTAATAATACCTTGGATAGTTAGTTTTTTAGTCAGTTGTCAGATAATCCCTTTAGCTGATAAAGGTAAAAGTGCAATACTCCTCCCACAAAACAAAGTGTTTGTTAAGATCCAAAATAATGTACCTCTAATCAGCTTACTGTACTCTAATGAATGTTGACACAATTTGTAGGTGAGTTCCACTTTAGTATCACATAGGCAGCTACTTACATGCAAGACAGGTCTCTTGCAGTAGAAGCTGTTGGACGTTGAACATGGGACAGCAGGATGTAGATGGTCCAGCATCTCTGTGCAATGGCTAAAAAATTGGGAGAATGTTTCCTACTATTGATGGACCAGGAACATCATCACCATGAAGAGCAACAGAGCTCATGATTAAGAGACGTCTTTGGAGTCATATCAGTAAAACCCTAACCTCTTTCTAGGTGTGTGACCTTGGCAAGATTTCTAAACCACATTAAGTAAAATAATATTTATGAGATGTATATGTGCAAAGATGGCCCTTTTTCCAAGACAAAATGCTGAGCCTCTACAACAAGGACATTTTTCCTGTGTTCATGTGTACTTCATGCAAATTGAGCAAGATAGCAGCATATTTTTTCTCAGCAGACATTAAGATGGGACCCTCATTGTTTCAGTGGTTTGCTCCCTTAATCCCCCTTTAACATATGTGACATACCTGTAATTGTCCCCATTTGGCAGATGAAGAGACAGAGGCTGAGGGACCTGTTTATGATGACACAACTCAAAAATAGAAGAACTAATATTGAAAACCAAGTTTTTTTTTTCCTCCAAAGAACATGTTTGTACTGTCCTCCCATTCTCTCCTCCTTAACTAACCTTAGCGACTCACTTCTTTCTTTATGTATTTCTTTTTTTGTTAGAGAACAAGCATCAGTGGGATCATTTCTACAGCATTCCTTTCAGCTCTAATTCTCTTTGAAAAGAAATGTAATTCCCTTTAGTGACAGCATCTCCTGTGAGGCTGAAAAAAAATATATTTATATCATCTTTCAATTCACTCTCCCATTTATTATTATTATTATTATTATTATTATTATTATTATTATTATTAGTGTATGCCTAGGCCTCCTGGGTCCAGCATCCCTGTCTTCCTGTCAACTTTTCAAGGAAAGTAATGCCTTTCATTACATTTTGGATGCCACACCAGTTTAATCCCATTGATAGAGGACTATGCAATCAAGCTGACAGTTGGATGATGATTTGAATCGTCCCTGACTCATTACTTTGTGAAGGATTTGGCATGCCAATCAATGGGGAATGATGTGCCGTGGCTTGAAGAATGACAGTAACCCATTTTCCACCAATTGACGTGATGAGTCCTTGACAGAATCACAAGTTATGGGGCCAAAGCCAAACATGATTTGGCACATGCCTCCCAGCACTGCCATTTTGCAGCCCCTTAGGGTATTTATCAAAGCAATAGCCTTCTTGTCTTCTGCTGTCATCGGCCACACATTATCAGGAGGTGGTTCAACTTTAATAGGCTTTTGCAGGTGAGTAACAGGGCGACTTCCTTGACCTCCCTTAGTGTATTTACCCAAGAGTGTCTGTAAAGAAATTAATTGGACCTCCTAATTACTCCCACCCATGCTGACACACCTAAATTTATACATCTGAGTGAGAGCTGTCTTTCAAAGTAGTTGTTTTGGGAGTAGATACATATATTCTAATGAGGCTGTCAGCATTCACAAAGCATTTGGAATTTCTCTTCTGAAATTTCTTCTGAACTAGTGTTCAAGTCCCACTACTTTCAGACAATTCATTTTTGAGATCAGAATTGCATCTTCAGCTTGATCATCTTCCATGATATTCTAATTTGCCTTTTGCCTATTTCCCAAGACAACTCATTCTTTAGGGTATTGAGCATAAGCAGTAGTTTTGGATCCAAATGAAAATCCAAATGAAAATCCAAAAGAAGCTTAAGAAATATTTTCAGTGATATCTAACCATTGGATTATGAGTCCATGTTCCTAAAGTGGTTAATCTGAAAGCTTTTATTTGACAGTTTTTAACGTATAAGCTTCCATATATATTTTTTTTAAGTATTCGTAACTCATTCCTAATATAGGATGTTAAGCACCACCAAATTACTTATATGATCTGGGAGCTACACCCTTCCTCCAACGTATTGCCTTGTTTGCACAATACTTCTGGAACCTATTATGCTATCATGAATGATCAAATTCATAAGCATTTTCCTCATATTTTCTTAAAAAAAAGAAAAAAAGAAAAATTGACACCTATTTCTATGTACTACCAATAAAAGATTTGAATGTTGCCTTCTAGATATGTTGACTTACCCAACAGAGACAGATTCCCCATAAAAGAAAGCTGGGATTCACTATTAAAATAAATAAATAAATAATACAGTCCCTGACCAAATAACTTAAAGAGAAACTTATCATTTCTCAAGCTATGTTCATATATACTGGGTTTTCAATTAGTATTTTAGTAACCTACTTTTAAATATGAACAAATAGGGACCACTTGACATTTGATGAAAGTGAATTTTATTAGCTAAAACTGTGTTTAGCAATATCTGTATAATCCTACTAACCCTATCATCTGTAGTATTCTTTTCATGTCATATCTTTGTAAGATTTTGGTACGTGTAGCAGTACTTCCAAAGTCACTTGTCCCATTCCTTATAATTATAACCCTTTTTTTCTGTCATTTTTTCCCTGAATATTCTGGCCATAAATTAAATGATTTTATTTATCTTAAAAAAAGTTTGGTTTCATTTATTTCTTTATTATTTTTCTGTTGCATCACTTTTCACTCTGACCTTTATTTTCTTTATTCTGCTTAATCATCCACTTAATTTGCTCTTCTTTTTATGGTTTCTTTTTTTTTTTTAAGATTTTATTTTTAAATAGTCTCTACACTCAATGTTGAGCTTGAACTCACAATCCTGAGATCAGGAGTCATGTGCTGTACTGATGGAGGTAGCCAGATACCCCGTTTTTCTGGCTTCTTAAAGTGAAGACTGAGGTCACTGAAGTAAGAGCTTTCTTCTTTTCTCATACAGGCATTTAGTGCTATAAATTTCCCCCTAAATACTGCTTTAGTGGCATCCCGCTAATTCTAATGTCTTCATTTTCATTCAATTCAGAATACTTTCTACTTTCCCTTTTAATTTCTTCTTTGATGCATGGGCTATTTAAAGTTATGTTATTTAGTTTTCAGATATTTCAAAAGATTTTCCAGACATCTTTCTGTTATTTAGTCCTTATTTAATTCCATTTTATAAATCCCAGAGTATTTTATATTTTGGTGAATGTCCCATGAACACTTGTAAAAAAATTGCCTATTCTTCTGTTGTTCAGTAAGGTCAGTTGATCAAGTAGACTGATTATGTTGTTCATGTCTTCTGTTATAGGATGTTGACTTCCTGTCCACTTTTTCTACCAATTATAGTAGAAGGATTTTGAAAGTTTTCATTATATGCATTGCTTTTTATATTTCTCCTTACAATTGTATCAGTTTTTGCTTCATGTATTTTGAAGCTCTCTTTTTAGGTACATAAACACTTAGAATTGCCATGTTTTTCTGATGACTTGACCTCTTTATCATTATAAATTGACCTTATATATCTCTGGTAATATTCTTTACTCTGAAATCTACTATGTCTGATATTAATATAACCACTCTCGTTTATTTTTGTTTTTTGTTTTTTTGATTAGTGTTAGCATGGTATATCTTTTACCATCCTTTTACTTTTAACTCATTTTCATCTTTTATTTAGAATGAATTTCGTACAGGCAGCACAGCATACAGATGGGTCTTGCTCTTTTTATCTAATCTTACAGCCCCTGGCCTCAGGTTTTAGAACATTTACATGTAATGTGATTATTGAGCTCTAATCTTGATTCTTGCTTTATATTTGTCTCCTCTGCTCTTTGTCCTCTTTTTCCTCTATCTGCATTCTTTTTCATTAATTGATAACTTTATTATGATCTTATTTCTTTTGTTGATTATCTATTCTTTGTTATTTTGGTAGTTGCATTAGATTTTATAGTACACAGTTTTAATTTATCACAGTCTATCTTCAAAGGATATTGTACTAATTTGCATATAGTACAAGGTTACAGTAGTTTACTTTCTTTTCTCTCTTTTTTTTTTGTATGTGTTGTGGTCATGCATTTTAATTTATGTTATAAACCTCTCTGTGTCTTTTACTTTATGTTATAATTCTTTTTGTTTAAGTAAGAAACTATTTTATAATTAGATTTTTTTGTAATATTTTATTTATTTGTTTGTCAGAGAGAGAGAGCACAAGCGGGCAGAGTGGCAGGCAGAGGAAGAGAGAGAAGCAGGCTCCCCACTGAGCAAGGAGCTGGATGCGGGACTTGATCCCAGGACCTTGGGATCATGACCCAAGCTGAAGGCAGCTGCTTAACCGACTGACCCACCCAGGCATCCCTATAACTAGATTTTTTTTTTTTTAATTTTATTTTTATTATTTGCCCAAGGGGTACAGGTCTGTGAATCATCAGGCTTACATCTTTCACAGCATTCACCAAAGCACAAACCCTCCCCAATGTCTATAGCCCATCCACCCTATCCCTACCCTCCCACCCCCCAGTAACCCTCAGTTTTAGATTTTTAAAAAATAAGAAAAATTCTTACATATTTGCCCACATAGTTCTATGTATAGACTCATATTTCTGTTTGATATAATTTTCCTTCTACTGTAGTAGGTCCTTTAACATTTCTTATAATGAAGTTCTGTCAGTGATAAATTCTTTCAGCTTTTATGTATCTCAAAAAGTCTTATTGGCCTTTATTTTTGAAAGATACTTTTGCTGGGTATAATTATTCAGAGAAATAGTGAAGAAATTGTGTCCATGAAATAAGGATAGGATGCTAAAAAGAAGAAACAAAGCCAGCCCCTGGAAATAAGTAAAAGAGCAGAAACTTTAAAACATTATGGAGAGGTTTGAAGATTAACTTGAGGAAATTTCCCAAAAGGGTCTAAATGCCAGGAGAATGGAACATAACAAAAAATAACATTATAGAGTAGTCTAAGAGATTTGTAATTTTACTAATTGGAATCACAGGAAGAAAAAGAAAGTCAAAGGGGAGAAATTATCAGAGATATTGTTTGTGTTTAGATTGAACGGGTCCACTGAGTACTCATTGCAATATATGAAAAAGTGCCCACACATGGAGAAGATTCCATAAGCTTCCAGATATAGGGGAAAAAAGACTTTTCCTATAAAGGATGAGAAATCAGAATGGCACTAGACAACATTCACTCTGGAAGCTAAAAGAGAAGGGAATAATAATGCCTTTAAAATGCTATTCCTATTAAAATTATTAACCTGGAGTGAGCATGGAATAGAGCAGGAGGCAGCAGTTTGTTTTTGGTAAAGGAGCAGGTAATAAATATTTTAGGCTTTACAGCCCAAGCAATCTTAGTTGCAATTACCCAACTCTGCAACTGTAACAAGATAGTAGACAATAAGTAAAATGGGCGTGGCTATATGTCCAATAAAAGTTATTTACATGAATGGTAGAGTTTTAGCTGCCCCTGGTCATGGTTTGCTGATCCTGGAATAAAAATGTTCAGATAAGCAAAACCATGGGGGGAAAAATCTTGCTTTTTTTTGTCCCCTTTTCCAATATAAACATACCCACCAAAATTAGGGTTGATACCAATAGAGAAGAAGAAGCATTGGAACTAGAGGATCCAATACAGGAGAGAAACAAACAGAACTCTGAGGTTTGTAGTGAAAGGAGATAGCAGGATGATAGTGTTGCAGCAGCCTAGAGAACAATCACTTCGGGCTAGAGCAGGAAGATGGAAAGCCCTGGGAGGGTTGTATATAAGTAAGACATGAAACTAATAGAAAGCTGATATGTAAAAACATACTGAGACAATATTTCAATTTCTGTTGGAGAGGTCAGGGTGAGTTAGTAATTAACTACTAAACATACTGAATACTAAACACATAGTATACTAAACAACTGAAAATAACCAGGTAAATATTAACTCTTGTAAAGTTCTACAAGAAAGGAAATCTAATCATACACTAGATGGGTTCAGCTGTGAGTAATATGCATACAGTCATAATTATATAAACCCTGAACACTGCTTCAGACTATGGGGAGCCAGAGGAAAAGTAGAAGAGTGTGTTTCTGAGTAAAGGGGAAATGATGAAGAGAGTCAGATTTTCATCTTCCATAGTGGGAATTCAACAGATAGTAACAACAACTGAAAAGAGGAAAAATTAGAATAAGCAAGTTATTTAGTACATGGAGGGGGAAACTCAGATAAATATAGAAGAATTCAAGGTAATTACTTCTAGATGTGGGAATTTAGCATGCCAATGTGTGAAGCTAACTACTGTGATTTTTCTTATGAATTTTGAGAAATCTTTGCCTGTTAACCTTTACAAATATATATATCTATACATATAAAAATCAAAATAAGAACTGGCTAAACTTTCATGAAGAAAACATGAAACTATGGAATAGATAATTGCCTTTAAGAGATTGAATATATAATTTGTAAATTATTTTTCCTGTGGACATTAAAAATAATGAAAACCATACTATTGATAATAATGACTAACATTTTTGAGCATGTACTAAATGCTAGAGATTGTGCTAAGTACCTTATTACATTACCATAGTTCAGGTACCATACTTTTTTTTTTCTTTAATTTTGTTTATTGATGAGCAAGCAAACATACCGCAGAAAAGATAAAGAAGAATTTTGGAGAGAATACCAGGCCAGAAAAAGCAGAGACAAGGTTCAAGCCATACCTCTCTGATCCCATAGCGGGTACCTTAACCTATGAGCTAATTGACTTTTTTAGTAGCATTCAGTTTTAGTCATTCATTAAAATTATTCCAGCTTCTTAAAACCAGTTCCCTTCTCTACACTGGTAATATTTCTATAAAATAATTCCACTAAGTTAGATCACATTTTTTTCATCCCTGTTTTAATTTGTGCCGCTTTCTTGCAACTCTTCCCTTGAGTTTAGCTTGAATGTCTTTTTTTCACTTGGAGTTTTGGGAAAGTTTACTAGAATGAAATGCAAGCTAAGTGGCTAAGCAAAGGCATTCATTTTCCTTTTTCGATTAAGAAGAGCATGAAGATTTATAAGGACTAAGGGAGAAGTATCTCTTGGGGTAGCGTATGGGGAGGGTCATGAATAGGACAAGAGAGAAACTGGTATGAAGAAANTGCAACTCTTCCCTTGAGTTTAGCTTGAATGTCTTTTTTTCACTTGGAGTTTTGGGAAAGTTTACTAGAATGAAATGCAAGCTAAGTGGCTAAGCAAAGGCATTCATTTTCCTTTTTCGATTAAGAAGAGCATGAAGATTTATAAGGACTAAGGGAGAAGTATCTCTTGGGGTAGCGTATGGAGAGGGTCATGAATAGGACAAGAGAGAAACTGGTATGAAGAAAGGCATAGGACAAGGGAGGAGACAAAAGTGACACAGACAGACAGAGATACACACACAGGAAAAGGAGGTAGAGAGGAAGAATTTCAGAAAGGAAGAGATGGAAAGGAGACCAAGTATTTGTAGCAATTCAATGACTGATGGATTTCAGATATGTTATTGAAACCAGCTCTAAGCATAGGTACCATTGTTTCAGTAATGTTAGTATATCCTAAAACAAGGAAAATAATTGTGTGAGTTATTTTTTCCCCTGATTTGAAGTTGATTATACAACTTTATCTTTGCCTGGTGGTGAACACAGGACTACATGATATGCTGTGAATATATATCTTGAAATGTTCTGCAAAGCACATACAGGCTTGCCTTCCCTTGTGCCATTTAAATATTATAAAATTCTCATGAATAAGAGGAATTGAGAATGACAGAAGAATCTACTAAAATCTTTGCATATCCAGTTAACTAGACAAAGATCTGTCACTTGTCAAATTTTAGAGATTTATTAGTTCTTTTTTTCCACCTCTCTCCCCCTCTTCCCCAAGGTCTGTATTGCAAAGGCTCATCTGGCACTAGAATCTTCAAGGACGGGAGCCACATACTTCCATCCCTTTATTAAAAAATCCTGGTGTTATATTTTTAACTGAATTTCATATACTAGGGATGGGACAGTCAGACCCTTTTATTGCTTTGCTGATCTCTTGCATTATATCCTTTCTGCAAAAAGGCTCCTGTGGCCTAAACTCTTCTTCTTTCAACTCTTTAGATCCAGCATCAGAGACAACTCAAGATGTCTGATTTTATAAAAAAGATAATAAATGGGTACAAATAGATTGCAAGGTTATAAACCAATCAGGATTTTAAGATATATTGGGCATGGGTATATAACCAAGGTTTCATGTAATCAGCATGTGTATGGAATCATGAAAGGTTTAGCCCATTGAGGATTCAAATATTATGTTATTGTTGCCACTGAGGTTTCAGACGATCACAAATAATTTGATAGAAATAGTAGCTGCAGGCTACATAAATATGCCTAGTGTCATCATCCACATACACATAATCTGTCCAAGTCTCCAGTTTTGATTCTGTAAAACCACTTTCATCACATAATTCATTTGGTAAAACTTTCTTTGAATTCCCTTTGTTTATAGACGTTAAGTCAGACTTCCAAGCTTCTGTCATCTCACCTCCCTTTTAGCTATTTCCTTCTTCTTTTCCATTAACTTCCCCTTCAGGCGGAGTACAATGCTTACCACCTGTCTTCTAGATCTAAAAATTTGAAACCTATCTGGGCGCCTGCATGACTCAGTTCGTTGAGCATCGGACTCTTGATTTCAGCTCAGGTCATGATTCCAGGGTCGTGAGATTGAGCCCCTTGTGAGGATCCACAGGGAGTCTACTTGGGATTTTCTATCTCCCTCTACCCCTGCCCCTCACCCCACTTGCACGCACTCTCACTCTCAAAATAAATGAATAAAATCTTTAAAAAAGAATTGTAAAACAGCATCAACAAATAACCACCAAAAAGTGGAGACAAGGGCGCCTGGGGGCTCAGTTAAGTGTCTGCCTTCGGCTCAGGTCATGTTCCCGGGGTCCTGGGATCCAGCCCTGCATCGAGCTCCCTGCTCAGTGGGAGGCCTGCTTTTCCCTCTCCCACTCCCCCTGCTTGTGTTCCCTCTCTCATATCTCTCTCTGTCATAAATAAATAAAATTAAAAAAAAAAGTGGAGACAAATCCCCTTTGTGCTTCTTTACGCTTGTGTGTGTTCAAGTTACCATGGCTTTCTATATGGTTCCATGCCCTGACCACAGCTTGGTCCAAGATGTCACCTGACTCATGAATAAATCCTCTATAAGTTGGCTGTAAGGAAGTGTCATAATCCATGAAGTGGCTTGGTCCATTTCCCATGTTAACAGAAGACCCATGTTTAGATTCTGAAAGAGTCAGATGGGTTCTTAAGGATTCCTACCTCCCATTGTGGAACCAAAGTGCCTCTCTTTCCTGACATTAGCACTCTGCCCCACAGCACTGATTATATCCCCCATGTAACTTCCTCCTTTTGACCTTCTCTGTCAGTTATTTTCAGGTCCACTTATTTGATATTAGTCATGTGTCAGCTTTTGACAACTTTTCCACTGCAATATTTATTAAATTTTCATGTTATTTGTATTTCCTGTCGGTTTAATTTCAATTTCCCAACTGCAGTTTACACACCTCGAGGGTCTAGGCTCTGTTGACTCTGGGGCATTTTGTGCAGCATCTGTTTTGATTTCAGCTACCATTCGATGAAGCTAAAAGCAAACATTAAATTACTGGGAGGAGGGGTGTATGTTAGAAGGTGGCCAGGGATTGAAATGCATGTTTATCAATTTTTGAGATGATATGAGGTTCAGGAATGGTATGAGGGATGGTGGCAGGTTTAGGAATGGGATTCAAATATGAGACAAGAAGGGTCATGAGTACATGTTGCTTGCATGGTTAATTGTGTAATTGGTATGTTTTACTTTCATTATTTGGCTATTTACATAGAATGCATAAAAATGGTGCCTGTCATAGTATCCATCTCTGAAACATGCTCTAAGCCTTTTAAACTCCCCCAAATAATAACTAGTTTCTCTGAAACCATGTATCACATGGAGTATTAACTAACTGTGGGACCTTCCAGAAGAGGTGAGTCTTCTATCATACTCTTAGTTAAGGATTCATTACCTTGAATTATATTTGTATTCTGGTTGAATGGTGCAATTGCTCAGCTGTAGTTAATGCATTTCAGAACCATTCATATACTGTTCTTAAACTATGAGGCTGGGTGTAAAGGTGACAGTAAATGTGGAAATAATTAAGAAAACCCTAATGGAAAATCTCCCTAGGTCATTAAGACATTTTCTGAGAATGGGGCAACCCTGTATACATAACATTTGTGCCTGTTCACCATGCATGCAGGTTGGTGGATGGATTCCTGGCTCCCTCTTGTTCTCTCTCTTTCTCTCTTTTTAAGATTTTATTTATTTATTTGAGAGAGTGAGCATGAGCAGGGTGAGAGGCAGAGGGAAAGGGACAGACTCCCTGCTGAGCGGGGAGCTTGACTCAGCTGGATCCTGAGACACTGAGATCACGACCTGAGCCAAATCATCAGATGCTTAACCGACTGAACCACCCAGGTGCCCCTCCGTCTCGTTCTCTTAGGGCACTGTTTCATTTGTTTCTGAGCATTTCTGTATGAGTCTGTTTTAATTCTCTCCACCTTAGGGGAGAATAATCCCCACCTTAGGTCAGTCCAAGTAAAAATTATCTTACTGGAGGATGGAAGCATAGCTTTGTTTCATCTGGTGGCAGTAGGGTCTAGGGTAGGGAGAATTTGTCTTTAGGATTAGAGATCTTTTGAGATTCAGCATGTAGGGGACTTTTAGTGGATTTTAAAAATCATTTGTTTTACTAATGCCCTGTAGATTTATCTTTGTGTAAATTGGGAAAACTTGCCTTCCTTCTGTGATTACATGATTGGGAGAGTGGGTTGTACCTTCCTGAGGATAAAAAGGTGCACCTTCCTTCTCATGGTTGCCTCCTTAACTCAGATGCACAGCTTGGTGACCCACTTACAGCCACTTACCGTCTTGGCTATGGTGTTGTGTGGTGTACAAACTCTACAACCATATATGGTAGCCCTGTCTGGTTAGTACAACATTTTAGTCACTAGTCACAGAACATTAGTAGCTTGTTACTATATAAAATGTGGGCAACTTGATTCATATAAATATTTCTATGTTGTTTAGTCACATAAATGTGTATGTGTGTGTGTGTACGTGTGCACACATGTGTTAATGCACACTCCCAGTCTTCTAGGAATATTTGTACCAGGGTAATAATTACTGACTCCAGCAGGTATGATAGAACACTGTGGAACAAAGCAGCCTTCAGTGATTCAACTGGGAAATACCACAGTCAAGGTAAAGGGAAGGTAAAATATATACAACTTTAAAGAAAAAATAGATTCATAGTGATAATTTAGTAGGAATAGAAGTTGGAGGCATAGATGCAAACATATCTGCTTAGTATCTAATGTGCATTCCATACTTTTGAAGAAGTTAATTCCTCTAAGAGCAAACACAACTGTCTTGGTGTGCTTTATCGAGTAAGTCAACCTTTGGTTTCCTCATATTCTGGCAACCACTTACCACTAACTACTGAGTTCTAAAGGAATTTTTGAGTGACTACTTAGTGCTGAACAGTAAGAATATTCAAAAGTAGTAGAAAATGGATCCCTTTCCTTGGAGAATTTATATGTGGTTGGATCCATGATAAGACAATATAAGTTTTATTGTAATCGAGAGTTATATTGTATCTCATTCTTGATCTAATTAGAAATTAGTGAGGTCAAACTCCTTTATTAGACATCCAGATGTGCTTATTTAACTATTTAATTTATGTTTACCATTAGTAGATGCTGAAGACAGAGAGCTGCATTGTCCTATGGTTTCCCTCCTCGAATAGAACAGCAGCAAAAGACCAGATTATCCAGCCCACGCTTCCTCAGTTTTGATGATAGTGATCCTCTCAGATACCAAGATTCCAGTGCAGGGGAGGAATGGCTAACAAAGGCATGAGTGAGAAGGGAAGTTATTTCTCCAGGTTGTGTGTGTGTGTGCGTGCGTGCATGTGTGTGTGCGTGTGTGTGTGTGTGTGTGTGTGTGTGTGTGTGTGTGTGTGCAGGGTGCGTACAATAAGGATATCAGACTTTTAGAGCTGGAAGGTACCTGAGAAACTCTTGGATGTTACACTATCATTTTAGAGATAAGGACACAAAGACCTTGGAATGGCGAAGTGATCTGCCCAAGGTCACACATTTTAGCCTTCAACTCATGGAAATTACAGTTACTTTTGGGAAAGCACAACTCAGCAGTGTTCCAAGGGGCTGGAACTCTGCACCAAACTTTCTTTTTCCTTTTCTAGTATCATCATAATCTGCCACTCTTTACTGTGGTGCCTCAGGAAGAAGCGAGGGAGTCTTAAAAACCATCCAGCTCTCCAGATTCAATTGGCAGGTTAATCGAAAACAATTTTTTTATAGCACAATAAAGGACCTGGGAACAGTGGAACATTAATATTTGTTTCCCAAAGAGTGGACCCTGAGAGAATAAAGCTGCATGCAATTGAATTATGGTACCCATAGTGTGGGGGATGCATTTTGCATTGCTTCATTTTATACTACCATTAATCAGGCAGCAGAGAGCAAAGCCTGCCTCACCAACTGCTGCTAGAGCACCCCGAGAGAGATGTCACCCCCAGTCCCGGGGAAGGGCAGTCAGCTTTCCTAAGTATCTTATGTGATTACAATATAGTTTTCATGATGCATTCTTAATAAAACAAAAGGTGGCCCTATGACAAAAATATCATCTGCTTTTTATAATGTAAAATACAGCAATTTTATCAGCATTAACACTGATTGGCTGCCATTAGCCCCTTGCCTTCTAATAAAATTTATGATACCTTTCAGAAGCCCAATTTGATAGAAAGTGAAGTGATTGCACCCTGCTTAGATATCTCTCTGGCATCTATTCCAACAATAATGCGGTAATTTTATGCATGAAATAGCACAATTGGCATAAATAGTTATAATACTGAGTGCTGTCTAAGGAAACTGGCTGGTGGAAAATTAGAAAGCGCTTCACACTTTTGAAACAGGTAATTAGGATTTTTCTTCGTGCTCATACAAGGCAGACTGGAGTTTCATTTTATATTTCATGTTTCATTAAAATATAGGTGTTAAAAATAAATGTTGAATTTAAAACTGCATATATTATGAAATTAAAGGTATAGTACACAGTAGAGAATGCAAAGTGTGCAATGGGACCTTGGAATGTTATACTTATTTGCAGGGGGAGTTTTGTTTTCCTTTTTTAGTAATAAAAAGACTGTTTTAGTAATAGTCTGGACAAGTAATATAGCCTTATATTAGTATGTTACTTTGGAAAGGATTGATTTAGAAATAAGTTGCATTCAATCGCTAGGTCTTTAGCCCAAGAAACAGTGTGCTGCCTTGATTTAAACTCTAACTGAGGTTGATCTCCTTCATTTAATTGGCAGGTGAGGGTAGGCTTTGGGTCACGTAGGATTGGCTGAGCAGCTTTGAACTTTGCATTGTGCTCAACAGTTCTCTGTCTATTCCACATTTCCATCCTGACCTTGGCTGCTCGTTCAGACCTGAGCCAACCCCCAGTGGAACCTTTTTGATTCTCTTGAACTGTGCTGTGGTTTTGGGAGGCGGGCAGAGGGCTGTAATGGCACCATTGTATTAACCTCCACTTATGACCCAGCCAAGGGCAGGCTTTTAAGTTTTCCCAGCTGTGTCATTAAATTTGTTGCTCTGGCCCCACTGACATGACACCATCACAATCCCAGCCACAGACTAATGACCACATTTGTGAAGGAAGCATGTTTTAGAATAGAGTACACAAGGCTAAGAGTCTAGAAAACTGGGCTTCTTTCTTGTTTTTCCATAACTACCCATGTGGAATTAGGAAAGACATTGGCATTTTGTATGCCTCGGTTTCCTCATCTGTGAAATGGGAATTGTACCCTCACTCTGTTTCTTAGAAGCTTGTTGTGAGCATACAGATTGCAAAACTAGGAGCTAAAAGGAAAACACAACACTTCACAGATGTACAGTGTATTGCTAAATTCTAATGAAAAAGTGTATGCAAAATGAAAATGATACTGTTCTTTTATAATAAAAATATTTTTTCTTACAATGTTTGGAGATATGAGAGCAAGCTGTGTCAGTGATTTAGAAGGATATTACAGAATGCTCTTATAATTTAAGGTGTATAAGAACCATACCATAGGAAGAGCAACAGCATTTATTGTGACGAAGTAAAATTGCAAGGTCCCTGGCAGTTATTCCAGTTTTCAATAGAAAATCATAAAGTAGGGAATAAATTCAGCATTGCTAATAATCTCACTGTAAATTCTGTTCATTATTCCTGTCATATTTTGTAGTGATTGCAGTATAAAGCTGTGGTCTGTTAATGTAATAATATATTCACATTCTCAAGCAATTCTAGAAAAAATATCTAGTCCACCAGAAAAGTGATCGTGCAAAGGAAATTGGGGACAAATGCTATATTCATTAACCTTTATCAGTGACACTAAGTTCTAGACAGAAGTCACTTCACGTTATAGTTATTGTGCATCCATAATGAAGACAACTTCATTTGTTAAGTCCTAATTTTTAAGACAAAGGTTTTTAAGAGGCTCTTTTACAAAAACCATTGGGACTTAACATGCTCCTCTTTACTGTATGCTCCATTCTGTCAATAGGGTGATCTTTCTAATCCTCAAAGCTGATTATATTCTTTTTTTCCATCTTGTGGAGGGAACTTACACTCTCCAGGAGAGAATGTCATGGAGAAAGGAGTCAGCCTTCTTTCTCCACATCCTGTCCCTGAAGGAGGAAGGGGAACGGCTCAATAATTGAGACTGAAAAGAATCTGTGGTTCAGCTCTTCATTCCCATTTTTAGATCTGCCTGGCTGAAGTATGGGCATAGGTCTTATGAGCTTCTCTTTCTCAGTAGTGAGAAACTTAGAATGGAATGATTATAGTTTGGGTTCTCTCTTGTATCTATAACACTGAGGACTTGGCACATAGTCTGTGCTCCGTCATTGTTTGTTGGATAAATAAATAACTAAACACACCAGGATGTGGGGCAGGGATCCTGGATGAGTGTATCAAACCTGGAGACACAAAACTCTCCCTTGGATGGGTTGTCTTGAGGTCTATACTAGAAGGGAAAGTATAAAGAGGCCTAGTTATGGTCATCCATCTGAGCCGTGTTTTCAGATCCAATTTTGTCAGATATAAAGTGGAGACTCTTTCATCAACTTGACTTGTGTCTTTTTTTGTTCCAATTTGATTCAAAACTAGAAGAGAGGACTGTGATAAAGTTTTATTTCTACACCCCAACTTTTATTCTGTGCTTGAAACTATTAATTCCAATTTGTCTAATACATAAAATTCAAATATATTAGAATAACTAACAAGAACTTTTATAAGTTGACATAATTATTTTAGAGGAAGTGCTGTGGAACCAGAGTGGATACCAGAGATTCAGTCCAGGATAACCGAGTGAATAGACACTTAGGAGGAAAACTAAGAAATACAGACAGAGTAGGACTGACATATGTTTCAATGAAACACACAGGGTAAAAATTTGTTGGTCAAAAATATTTGCATGAAAGAAGAAAATATTGACATGTACTAATAATATATGCTATTCTTAGATATTTTAATAGACTCTGCACCCTTTATCAATTTTAAACACCCTTACATCTGACATTTTTCTGTTTCAGGATGACTTGAGTTTAAGCTCAGACACCTGGGGACCTTTCCACATATTTGTATCCCTAGTTGAACTTTGGCTCAGTCATGAAAAAATACACTCTTAAAATTCCATTAAAATAGTGCAGAATATGATTTTTGAAGAAACAGACTCATGCCATTGGGAAATGCCCTTTAGATATCTCAAATCTAGGAAGGAAGTTACTGCAAACTCTCTAAGGTATAAAAGTTAAGGAACTTAAGAGTTTACAAAAAGGAGCCTGTTTTATTCCATCTAGATGTAGTCATCACACTGATTCACTTTAAAAATTAGTAGTGTGTCTTATGTGCTGAAGGAAGAGAAATTGATCAAGAGAGGAAGGAATTTCCACAGAAAAGAATCAGAAATTCTTGGTACGTAAATTTTAGAGAGAACTTAGCGATGTATGGATTTTGCTTTGAGTCACTTTTGCCAAAAAGCAAAATTTCCATATGTATGACTGAAAAGCTAAAAAGAAACTGATTTTAGCCTGAAAAAAATCATTTATTCATTAGCTCATTTAACAAATGCTTATTGGCAGGAATAGTGGGATCATGAGAAGACTCATGAGTTTTGATGTGAGACAGACTTACTTAGGTTTGGGCTTTTGCTTTGTTAATGGCTTATATGACAACTCCTTTACCCTTTTCAGGACTCAGTTTACCCATTTTGTAAGCCAAGAATAATAATGACTTTATCATGTTTTTGTGAAGATTAAATAATATATAAAGAATCAAATACAGCGTACACAGAAAATGACTCCTTTTTATCTCCTTTCCACACTTAGCTCTTTCCCATCTCCCTACACTAAGTGTTGGAGAAGCAGAGATGACCCAGATATTACATTGCCCTGAAGAATTGGCAGTTTAGTGGGGGAGCAATGTAATACAAAAGTAGAACCACTCATCCATGTGCTATGTACTATGTATAGGAAACAACTCCACCTGGAACTTCCAAAGAAGGCTTCACAGAGGAGGTGTTGCAGAAGCGATGGTGAGAGAGAGAACGAGTTAGCACGCTAAGGCCAAGAAACTACAGGTGAGTTGGTATAACTAGAACATAAGATGTTCACTAGCTGAACAGACAGACTAGAGCCAAGCTGTGTGGGGCTTTTTCTCTGTGTGTTTTTGGGGATTCACACAAGCTTTTAAGCAGAGATTCGCTGGATCAGTCTCATTTCAGAAATATTACTCTTGTGACCATGTAGATAGTAAAATAAAACCTGATCAAGTAATCAGTTAGTTCAGGATATTTTCTTAACAAAATAAGTGCAGGTACGGAAAAACAGATTTCAAAGGCATTTAAAAGGTATAAGAAGGCTGTATGAAATGGAAAAGTTATGAGGAAACACACCAAATACACTCTTTGCCAAAGCAAAAATGTAATTTTTAAGGACAGGATCTAGCTGGCAGAAGCCATAGATGTTGCATTTCAATGCCTCATCTCCCAAGAATTACTGAAGACACAAGAGGAGATACTTCTATGATGGTTACTTCTATTCCTAAAGGGGAAGCTTTGGCATTCTTCATAGCCTCATAGATGACCTTTATGTGAAATGCAATGAGACAAATCAAATAAGTTAAATAAGAGGTATGGAGAGAAGAGTTGATCTCCTTCCCCCGACTTGCTCCTCCCTTTCTTGATCCTTCACCCTAGGTGATTGTCCCTCATCTCTTCTATACCCCACAGGTGTGGAGATTAGAAAGATGCACTTAGTATACCAAGAAGGCTGAAATATTAGCTATCCAGAGCACACTTTTTTCCCCCCTCAGAACAACTTCCAGTTGTTATTTTCTATGATCTTCAATGTTAAATTCATAATTTTTTTAAATATCAGAATTCAACATCCTGGAAGTACTAATGAGATATGCAAATACTGTTATTTAATGTTGCACTTCACTTAATCTTCTCTCCTTATCAAAATAATTTTTGTAGCATTGCCATCTTTAGTGGCTGATGCCTTTTATGGCCTCCAGGTGCATAAGCTTTGCCCCAGAACCAAGTAAATGGAATGCTATTTCAGATAATATTAGAGTGTTTCTAACTCTGAGATCAGAAGTAATTGGAAGAAGTCTTAATGCTTTTTAGAAGCACTGTCATCCTTTAGTTTTAAAGTTCTGAACATAATGTGAAGAACTGAACTAGGAAAATAGATGTGATTTCTGTTCTCAAGTGTCTTTACCATTTAAATGGGGTGAAAGATCCATGTATGTGTAAAGTACCTATATAACAATATATAATGTTACATGATCAATTGCCAGATTATGTGGGTATATGCTAAGTAAAATTATATAGAGAAAAGTATCCCTTAAACAATTACATAACACAGCAATATTAAACTTGCAAAACAAAAACTATTCAGAGATGAGAGAATATCATTCATTCATTATGAGAAACAATATTTACTATTGGGTGGCAGATACTGTTTTATGTACTGGGATAAGGTGGTGAATAAAGTAGTAAAAACCCCTGACCTAATGGAATTTATGGACTACGTAGAATAAGGTAATTAAATAATTATTTAATATTTTGGGATATAGTGATGTGATGTAAAGCAGCAAATAAAAAATGATACTTAGGTTTGGAACTAACTGAATTATGAAGATGAAGAATAACCAGACTTGTAGAGGTGTATGAGGTCATGGAAAGAAGCCCCAAGCATTCTGTATTCAACTCTATTGAGTTTGATGCTTATTAAACAATCAGTTCTAGATCTGAAGGGAAATATCTAAGCTGGAGATATAAACGTGAATGTATTAGTGGACAGCTGACGCTCTAAGTCATAGACCAGATGGATGTTCCAAGGCAGAGAGTGATTGTTGAGAAGAAAAGAGAAGTCTAATCCCAGCTTTGAAAGATGAGGACAAAACAATCAAGGTGACTGAGAAAGTAGCCGGTGAGGTAAGTGGAAAATCAGGAAAGCAAGGTGTTCCCAAAGCCAAGTGAATAAAGTGTTTTAAGGATGAGAGAGTGATTAACTGTGCCAAATGCTGCTCTAGAGTAGAGGAAGATTAGAATTGAGAAATGACTAATGATTCAGCAACATGGAAGTTTTTGGCAACTTGACAGGAATAGTGTCACTGCATGACTGGATGAAAGTTTGATTGGAATGGCTACAAGATTGCATTGGATTTGAAAAAATGGAATGAATGAATATAAAGAACTTTATCCATGAGTTTTACTACAAAGGGGGAAGAGAGACATGTATGAAGGGAATATAAAGCCAACGAAGTTAAAATGAGGTATTACAGGCAGTATGTAGGGAGGAGAACAAGACAGTAGAGATATTGGTTCAGTAAAGAGAGAAGTAAAATTGCAGGAACAAGTCCCTTTGAATATTTTGGAGAGGGTAAGATCTACTGTGCAAGGAGACTATTTAACTTTCAAGGTGGACAAGGAAAAATTCACTGAAAATCACCAGAAGAAAAGCATGTAAAATCAGAGTACAGGTATACTGGTTGACTTTGGCAATGGGAGATAAGGGTGTGTTCTCTTATTTATTCATTTTTTAACTAAAATAAAAGGTGAGATCAACAGGGTCAGGAACATGAGTGGTAAAAGTTTAAGGAGAAAGGAAAAGTGATGACTGTGTTCTAGAATAAATCTGTGGAGTGTGGGGAACTAAGGACATATAGAAAGACTATAGGAACAGCTTGAGGACTTGCAGGAAATGGGTGGTTAGAAACTTAAAGTGAGGGGCACCTCGGTGGCTCAGTTGGCTCAGGTCATGAGTCCTGCATCAGGTTCCCTGCTCAGCGGGGAGTCTGCTTGTCCCTCTCCCTCTGATCCTCCTCCCTGTTTGTGTGCTCTCTTTCTGTCTCAAATAAATAAACAAAATCTTAAAAAAGAAAGAAAGAAAGAAAGAAAGAAAGAAAGAAAGAAAGAAAGAAAGAAACTTTAAGTGAAACTAATCCACATTATCACATTCTGTTTTGCTTTTTTCCCCAACCTACATTCCAAAGTTTTAGTGCACAAGTGGGAGAGGTGAAGAAATAAGTTTCACCAAGAAGAGTGGGGAAGGCAAAGGAGATGAGGGTTTATGTAAGAGAATGAGTAAGTGATTGATCTGGGAATGTAAGCCAGGGAAGAAAGGAAGATAAGACATGGGTCTTGGACAATGAAAAAGTAATAGGCTACAGGTTGGAAAACAGTATTGATGAACTGTTGGCTTGAAGATAGTGGCAAAGAAGTATGGGGACTCATGAAGTGGGCATACAGCTGAAATGTTGGAGGGAATGAAGTGACTGACAGGGCAAATTTTAGGGTGAGATATGAGAGCAGGAGGCTTCAGTGAGTTTGGAAACTCATATGGTCAGTATAATCATGTATAGTTTGAGAATGGGTATTATTTGGAAAGGCAGATTATGAATAAACATGGGAACAAATTGATTAAGCCTAAGTATTCATTTGAAGAGGAATTACTAATGGAGACAGTTAAATGTGACCTTGATTCCAGAGTAATAACGATGACATAAAAATAATCGTCATTCTGTTCCCAGTCTTTTATTCAAACAAATAAAAGTATCTGACATTAGGAAGAAATACAAGCTGCATGAAATATATTCTAAAGAACTGCTCTGTTTTCTCCTGTGATTTCCCAGTCTAATACCATTTGTAATACTTAGAAAGCATCTCCTTTGCTGTATGTTGGTGTAAATGAATCCATGTTGGTTTCTAGTAATGCTATCTTATTTTTGAAGTCCTATGACCACTGCAAAGTCATAAATAAAAATAAGTCTGTGGCATTTAGGAAAATACAGATAAGCACTTCCTGAATTTAAAAGAAAAATGTGTACGAATCAACAATGATTGAAAATGGATCAGGAATTAACAAGAAAGATGTCACATTTTATAGCTAATTATTTCCTTAAAATATATTTTAAATGTTGACATATTTAGCTTTATCATTGAACACTTCTTACTGAAGAAATAATTTCATACAGAACCAAGTATCTTCCTTTCTTTTATCTTTTCCCATTTTTAAAACCTGGGTCTTTATGCCATAAGACCCCAATCATAAACTACACTTTACTCTCCTTTACCAGCTGGTGTGGCAGTGGGAGAACTCTAGATTGTCAAACTTGTGCTCATGAATTATAAGCTGAGGACAAGTAAAGTCACCCATATCTGGACTGTCTATTTGCCAGAGGCTTCTGATGACTTATTTTACCCCAGACCAGTCATGAGCACTTTGCCATACAAATAATAACATATGCTTGAGATAAAGTTATATTCATTAAGCTTTAAAAATGAGCTGATTTAATTAATAAATCAAGCTACTCAAATAAGGTTTTTTATTGTATCATTTTTCTATTTACTTAAATTAATTTTAGTTGTTTGGAAACCATAACGAGCTTGAAAGAGCTAGTTTGGCCGCCGGGGTAAATACTTAATTAGGCTGTCCTGCCAGGTGCCTTCTGAGCAGACTTACTATAGTAAATTGCATTGAGACAGGCTCCACTGATCTCAAAGGTGATGGAGGCCCAAGTGAGGACAGTTGATTATCTTGGTCTACATTCTGAAAACTTTGAGTTTGCACAATTAGACTAGCCTACTCATGAAATTAGACCCCCAGGAGCCTCTCTTCTTAAATGAAGGGGCATCTTATTTCAAGGAATGGGAGATGTTCCTGAAACCAGACCCTTAGCCATCTGTTCAGTTTCTGGTTATAAACAGAATTGTAAGGCAAACACAATTTTTAATTGCACTAAATATATATACTTAAATTTATCTATCAAAAAGCTAGGTTTTCGTTTACTCAAAAGCACTTATTAAGGAAACAGAAGGGAGAAGTAATATTTTTAAACACATTCTATGTACTAGCCACTCATAGGCAATTTTCATCCATTATCTCATTTAAGAATTTGCCCTGGATATAAACAGAAATAATGCTTTCAATCTTCTTCTCTTCCACTCACTGCAGAATTTATCATTTTGATAGAAAATAAGACATAAATTAATTAAAGAATAGCATAACAGATTAATAAAATCTAAGACTCAGATATAGGCTATGGGTTATATATGTATGGTAAAGAAAAAATCTATGATTGGATTAGAATTTGTATATGAGGGCGCCTGGGTGGCTCAGTGGGTTAAAGCCTCTGCTTTAGGCTCAGGTCATGATCTCAGCGTCCTGGGATCGAGGCCCCATTGGGCTCTCTGCTCATCAGGGAGCCTGCTTCCTCCTCTCCCTGTCTCTCTGCCTGCCTCTCTGCCTACTTGTAATCTCTCTCTCTGTGTCAAATAAATAAATAAAATCTTAAAAAAAAAAAGAATTNTCTTGAACTAGAGGAATTTTTATAAACAAAAGGAATTGCTGGTTGATATGTGAAGATATTTGAATTTGGGGATTTGAGAAAAGAGGGTTAACAAACAGTCTATCACAGTGCTCTGAGCTGGGCAGTTCAGAAGAGCATCTCACCCTCTATTCTAGGATCAATAGAGGTGAAAATTGTTCTCGAGTAACTCACAAACAGATTAAGAAGAATCATCTTAGAAAGAGGAAAAGTCTAACCTACCATGAGGATGATATTCCATTAAATGTTGTTTATGTAGTATTGTCTCCCTGAACTTCTTCTTTTAATGCAAATAACTTTGGGAGGAGGATCAGTTATGTCTCTCAGAGTAAACTAGTTTCTAAAACCACTTTCCTTCTTGGCAGAAAATAGCTGCATGAGTGAGCTGTATGAGTGAGGCACATGTGGTGTGTGGCTGCAAAAGCCCTGGACGCGGGCAGACCTGCCTGGCTTTAGATCTCAGCTCTGCCACTTTTATACCTCAGTGTCTCTGGGCAAATTCTTCAACTGCTTTAAGCCTAGTTTCCTTGACTCTCTGAAGTCAAGAAAATAATAATAACCAATTTCAAGTTGTAGCTGTGAGGATCAAAGGGACAACCAATGAAAAGTATTTAGTGTAGTTCCTGGTACATAATAAGCCATCTATAAATGTTCACCATTGTTATTTTTATTATGAGAAGCGGTAGAAAGCTAGAGAAAGAATACTGAGGGGCATAAGGGCTTGGGCATCAGAAATGTCTCAAGGATGCTAGTGCACAAAGAAGAGGGGAAGCGAGAGAGAGAAAGAAATAACACCTTAGCTAACTTTAGTTTTTCATTGGACTTGCCCTGCTGAGTAACTCAGAGATGTGTTTTGTGAAAGGGCCACAGGATTTCCTACCAAGAAGATGTTTTGCAAATTAGTAATTATAATATCCTGCAGTGTGGTATTCTAGAATGTCTCGTGTTCATTTTGTCCCTTCTTTTCATGATTCTCTGAAGATCTTTGGAAGGTGGTGTGTCTAGCACCAATTCCACTCGGCCTAAATCCATCACCCCCATGCAGCCAAGGCCTACATGCTGCCCGGGGCCTGGAAACAGAGGTAGCAGCAGGTTGCTGACCATCTGAATGGTACTTGGCTGGGTTATTTCCCCATATAAAATTATCAGTCATAGGCAAAGCAAATGAACCCAGCACTACCAGGAGAAGTCCCACCAATTTGTTAGTAGGAGTAGAGCCAGAGCAAAGCTGATGATATGGCACTATTTGGCTTCCTTGGGAATTTCAGTGTATTGTGGTTGGGGCAGTGTGGCCAAAGCAGCTCTTTGAGGTCAGCTCCCTCCTTGATGTCCCCAGGTAAGTTTCTAATGAACTCGAGACTATAAAACATCCCTGTTGTTCCCCCTGGTTGCTCTGGTTTGGGCAGTAGGATAATGTTTTCTTTCCATTGTAGGTGTGTTCAAAATGCTGGAGGTTATTTTTCCCCTCTGCAGAATGAGATAACTCAAGCCAGTTTGAAATATTTATTAAGAAACCAATAGTATTTCATTTTAAGTTCATTGTTTCAGTATGTTTCCATTCATTAAAATAAAAATCTTATTTCAAGTTCTCTTAATAATGCTACTAAGAAAATCTCCTTTTCTGAGCAGAAAACAATATTAAATTTTTAACAGTCCTTTTAGGGGTTATCATTTTAGATATGGAATTGTGGATAAGTTATTTAATCTCTTGTGAGTTTGTTCACCTTAAAAAAAAATAATAATGCTCAAGTCATATTAATCTGGCCAAAATTCAAGCGAAGTAAGGTTTAGGAAGTCCCTTGTCTTTGATGGTTTTGCTTACAGGTTGGGGAGAGAACAATAACACAAAACAATTAGAAAACCGAAGAGGAAAATTATAATCTAGTGCCAGTTTGTGTCGTACTGAGGATACTTAGGCTGGGAGGATCCAGGTGGGAGGGATTAATGTCAACTGAGTAGCCAGCTATAGTTTCGCAGAGGGTGTGAAATTAAACTGGGCTTTGCCAGATGGATCGACAAGGAGAACACAGAAGGGCTATAAATTTAGAAGTACTGGCATAAGCAGAGATGCAGGGCTGGGAAGGAGCACAATGATGTGAATAATGACATTCATGCTGCCATTAAGCAATATGGCTGAGACAACATTGAGACCAGGAGAAATTCCACTGGTCATAGTTCTAAATGTTCTCTATGTGCTTTACAAAATAGTTAAAAAAAAAAAAATACATGGAGATGGTGTTGGCCAAAGCAGTGGTAAGACTGGAATCAAATAATCCTGGGCTTACATTCCAGCTGTGCCACTTACTAGCTGAGTTATCGTGGCCAAAGCATTTAAATCTGTCTGTATCAGTTTACTCATTTCTAAGATGGCAGTAGTAATGTGCCTTTCTCAGAGGAATTTTGTGGAGAGTGAAAAAATGAATGTGAGACATAGTGCTTGCTATGGAGGAAATCCAGGAGTGGTTGCTAGTATTATGATTGCCATCGCTATTATAATTTTTAGTAGTAGCAGTAGTGTTCTGACCTTTACAGTAAGATTAGATTGATTTTAAGTAGCATGGGATGTGGTTACATGCATACAATCTCAAATACAAGGTAGAGAGCTTATATCTAAGGCGGCATATACCCACCCCTATTTACCTGAGGTCATCTCCATTTACACCTATGGTCCTGACATAAATATCGAAAGTGCTTTTTTGTACTCTCAAATATGTCCGGTCTGGCCAATAAATTATACAGTCATATCTCGTATAACCAATGCAGTACAATAAAAAGCAGTGTAGCTTTTTCATCAGGAGGAATAATGTGATGGAAGCAGTGTTTTAGGAAGAGTTCTGTGGTCATGGCATCCAAGAGGCTTAGAGGGTGACAGGCAGGAAGAAAAGCAAGGTAGCTGCTGTTACTGGTAGCACCCTTGATTCAGACAAGGAGGATAGGAACAGGAGAATTCAAGATATGTCCTAGGAACAAAACCAGGGCCCAGGAGGGAAAGGACACTTTCTTCTCTCTGAACTGACCCCTGATGACTGACCCTTGACATTCCTCACTTAGCTCTCAAACCCTTCCCAAGAAAACTCCAGTGTCACATCACAATCCTTTATTGATGGAAACCCAATGATCAGAGAGGCAACTCCAGTCCATCCTGAGAAGGGAAGTCAAAGCCCCTATTCACTTTCATTTAATCTAAGACAAGTGCTATAAACAACTTGAACTATGTAAGAAATGACTCCCCTGCAATGATTCGCTGACTTTCATGGGTACATGGTAATTGTCCCCTGTCTAAACTGCTCTGAACATTTATGTTGAATGACCTATTGTCGTGTTCTCAATTTGTGCCTGTCCTATTTGATATTTTAGACCATGCCATTCTCAAGAGTAGACTACTCTAGTGAAGGTGGGGCAGTTTAATTGAGACTAAAAAATCCACTTATTATGTAAAAGAACAAAGGTAGGAGGATGAGGGATTCTGGTGGCCTGAGAGCTCTTTGGATGGATGATAGTAGGGAGGTAAAAGTGGACCAGATGGAGTCGAATTCTCTGCACAGTTCAGGTGTGAGCAGTGGGGACTGGCTCCAGGAGGGTGGAGACCAGAGACTGGAGCTTGGGCACTGTGTTAGGAAGGGCAGACAGGAGAAGACCTGGAGGGAGACTTTAGAGAATATAAATCTGTGTTCTGGGTATCTATGTGGTTATGTGCTATGGGGTATGCACCGTAAACCCTTTCTCCATTTCCCAAAAGTAACCACTAGAACATAAAACATAACGCATTGCTTCTGATGCTTTCAGAGTCTGGGCACTTTTTCTGGACCCTGTGGAAAGGAGCTGGGTCTTGTGGCTAAGTTAGGACAGTGAATCTGTTCAGATCAGTTGGCAGGCTCAAAGCTAGCAGACTGATGAAATCTGGGCAAGAAGAGTATCAAAAGCAAAATTCTGGTTTGGGGATGTTTTGTTCTCAGACTTTTGACCAGTCAAGTCTAAAGGAGAACCATAACATCTGACTAAGGTTTTTCTTCTTTGGGGGTGTTTTCCAGAAAGCCTCAAACTAATTAAGTTCATAAACTTTTAAATGCTAAAGAGGAGCTCTTAATTTAAAGGAAATCTAAAGCGAACCCTTTGGTAAAGCATGGAATCCTTTTGTAATGCAAATAACCCCTCCCCTGTGCCATTATATTATCTTGTAAGTTTCTGAGTTGGGAAAATGCTGGGCCCACCTGTACTCCATTCACAGCACACTGAGAAAGCAGAGCATAATAGATGGTGAGCCCTAGGAATATTTCAACCCTAGCAGCATGGTTCACTGTTGTCTATGACATGTTGTTAAATTATTGATACCCAGCCAGGCTTTGGGACACAGGTTTTGTTGTTCTGAGCTAACAAAGCCACCTGAGAGAAAGCCATAATGAGAGAGCAGGGACTTAACTGTGATGGGGTAAGTCTTCTGGGCCTCCTGTAACAGGAATCCTGCCTGAAACATGAGAGGGCTACAAATTATTTGGACTGACCACTCTTGCAAAAAGAAAGAGAAAATAGGTGCATTAATGAAATTCTTACAACAGATGGCAAACTGTCCTTGGATCCTCTGGTGGGGGAAAGGGGAAAAAAAAAAAAACAACTTTCAAAGAATATTTTATATGATTATATCACACAGAATCCACTTACTCCGAGGACTCACAGAAAGCTATCTAAGAGACATTCAGTTAAATTATTTAACAGAAGATGACAGAAAAGAATTAGAGAAAGAAATTTTCCCATCTCAAGTTAAAACAACAATCCACTCTCTATCCACGGATAAATCTCTGGGTCCAGATGGTTGCCCAACAGAATTTTAGCAAACATTTGGAGAGATAATAAGGCCTGTAACAGTAGATAATTACTCACTTATATATGGCTCAGTGCCCCCTCATCTACATTAGTTTCTATAGCAGGTTTTTTGCCAAAAGAAAGGCAGCAGACCCCTGCTCTATTTTTTTCATTTGTAATTTTCTCTTGCATCAGTCTGTGCAGATGCCAGGAACCATCCTTTTTATTTCACTGTCCTTATGAAGACCTTTGAGCACAATGGGAAGTAAGGAGATATTAAATATTACTGAAATGGGTTATGGAAACAGCTACTAGGAATTCCTCCAGGAAAATAGGTAAAGGTCCAGTTTAGTTGTCAAGAAACCTCATCCAATTAATATGTTTATGGAAGGGACCTCCTATTTACCCTTCTTCCCCACCTCCACCACTCATTTTCCCAAGAGGAGCAGTAAACATTGGCATTTTAGGAGCATGTAGGATTGAACATACACCCCAGAGGGTACAGAGCAAAGGTCATGGACATTTTCAACAGCAACTAGTTCCTAGCCATTTTGCCAGGGGCTTAATGGAGGCTGATGAGTTTAGCTACAATCTGTGCTCTAAGGCTGAGAAGCAAGGGTGAGGCTCCAAACTGCAGGCTTCAGTGACCAGACGGACTATAAATGTCTCTACAAATTATAGATGCTTCTGGGAGGCCATAATCCTTAGCTCTTGTAGATTTTCTTTTTTCCCCTCTACAGAGCATTTTACACAGACAAACTAATTAATACTTTCACCAACATAATGATTCCAGACAAAGCGATTTTCCCATTTTATAGATGTTGAAACTGAGTGCCAAATGTCTTGCTTTTTAGCCATTCACACTTTGAAGATGAAACAAATTTGAAACATAAGTCATTTCAACCTCAGTCAGGCAACTCTGACTGCCAGTTTTCTGTTACTTAGATTGTGACATCTATGCACAGAAAGCACACTAATGTTTACTGATTAATGTGATGGTAACTGTTGTCATTTATTGAGTGCTTTGTATGTATTAAGCTGTGTATATGTTAGATTGCTCAGTCTTCACCATCCTTTAGAACATTGACTCTACCCTTGCATGTTTTAAAATACACCTGGGGAGACTTTAAAAAATCTGATGCCTGCTTCCCAGATCAATAAAATCAGAATCTTTGGGACCAGACATCAGCAGTTTTTAAAGCTCCCTGGGTGATTTCAGTATGCAACCAAAGTTGAGAACATTTTGGATAAGAAAGCTAGAAGAGATATAGAGAAATGGAAGAATATCCAGGGTTAACAATATAGTGGTATCGTCTTTTTTCAGTGAAAGAGATTTGAGTTACAGGATGAGTAGAAAGGACTAGTAGAGAGGAAACACAAGAGAGTGGGTCATTTAATGGAGCAATTTTTTAGAGGAAATCAGAGAATGGGAGGATTAGCCACTTTCACCTTCTCTTTTGTGTACTTCTAGATTTCTATTATAGCATCTATTACCTTAAATTTTTTGTTTACACAGCTGGCTTCTTTCCAGACTATACATTGTTTGAGGCATGATGGTTCTATGTCCAGAACCTTGAGTAATGTCTGAGATACAACAATCTCTCCGATCCTGCATAAACAAAAAAATGAATTCAGGGGGCGCCTGGGTGGCTCCGTAATTAAGTGTCTTTGGCTCAGGTCCTGGTTCCTGGGATTGAGCCCTGCATCGGGCTCCCTGCTTGGCAGGAAGTCTGCTTCTACCTCTCTCACTCCCCCTGCTTGTGTTCCCTCTCTCGCTGTGTCTCTCTCTGTCAAATAAATACATAAAATCTTTAAAAAAAAAATGAATTCAGGAAATTTAAAAATCTTCCCTTCATGGAAAAGACTCTCCACTGTCTCTTACAAAGTGCTTGAAACTTAACACCATTAATCATTCTTTCAGGGTAAAGCTCTGATAACAACCTGAATTAAGAATTGGTTGCAAGGACATTACAAGGCCCCATGCTACCTTCAGCTATTTGCACGTCTGCATGAAATGTTTTGACCGATTAGCCCATCAGTTACCAATAGGAACCAAAGAGAATGTGAATCTAAATAGGCTGCCACCATTTGGTGTGGTTAAACACAAGAGAAGGTACATCCCAAAGCTTTGGAGTGTGTTTCAGGCCTCTGGGTGACAACAGGGAGGTCTGAAAAGCTAGAGCCAGGATAGCCAAGCCAAATGTGTGTATGTATATTGGGTGGTCATCCGATAATTCAGTGGTACCCAAACCCCTGAGGTCTCAAAGGCTGTCTGAGACCCAGATTTAGAAATCACACATCATGCTATCACTTAGCATCATTTGTGCTCCTCAGTTTTCTGTGTATACGCTCCTGAGGAAATTGAGGAATAGAAGATACCACTTTTCATTCAGATGGACTGATTCATTCCAGAGGGAACATTATTTGGTGATTTGTGAAATATTCTGTGAATGCCAAAAAGCACCCCATATAATGCTGCAGTTCACAACTGTAGCCAGCAGGGGCCCTCATGTCATGGCATCCCTCAGTGCTCAGTCCAGCCACTGGCAGGGTAAGGGATAAGGCCATCTTGCTCTGGCCCCACGCTGGAAACTATACCATCTTGCCCAAATACTCTGTACTGCCTTGCCTTTACTCTAACCCAAACTCATTCTTTTTCTCTTTGAAATGTCTGTTTTTATGACCAGGATGTTTCAGGTTCTTTTAGCTCCTTACCTTAGTCTCAAATTCTTTCAGCCCCTTACATTAATCATAAAACATTTTCACTTCTGAAATCACTACTTAAAAATTACTGCTCTTTAGCCTCAATTTGCCATCTTTCCATCTTACTCATTCAAATAGCCCTACCATAAAGATTCAGACTTCTGTTTATTTGACCCTTATTTAATTTATTTTGTTATCCATAAGCTTTTAACCTGCTTTCACTCTTCTTTTATCCAGATTTGATTGTTTGACCTGCCATTAAAATTAAACCTTACACAAATGGTAAATTATGTTTCCCCTCTGTCCTTTGTTGCTCTCATCTGGGACAAAGTCAACTCTTGGATAAAACTATTGCCAGAAAATATCATATTTTGTTGGAAAAAAAATCACATAACAGAATAATATAATTCCACTCTGAATTCATGATTGTCAATCTCAACTGGGTCTCAATAGTATTACTATCCAGTAATTCTATTATGTTTATCTGGTCGATTTTCTCTCCAACTTTTACAATAGTTATTTCAAATCTGTTTCATTTTCATTAATCTTCTGGCTCTTCCCATCTACCTCCTGCCCATTCTCAGCAGATGATCTTATATCTCAAGTAACAGAGGAAAACGAAACCATAAGATGGGAGCTTCTTTGCCTTTTCATCTCAATGTCTATCTATACTCATTCTTTTCTCTCTATAACTTGCTAAAAAAAAAAAAAGGAGGTATCCATCTTCCTTATTTCAATTCTTTCCTGTATATTTAGGAATAGTATATTCTTGGCCATGCATTCCCTCTGTTGAAACTTCTTCCACCAGTTCATTTTATAAGATTATCTCAACTAGCCGTTAAGCTTCAGTCAGTCATAAATAAAACTGTACTTACAGCTCTACTCTCAGCCTTCAGTACTACCCTCTACCTTACCTTAAAACTATTTTTCTCCTTACCTTAAAACTAAAATGTTCAGGATAATTTAATGTTTCAATTTCTGTACTTCTCATGGACTCTTGAACACATTTTGATCAGGCTTGCAGCGAAAATCCCTACTACTCCACCAAAGGCCCTGGTCACCAAAGTCCACCTATGTCCTAAAGTCAATTTAACATTTTTTGTTTCCTTTTTTCCCCCCCTTGACTCCTCAGTAAAAATCAAACATCCTTTGCTTCCTCCCCTGGAAATTCTCTTCCTGTCATTGACATCATCACCATACTTTTTTGTATATATTCCTACCTCTCTGGAAGTTCCTTCTGAGTTTTGCCTTTAAATATCATAATTCTTAGGGTGCCTGGGTGGCTCAGTTGGTTAAGCGACTGCCTTGGGCTCAGGTCATGATCCCCGAATCCTGGGATCAAGTCACACATCGGGCTCCCAGATCCATGGGGAGTCTGCTTCTCCCTCTGACCTTCTCCCCTCTCATGTTTCTCTCACTTTCTCTCTCAAATAAATAAAATCTCTCTAAAAAAAAAAGTTGAAAAAAATCATAATTCTTACTCTCCCTTTTATTAACCTTATTCTCTACCCTTTCCCCAGACAATTAGATTTAATCATAGAGCCTTCTCATATGTTCATGCGTGACTCAGATTTGAATCCCTACCTTAGGTTTTTCTCTGAACTTTACCCATATGCACAGCTGTCTAAGTAACATTTCCAATTGTTTAGATGCCTCAAAATCTTATGTAAAACTGAGTCTATGATGTCCTATTGCCAATATGCTCATCTTCTATGATTTTCTCTTTATTTTCTTAGACAGACTATTTTTCTTGTTATTACATTGACTGGAAACTCTAATAGTATGAGTAGAGGCGATGATAGTGGACATTTCTAACCTATCCCTGACTTTAATTGGAATGCTTCTTCTTAAATATCACCATTAAATATGATGATAGTAATCCAGTTGCTGACACTGCTAGTTACTTATGTAATATTCATTACTCTTTTCCATCTTACAAATAGGTAATCCCTTTTTCAAAGGGCAGCAATATGTCCAAAATAAAACATTTTTTTTCATTTTTAAACTTTATTGCAGTTAAAAACACAGTTCTGGATCATGACATGTAAACTGAAGGTTTCCAGGAAAGCTTTTATATATATATNCTTACAAATAGGTAATCCCTTTTTCAAAGGGCAGCAATATGTCCAAAATAAAACATTTTTTTTCATTTTTAAACTTTATTGCAGTTAAAAACACAGTTCTGGATCATGACATGTAAACTGAAGGTTTCCAGGAAAGCTTTTAGCAGTCTTGACATAAGCACTGCCCCTTCCCCCTTCTACTTCCTTCTTCCTGCCTAGAATGCAGATTTGATGCCCATACGATTTATAGCCTTTTTTGCCATCAAAGTTTACATGGAAGAAATGTAGAAAAATCTGGAAACCCTAATGTCATTCTTATATTACCATACTGTCCTAGATTGCTATTTCTTAGTCTTCTTATAGCATGAAACAAATGAAAACTTTATTTAAACCCTTTGTGATAGAATTTTGGCTAATCTCAGCTAAAAACAAACCTAATTTATATGTACTTATGGTAGACAGAATAATGGCATCTCAAAGATATCCATACTAATCCCCATAGTCTGTGAATATGTTACAAGACATGGCAGAGGAAAATTAAATTATAAATAGAATTAAGATTGCTAACCTTAAACTGATTTTAAAATAGGGAGATTATCCTAGATTAATCACATGGGCCCAATATAAATAATGAAAGATAGTTGGAAGAAAGGCAGGCAGAGACAACCCCGACACCTGCACCCCCTACACACACACCAAGAGGAAACTACCCTTAAAAGGATTTTACATGATCCTGGAAGGAGCCCTCCACCCTTTCCCACATGAACAACTACCTGACAGGTAAATGAGCACGTGGACAAAAATCTGATTGGGTGATGGGTGCATGGAGGCTTAATTATATTAAAACAGCCTGCAACATTTTCATAAAAATCCCTAGACTTAGAAACTCTGGCAGCAACCCTCTCGGGTCCCCTCCCTCCTCCTTGGGAGCTTTGTACTATCTGTTCAATAAACTTTGCTTTGCTGCCCACCACTCTTCGTATGGTCTACTTCTTCATTCTTTGGAGTGGAGTGACCAAGACCTATGGGCACCGAAGGAAAAGAAATCCTACAACATAATTATGAGGGTCCTTAAAAGTTGAAGAGGAAGGTAAAAGAGAGGTCAGAGTAATGGAATGTAAAGGTGTGAGAATGACTGAGCTAGCCATTACTAACTTTAAAGCCTTAAATTTGGCATAAACCAAGGAATGTGGGTAGCTTCTAGAACTTGGAAAAAGCAGGGAAGTAGCTTCTCCATTAGAGCCTCCAGAAAGAATACAGTCCAGCTGACATCTTGATTTTAGCCCAGTGAGACCTGTGTCAAGTTTCTTACCTACCAAACTGTAAGATAATAAAGATGTATGATTTTAAGCCATTAAATTTGTCAAAGTTTGTTACAGCAGCACTAGAAAACTAATATAGTGCTCTTTATGACTTTGAGGAAGGTTCCTACTATTTTTGTTAGCTTAAAGTTTTATCACAAAAAAATCTAAAATTTAACCAACTGTTTTACTGGCTCTCCTGAGAAATAAGTGAAAAGATCCTATTTTTCATTTCTACTTTTAATTGTTAATATGCTGGATTACTTTGGGATTACATTAATAAATATTCTGATTTAAATGACAACTGCATTCCTAAGAAAACGGCACATGCATGGTTGCCAGAGGACAGGTGGGTGGGAGGATGGGTGCAATAGATAAAGGGGATCAAAAGTACACTTGTCTTGATGAGCACTGAGTGATGTTTAGAATTGTTGAATCATTATGTTGTACACCTGAAACTTATATAACACCGCATGTTAATTATACTTCAGTTAAAAAAAAGAAGAAATCTTCAAAAAATAATTTGAAAATCTTTTAAATGCTGCCTTTCTATGTCCTTGTCTCTTAAGTCTTTGGAACAGAAATTCCTTAATTAGGTTTTACAAGTTAGGGAGCTTCTATAATCAATTGGTCTCCTTCGAATGTTTCAGAACAAGGCAGTTTGCAAAGTCGTAACTCCCCATGCACCATTTCCTGAGATATCACCTGGGAGTACTGGACATCCAGAGGTAAATGATGCCTTTGACTCTGAAACTAAATCACCATTTTTCTTGTTGCTTTTGTAGCCTACACACTATGCCAAGTTTTCACGGGACTTACCATTATAAGAAAGTGTTCCCCATCCTGTAACAAACCCTGTACCTGGTGGAAAAATCGGCATGGCTTCGGGAAGACAAGCTCATTGAGATTTTAAAAACTTTTTCAGTGAGCTATATAACTGCAATATCCTGATGTTCACCGTGGATGCAATCTTCAGGAATAGTAATTTTTGGACATGATGTTGCATTCAGTTGGGAATTACTTTGGTGCCGAAGCTGTGACAGTTTAGTTTTTTGGATTTTTTTCTTCTAAATAAACAAAAAATATGTATTTAACATTTATATCAAAATAATAGAACTGCGGCCTGCATCCGCTATACTTTTTAAACATCATTAATATTTCCTTGCTCTATAATCCATTAAAAAAATATGTGAACATGATACTGAAATTGGTTTGCTAACAATTTATTTTGGAATTTGTCAATATATTCATCAGTATAATTGGCCTGTACTTATCTTCTCTAACACTTACCCTAGTTTTAGAATTAAGATTAAATTACCCTTGAGAAATTACTTAGTCACACTTAAACTTAGTCACATATCCCAGTCTTTCAGAAATTCTGAAGATCAGATTTTTTAGTTTGGTAAAATTTGGCTGTACATTTATTTGGAACTGATTTCTTTTTGAAAGAGTTTTATAATTTGCATTTTAATTTCTTTCTCTCTCTCTCTCTTTCTCTTTTTTTTATCCTCATCACCTATTTAGCCCATCTCCTCACCCCTTTTCCCTCTGGTAACCATTAGTTTATTCTCCATAATAGTCTGTTTCTTGGTTTGTCTCTCTCTCTCTCTCTCTCTCTCAGTCTTTCTCCTTTTATTTTATTCCCTTTGCTTGTTTGCTTTGTTTCTTAAATTCCACATATGAGTGAAATCAAATGGTATTTGTCTTTCTCTGACTGACTGATCCATGTCATTGCAAATGGCAAGATTTTATTCTTTTTTATGGCTAAATAATATTCCATTGTGTACAGATACACCATATCTTCTTTATCCATTCTTCAATCAATGGAGACTTGGGCTGTTGGGTAAATACCTGTTAGTGTGATTGCTAGATCATAAGATACTTCTATTTTTAACTATATGAGTAACCTCCGTACTATTTTACACAGTGAGTGCACCAGTTTGCATTCCCACCAACAGTACATGAGTTTTCCTCTTTTACCACATCCTCGCCAACACTTGTTGTTTCCTGTGTTTTTGATTTTAGCCATTCTGACAGGTGTGGGATGATATCCCATTGTGGTTTTGATTTGCATTTCCCTGATTGATAAGGGATGATGAGCATCTTTTCATGTCTCTGCTGGCCATCTGTATGTCTTTGGAGAAATATCTGTCCATGTCTTCTGCCCATTTTTTAATTGGATTATTTATTTTTGGGAAATTGAGTCTTATAAGTTCTTTATATATTTTGGATAATAACGCTTTATTGGATATGTCATTTGCAAATATCTTCTTCCATTATGTAGGTTGCCTTTTAGTTTTATTATTTCCTTCACTGTGCAGAGCTTTTTATTTTGATGTAGTCACAATAGTTTATTTTTGCTTGTTTCTCGTGCCTCAGGAGACATAGCTAGAAAGAAGTTGCTATGTCCAATGTCAAAGAAGTTACTGCCTGTGTTTTCTTCTAGGATTTTTATAGCTTCAGATCTCACATTTAGGTCTTCAGTCCATTTGAATTTACTTTTGTGTGTGCTATAAGAAACTAGTCCAGGTTCATTCTTTTGCATATCACTTTCCAGTTTTCCCACCATCATTTGTTGAAAAGACTTTTTCCCATTATGTATTCATCCTTCCTTTGTTGAAGATTGACTATATAATTGTGGGTTTATTTCTGGATTTTATATTCTGTTCCATTGATTTATGTGTCTGTTTTTGTGCCAGTATCATACTGTCTTGATGATCACAACTTTGTAATACAGCCTGAAATTTGGAATTCTTTTTCAATATTACTTTGCTATTTGGGATCTTTTGTGATTCTGTACAAATTTTAGGATTGTGTTTGTTCTAGTTCTGTGAACAATGCTGTTGGTATTCTGACAGGGATTGCACTAATTATGAATTTACATTTTAAAATAGTTAACTGAGTTCTTTAGATATTATTTTAGAAAATTATTTTACCTTAATTATGAATTAACATAAATTTTGCTATGACTTTGTTGATTTTTAAAATACTTATGTCTATATTTTGTTTCCATTTTTAATCCTGATGTTATCAATATATGCCTTCTCTCTCTTTATCTTTTCTCTTTTTTTATGTTCTTCTCTCCTTTTTGTTCATGTCTTCTCGGATATTTGGCTACAAATTGCTTTTTAATTTCATTTTTTTCTTATTTTCCTTAATTTGCTCTTCTTATCTATATTATTTTCTTCCTATTCTTTTTCTTTTCCTAAATTACTGCTTCTAATGCTAAACTAGTCCTATGTTAGTTATAACTCCCAAATTTGGTTATAATATACTTTAATTATCATTCATTTCTAAATATCTTATAATTTCCTTTGCAGCAATTTTCTCTTTCACATGTAAGTTATTTTGAAATGCATTTTAAATCCATTTACAAGCACACACATGCAGATGCATCTGGAGTTTTTTTATTGTGTATGGTGTAAGGTGGGACATCCAAAAGCATTTTCTCCCACAGGTATAGTCAATTTTTTAAAACTCCATTTAATAAATAATGCCATGGATGTCCACTGGTATGCCAGGCCACCTGTGTCATATATAAAATGAGTTTATTTGGAGGCTATTTTATTCCTTTTGCCAGTTTTATTTTATTCCTTATGCCTATACTTCATGGATTTAATTCCTTTGGTTTGTAACAAGACTTGATGTTTGGTAGAATCAGTCCCCTGTCCTCCCTCCTCTTCTTAAGAGTCTTGACTATTCTTGTATCCTTTTTTCCCCATATATATTTTATAAAGAAATCATTCACTTGACAATATTAATTATTAATTTATTAATATTTTCTTCTTTGAACACAGTATCTTTCTACTTTTTAATAATTCTAAGCAGATAAAATATTATAGTTTTCTTGTACAGGTTTTGCTTATCTTTTGTTAGGTTTATTCCTAATTACTTGATATTATTTTATAATATTGTGTTCTTTTTTGTTGTGTTTTCTGGTGTATGGGGATGCAACTGACTCTTGTTTGGTTATCTTATTATCCAGCCATCTTGTTCAACTTTGCCATGATTCTAAAATTTATCCATAGTTTCTTTAAATTCTTTTATTTTTTTTAAATTTTTTTAAAAGATTTTATTTATTTATTTGACAGGTAGATATCACAAGTATGCAGAGAGGCAGGCAGAGAGAGAGAGGAGGAAGCAGGCTCCCTGCTGAGCAGAGAGCTCGATGCGGGCCCCAATCCCAGGACCCTGAGATCATGACCTGAGCCGAAGGCAGAGGCCCTAACCCACTGAGCCACCCAGGCGCCCTTTAAATTCTTTTATATGAAGTCTCATATTATTTATGGTAATAAGATCTTTATTATTCCTTCCAAAATTTTATTTTATTTTATTTATTTTTTTTCCAAAGATTTTATTTATTTATTATTTGACACAGAGAGAGAGATTACAAGTAGGCAGAAAGGCAGGAAGAGAGAAGAGGAAGCAGGCTCCCTGCTGAGCAGGGAGCCCAATGTGGGGCTTGATTCCCAGGACCTTGAGATCATGACCTGAACCAAAAGCAGAGGCTTTAACCCACTGAGCCACCCAGGCGCCCCCCTTCCCAAGTTTTAAGCATTTTTTTTTCTCTCAGTGAACAATCTAGGATCGCTAATACAAGGTCAAGGAGTTGAACTGATGAAAGTGGGTGTATCATCTCATTCCTCATTCTGACATTTCCTGCTATAATGATGCTTGCTATATACATGTGTGTACACACACACATACACACACACATAGTTTTTCATATTAGGGAATTTCCTTCTCCTCCTAGTTCTCTAAAAACTTTTAATGTGAGTTTACTTTTAATGTGAGTTTTTAATGTGAGTTTAACTTTATTTAATGTCTTATGGAGTCTATTAAAACAATTATAAGGTTATTATCTTTTAACCTATAAATGTTCATTTCTGGGATAAACCCAAATTGGTCATAATATATTACACTATATATATATATATATATATATATATATACACATATATATATATATATAACTTTTTTATGTGATAGTGGATTTAATGGATAATTTTTTTTAGAATTTTTGCATCTGGATTCATTACTTAAAAGGTTATTTCTTCTTTTAAAATAATGAAAGGTGTGTCATAGTTACATCCTTAAACATCTGAAACATAATCATCTTAAGTTCTTTAATTGACTTTCCTGGAAATTTTATCTCATATGGAGAAATAACCCTTGTAGTAGATTGTTTATTTGTTTACTTACTTGGAATTAGATTATTATTATTTTTTTTTAAACTTCTACTCTTCTTTCTGCTCCTCTTCTCATCTAGTGGTTTTGCTACAATTCTAACTAGCCTTGCAGACCAGGTCCCATCCTAAGTGCAGGTATGATTTCCTGTCTGGTGGTGGTATTAAAGGCCTTGCAAATGCAGCTGCAGAGCCAGGGGGTATCTTGACTCAGTTCCTGGTCTAGAACCTATGTTTGTGCCTTTCTGTACATTGTTTGAAAACTATAATTCAAGTTTAATTTTTATTTATTTTTAACTTAATACACAACAAAATTCGCTGTGGTGCATAGTTCATGGTTTTGACAAATGCATGGAATATTCCTGGTGCTTTTAAAAAAAAATAGAGCTTATTTTAGAACAGTCTTATATTCACTGAAAAATTGAGCAGAAGGGACAGAAATTTCCCAGATACTCTCTGCCTGCAGACACGTGTAGCCTTCCTCATTCTCAGCATCCCCCACCAGAGTGATATTTGTTATAGTTGATGAACCTACATTGACACATCATTATCACCCAGAATCCATTGTCTACATCAGCGTCCACTTTTAGTGTTGTACATTCTGTAGGTTTTGGACAAATTTATAATGACATGTATCCAGCATTTTAGTTTCACAGTAGTTTTCCTACTCAAAAATTCTCTGGCCTCGATCTATTCATTTGTCCCTCCCTACAACCTCTGGAACCACTGATCTTTTTCTGTCTCTTTCATTTTGCATTTTCCAGAATGTCAGATAGTTAGTAAAAGGCGAAAGATTTATGCGATCTGAAGAGAAACCAGAGTATAGATAGTTAGAATCACAGTATGTAGCCTTTCAGATAAGCTTGTTTCACTTCATAATATGCATTTCAGTTTTCCGTGCCTATTCATGGCTTGATAACTCATTTTCTTTTAGCACTGAATAATATTCTACTGTCTAAATGTACCACAATTTATTTATTTATTTATTTATTTATTTATTTATTTTTAAAGATTTTACTTGTTTATTTGTCAGAGAGAGAGAATACAAGCAGGCAGAGTGGCAGGCAGAGGGAGAAGCAGGCTCCCTGCCAAGCAAGGAGCCCTATGTGGGACTCGATCCCAGGAACCTGGGATCATGACCTGAACCAAAGGCAGCTGCTTAAGCAACTGAGCCACCCAGGCATCCCCCACAATTTATTTATCCATTTATCTACTAGATGACATTTTAGTGGCTTCCAAGTTTTGACAATTATGAATAAAGCTGCTATAAATGTGTGTGCAAGTTTTTGTGTGGACATAACATTTCCACTTCTTTGGATAAATACCAGGTGCACAATATTTGGATCATAAGGTAAGAATATGTTTAGTTTTGTAAGAAATGGCCAAGCTGTCTTCCACAGTGGCTGTGACACTGGATTCCCATGAGCAATGTGCCTTTAGTCTTATATCCTTGCCAACATTTGGCGCTATCAGTGTTTCGGATTTTGTCCGTTCTAGTAACTGTGTAGTGGTATGTCATTGTTGTATTAATTTGCATTTCCCTGATGACATATGATATGGAGCATCTTTTCATATACTTATTTGTCATCTGTATATGTTCTTTGGTAAAGTGTCCGTTAAGGTCTTTGGCCCATTTTTTAATTGAGTTGTTTTTTTACTGTTGATTTTTAAGAGTTTTTTGTATATTTGGGATAATAGTTCTTTCAGGATCTGCCTTTTTCAAATATTTTCTCCCAGGTTGTGGCTTTTCATTCTCTTGAAAGTTTCTTTTGAAGAGCAGACATTTTTATTTTAATGAAGATTATCAATTCTTTCTGTCATAGATCGTGCCCTTGGTGTTGTATCTAAAAAGTCATTGCCAAACCCAAAGTCATCTAGGTTTCTATGTCACCTTCTGGAGTTCTCTAGTTTTGTCTTTAATAGTTAGATCTGTGGTCCATTTTGAGCTAATTTTTGTAAAGAGTCTAGGGACTATATTTTTATTTAATTTTTGACCTCTGAATGCCCAGTCTCCAGTGCCATTTGTTGAAAACACTTTTTTTCTCCATTGTATTGCTTTTGCTCCTTCGTAAAATATCAGTTGATTATATTTATTTGGGCATACTTCTGGACTCTTCTATTCTGTTGATCTATTTGTCTCTTATTTACCAATGCTTGTTGTCATTTTACAGTCAAAGCCTCCACCCACTCAACCTTTGGGACCACTGATCTGTTCTCCATCCCTCTAGTTTTGCTTTTTCCAGAGTGCCATGTGAATGATGCCGTAAAGTATGTAGTCTTTTGAATCTAGATTCTTCACTTAGCCTCATTTTATTCTGTGGATGTAGCACATATCCATATATTTTTACTGCTAAATAATATTCTGTTATATGAATGGACCAACTTGTTTATTCATTTCTTAGTTGAGGGCCATTTGAATTGTTTCCACTTTGGGGCAATTACCTATAAAGCTTCTATAAACATTTGCTATAAATGGATATGTTGGTTTTCATTTCACTTGATAGAAACCAGGTGTTAATAGTCAGTAGTTTTTTGGTTTATTTGTTTGTTTTAATTGTTTCTCATAGCTTATTTATACTGATAATAGGTTCCCTCCTGTGCTTTCAGAGTCTGGATCAGTTACCTTTCTAAAATGCAAGGCATTTAGACTCCCCCAGAAGAACAGAATTTCTGGCCACCACTATTTGTACATTTGGGGTGAGAAGACCTATAGCTTTAACCTCTCTCTTCATTTGATGTTTCTATAATATTATTGGTCCATGAAAATATTTATTTTATTTTTTCCTAAGTTATATGTTTTTTGGTTTTCTCATTATATGTTTTGTCTATAATTACTATGTGGCAAAGCAGAGGGGATGATCAGAGTACAAACTCACAGAGCCATCTGGAACCAGAAGCACCTGGAATTCCCAGAAAATCCTGCCTTTGCCAATGCCACCATCATCCATCCAGCTGAGTGAATCATAAAACTGAGAGTTATTCTTGATTATTTCTTTTGCCCTCAGCTTCAGTCAAGCACAAAAATTGCATTGGTTCTTACCTTGTAATGGCTCTCAAATCCTTATACTCCTTTTCATCTATAGCCTCCACTCCTGTCTAAGGTCTATTTATCTCTCACCAGTCTTCTCTTTCTACCTAACCCCTTCTTCACAGTGAAGCCAGAGATATCTTCTACAGCTGCATATATAATCAAATCACTCTCTTGCTTTAAATATTCTACTGACCTTAGTTTATGAAGAAATAAAGTCTGGGGTCTGCCTGTTGCTTACCTCATTAACCTTTTGTTGAGCCCTTTCCTCTTAAAGTTCTGTTCACATCCATCTCCCCTTGTCAGTGCTCTGCAGAGGACAAACTCAGCTCACTTCAAGAAGTTCCCAGGTCTTTTGCTTGAAGGCTTTTACTTTTCGTCTTTTCAAATTCCCTTTCATATGTAATTTCTACTAGAACTTAGTAAGAAGCCTCCAAAGAAAGCTTACCTGACTCTCCCAACTTCCTCAGGTCCTGATTCCACTCCTATTACACTTCGTACTCACAGTAATTCTTTACTGTGTTGTTGAATGTCCATCTTGCTTTCTTTGTTTATGACTGTAGTGTTACATTCTGACAACACTTAAGTTCTCACTAAATACTTTTGTGTAGATGAATAAATACCTACAAAAATACTTTATGTATCAGAGGAGTCACTTAAGTGGTACCATCTGAAATTCCAAGTATTTCTGTCTGTATCTTTGGGTACCTCACCTATGCATGTCTGAAAATGTATCAGTCTTCACTGCTTTTGATTAGCCACTTCCCTGTCTAGACTCCTCTTTTAAAAGGCAATTCCTTTTAGTAACATTAATGCATGATGTCCTTAACACGGTAGTGTAATGAGGTTATCAGGTTGCTTTGATTCCTGAGGGACAGACTGTCAGATGACATAGGTAACATTAAGGGAATTTTCCAGGTTAAGCTCATACAAATTGGTGTGGTCAGGTAAAAGTGAAACATATGGCCTAGTTCTTTCCCAGAGTATATACATAATAAATGGATGAGATAGTTATTATTGTGATGGTGTCACTCACATTCTGAAGTAGTCCGTACATTCTAGTTGAGTTGATTGACAGTGGTGTCTAGGCTTCAACAGTGAGGTTGTTAATTCAGAGTGAGTTAATCTCATTGGTGCAAATGCTCTTAAAGAGCCTAGAATTGTTTCTTTGACTCACTCGTGCAGTTGAGTCAGATATTTGGCATTTATAACCCCAGCAACTTGGCTTATAACTTGGTAGAGAACTCCATTTTACTAGCTGGAGGCCTTCTGAATAACAAGTGAGACTTTTTCACAGCATGTAAATTGCAGAACAAATATCAAGCCATCAGTTTATAATGACTTTTTAATTTTTATTTATTTATTTTTACAGTAAGCAGATATTGGGACAAGGGACCTCTGAAAGTGTTTATAATATTCTAAAAGAAAGGATGTTCCTTTCTTTCTTGGGGTTATGGAATCTTGTGACAAGGAAAAATGGTGGGTAAAGAAGTGTGAATTTTATTAATAGCTAACATTAATTGAGTACAGAATATGTACTAGGTGCTATCAATAGCTCTTTATATTGTATTATTATATTTAATCCTCAACTCTATGAGCTATTTTCTATTATTATCTCTAATTCTTTTTTGAGGAAAATAATGATTTATTCACTGGATCTGTTCCAAGAATGGAAAAATTATAGTAATCTTTATTTGTGAAAAAAAGAAGTCAGTGTGATTACTCTTGAAGGAAATAAATTTTGGTAAGAATAAAATCCAGAACTATTTGTGTACTTATACTCTTCATTATATCAATGATTCCTTAGTAAGTACCAATTTAAATGACTGTAGAAAGTCAGTGTCTTGAGGTAAATGAGATTAGGCTTTTGGGACAGTAGAATTCTAACATCGTTGGGGTCAGCCAAGTTGTCATTTTGACCATACTTCAGTGTATCCTTTGCTATCATGTTCTTCATACTATACTCGAGAGGAATGGGATCCTTATGTTCTGAGCAGGACTTTCAAGTCATAAGCTCCAAGTACTTTGTTTGCTTCTTGAGATGCCTGTATTTAAATGCCAAAAAAACTGAAGAGAAGTTCCTGTAGGATTATGTAACAATACACATCAATGTGACTCATTTTTAGACTCTTGAGTCAAAACCAAACAGAGCAAAGTTGATTTTGCCACAGATAATATCCATCATATAAATGGTACACAACATTGTACTTGCAATTCAATTTAAAATGGCCATGGAGAGACTTTTTGGTCTGCTGATAAAGTCTTACATAATACCATGGGAAGGTGTAAGAATATTTTTGTAAGACTCATATGTATCCAAAATAGAAGGCTGGGGCTAATACAAAAAAGTTTTGATTCATTGAGCCACCTCTGGAAAGTTAGAAAATATTATCAGCCAGAACAGATACAATGTGGGCTTTCCCAAGGCACTAATACTTCTATTTTATAGATTAAGAAGAAACTGTATCCCAGGAAGGTTAAATAACTTGTCCAAAGTCAACTTGCCAAGCAACCCCCCAGAGTGATCTTCTCCATAGACACAGACCAAAGTTCCAAGGAGCTTGGTATGCAGCCAATCTCAGATGATTATAATGTGGCTGGCTGCCAGGATCATGCTTGCTGTGAAAGAAATTATTGTAGGAAAAAAAAAAACATAGTAAACACAGCTACAAGTATGGGTCCTGTGCATGAACTGAAAAAAAAAGACATCTAAGTGGCCTAAGAACTTGGGTTAAACATTGGTTGCTGCTCTTCTGAATATAGCTACCTGCTTCGGAGCATGGATGAGGGGGCCAGGGTTCTGGGATTGGGTCCAGTGTAGAGGAAATTAAAACCTGTTTTTGGTCATTAGGCAAAGTGCCTAAAAGACTGGAAAATAAGTTTAATTTTTCTATAATGCAAGAAAATATATTTAAGAATTAGAATTTAACCCAAGAACTAACCTCATATCTCTGTGGCATGAGCTCGGGGATCTTACAATGTCAGTGTAAATCCCTCACCCTTTCCTGTGCCATGTGCCTGAAAACTTGCTTTCCAAGCTTTATTCCTTTAGTTTTATGCTTTAATCCCTGTCAAAATATAAATGATTTTCAAAAGCTTTTTGTACAAGTGATTTGACTTTTTTTTAATCCCAAAACATCTGAAAAATATGCCACATGCCCATCAGAACTGTGGGTTCACTATAGCAGGGATTATCAAATGTTCCCACAACTTCTGATTGCAGAGGATATCTGAATTTTAGGAGAAGTTGATGGGGACAAAATAGAAACCACACTGTCAAGAAGGAGACTAAATGGATTTATTCAAGAGGAGGAGCGATAGCAGTGGGCACTCAGAGCAGAAGGGGAAGAAGAAGGTGGAAACCTTATCAACAAGCTGTTCTGGCTTCACAGTTTACCAGAGATGAGTCTGCCAGATGCAGTGTTGGAACACTTCAAAGGTTTACCTAGTAGCATCTCTTGTCATCGAATAGACACCAAGTCCATTTGATGTTTTCACTCCAAAGGTGCTAAGCACTGCTCTTACTAGAGAGACAGGCTGATGGGTGAGAAAGAGGATGGACTCTGGAGGAAAATTTAGACTGTAATCTCTTCCTCATCATCATGGATTGGCTGAGCAATCTGGGATATATTAATGAACCTCTCTGAGAATCTTCCACTATAACATGTTGCCTCTGGATAAGAATATTTATGTTTTGAGAGTTGGGCTCTGCAGGATGCTTTGCGTAACTGCTGGGAGCAACTCATTAGAGTGTATGCCCACTCATTCCCTTTCTGGCCCCATGACCTGCTTCACCTCCCCTGTGCTGCACCCTGGTTTTCTGAGGGCATCCCAGTGAGAACTGCACATCTGAGATCATGCTTTACACATTGGCTGAGCTTTCTATCACCATACTTTCTTATCTCAAGGAAGGTCCTGGGTAAGTAAATTCACCTCAGCATGCTAATAACTAAAGACTTAGTTAATGCTATTTTCTAAAACATGGCTGCATTTTAATGAAAGGCAACAAATTAAGTTTCAGTTTTAATAGTAAGAGAGATAGAGAGAGAGAGAGAGAATGAAGCATCAGTGACTAGTTGACCTATGGTCAGTCTAGGCTATATAACTCCCAGATTTTGGTCTCCGTGATTTTAGACCAGAAGGCTGATTTCAGCTTAGGATACTTAAGGATACTTAGGGAAAGATTTTTTATGTAGAAGAGCTGAGGGTTAAGTATAAAGTGCATGCTAGTCAGGAATTTAGAAGTCAGGAGATGGGGAAGAGGTTTGAGAAGGAGTAGCCAGCAAGGCTGGAGGAATACTGGGATATTGATCCACAGGGTCACGCCATATCCATGTTTTTACCCACTGAGCTGGAAACTGCCTTTGGGTTTGCAGACAGAAGGGAGATGTACTGAAACTTACTCTTCTGTCCTCATTACAGTCAAAGATATCTTTGGTTCATTTCTTTATAGTGAGTCACCTGCTCAATCTGTCCTTAGTCTTTCAGCTAGGACCTGGGATGTTTTCATTTACTTAGTTTAAGCTGGAGTCAGAAACATTGCTATAATACTTTTGAATTTATTTTCGTATTTCATTATGACCTCACCATCCTCCTTCACAAGTCTAATGGTTAGAGCTTGGGGTTTGGAGTCAGACAGGTAAAATGTTTAATACCATTTTCACTCCTGACTACCTGTTTATTATTTCACCCAAAAGTGAGATTACCACTTCTCCAGATTCTCAGAAATGCATCCTTATCCACCTTTCTTCTCCAGGACATCAGCAGTATTGCCCAGAGGTTGGTCTCTCATATAGTAATGCTCAGACGGTCTGAAGCAAACATCTTGAGTGGAGAGAAGCTGGGGCCCCCCCAAGGTCGGTGATTTCATCGCATAGATTAATGGCATTTTTCTGTGCTTCTAATGTCATCATGAAAAAAATCTAACCCTCTGGAAGGAGGAATAATGTTATGAAAGAAGCAAAGCAGTCCATAGATTATAATTATGCTTTCTATAAAGAAAGTCCAGCCCCAAAAGCCATAGTCTATTTTAATGGATGTGTCAAAGCTACTCAGGACATTAACATGGAGTATCAAGACCAAGGCATGTGCTGAAATACTATCACTTAGCCTGGAGAAGAGGTAACTTTAGGGAAAGTGGAAGCTGCCCCAAATACTTGGCGCTCTGTTGTGTGGAGGAGGGGAAGGGAGAGCAGCATAGTTGGTACCAGTTGGTAGAGAGTGCGTGAACTTTGACTCAATGGAAAAAATAACTTTTTTTTATCCTGAGTCACTCAGCAATGGAACAAGCTACTTGCAAGGTAAAATTGTGGATTTTTTTTTTTGCCAGAGGGAACTTTGAAATCCCATTAGCTCTTCTTCTCAACTGACCTGTGAGATGACTGAGGCCAGATTTGGTTCAGTGACTTTCACAGAGTCACACAGGAGGCATACTGCATCAGAAAACTGGCTCAAGTCTGTGCACCACTCTTCTCTTGCTCTGAAATCTTGTTTCCCTTGTTCTGCTTTCAGTAGTCCTGAGAGACACTTGGAGCTTCAAGAGATGGGATCTGAGCCTATTTCCCTTCATCAAAGGTGTGGCTAGGAAAGCTTGAAGATCCAGGCAGAGCAGAATGATGCTTTTATATCACAATGATATGCGCTTTCTTGGTTTGTCTGTAATAAAAGCACAAAGTATATAAGTAGGAATAATATTAATTTCTCATAAAACACTTCTCAAGTAACTCCTCCACCATAATGAGAATCAAGTTTGTCTTCTTGTCAGAAACTGGGTGAAGAATAGTTTTGACATTTATCAGAGAAAGCAGGCTGAGAAAATTATCAGATGCAGAAATAGACCTAGGCCTTGCAGATTTCTGTGTCATGTTCTGGGAAGGGGGAAAGGGCCCAAGGAAAGGGTGCTGAGAGAAGGCAGAGGGCTGCAGTGTGGAGATGAGAAGGTGGGGGCTGGGCGTGGACAAAGTGAACACTGAGGCTAAACCCATCGGCCTGGGTGCCTCTGTTGGGCCCTCTGACTCAGGCAGATAGAGTCATTCTCCTTTTTAATGTTACAGAAAAAATAGCTAGAGAAGGAGCATAATTCCTAATAATTCCTAATTCCTTTACTCACTCTAGCTTGTGGCTTTGAACCTGATACTTAAGTATTTGGACTTAAAAGTTCTGAAATCTTCCTTGGAGCAGACTTTACTAGTGTCTGTGGAAAAAAATGGGGACAGTCCCTCCTGCCTGGTTAACAGTGGCTATCAGATTCAGCATGGACAGCAAGATGGCAAAGAGGTATTTACCTGCATGCCAGAGGTCACAGTCAGAGAGGTAGTAGGGTCAGGTTACTTCTATACTCTTCTGCTACCCTTCCATTCCAGAGGATTGACTGAGAGAAACCCTTAGGGCTAGAACAGTGGCCATCTCATGAGTAGCAGTTGAGATAGTCACTAAACCTAGGAGCTTAATTTTCCTGTTTATGAAATTAGTAACATTTTAGACTCATACTAGATAATGTGCAGTATTGCAATGATAAATTAGACCCATCTCGGTGGAGTTGTCCACATTGGAAGTAGCCAAAAGATAGGCAGCTGTCTCTCAGGGATAGGAGGGGAGGGATTCTTGCATTAGATGGGACATGGTAATCATGTGTGAAGGTGTACAAAAAATGTCACACATTTAAAACATATTCTTTTTTTAAGGCTGGCAGAAGGAGGAACGCAACTTGGTATAAGAACAAGAACCTAGGATTTGGAATTTAAGAGTCTGTCTTTTAATTTTGGTTTTCTTATTGTTATTTGGGTGACTTTGGACATATTTTCCTAAATCTCAAATGATAGTAACACATTCATTCAATTGAAGAATAAATAAGCTAGGTGGGCTTGAAAGCGTTTTTGCTAAACATAAAGTGATGCACTACTGTTATTTAGAGCAAGGAAGGAAAGTTAGAAAGCATCTAATAGCTTACAATATTATTATTGTAAAAAGTTTATCCATGGGATGTACAAAGGTAGATGAATGAAGAGTAGCTCATCAATTATCTCAACCTAGACAGACTCAGCCAGAAGTTTGAAGTTGGGCAGAATATTAGATTCACGTCTGAGCTATACAGGTAATGGGTCAGAGAAAGAATTTTATTTTACTGCTTTCCTTCCTGTAATGTGGGTCTCTGAAGTTAATACTTGTTCCAACAACTGTGACTCAAAACGTTTGCTATGCTAGGGTCTAGGAGAAGAGATTAAGATATACTTTGGCTTGGATATCAAAATGGGGAGGAAAGCTATGTCATGGTGAGGTGCCATTTTAGACAGTTCACATTGCAGGACAACCCAGTGATCCCTTGCTCTTAATTCAGTGCACGACTCTCTGTAGCGTAGGCTGTATCAGCTGCTCTTAGCCATGAACCAGAGCATCTTGGAGAGGATCGGCTAAGTGCCTACTGGGTCTGTAGCATGGAAAACATGTCTTCAAACTTAATAGAGAGCTTCTGCTTCAGGGGGTTGAGAGATTTCAATCACTGGTATTGTCAGTGAGTGGGGATGGCTGGAGCCTTGGTGTATCCTTATCTGGGAAAAAGAGCAGAAGCTTAAAAAACAAAAACAACAACAAAAAATACAAAAAACCAGCCTTGCTGAGTAGGTGCCAGGTCTGGTTGTGAGCTCTTGCAGGTGTGTTAGCCGACTGGAGCTGGGCTGATTTCCTTCCATGGTGGGGGAGCCCTCCCGCAGGGCCAGGCAGCACACCACAGCTCCACTGCTCAGAAACAGGAGGTTAATTAGCCCAGTGCTTAATGAGAGCGTCTGGAGGAACTGTTGAGAAAATACTAAAAAATAAATGAGATGGAGGAACGATGGAGAAAAGGCAGAGGGCTGCGATGTGCTCTGAAATGGCTGGTAGGAGAAATAATACGGCTGAGACAAATTGTCAGTGACTGTGTGGCCAAGGCCTGGCCCCAGTGCCACTGGAGGGGTGCTCTTAGTAAACGTGCAGCGCACAGATGGAGGAGCTTGTGAAGCTTGGCAGCTGTGGATGGTGACATGAGTGTGTGAGTGTGTGAATCTGTATGTGTGTGTATGTGTGCATTGAGGGTTTAGTGTGGAAAGGGGGAGAAGCTTTATTTTCATTTTGAGGACTTGAGAATCATTAAAACTTCTAAGGCAAAGAATTATGTTCTATCCCTACAATCATTTGTATTGACTTCCTATCAAGCTTGGCACTTAGTCATTGAAAATAAATATTTGTGGCATAAACCAATGAATAGAAGAAGAAATGAGTTTCACTAAGTCAGTGCCATGGTTTCATGGCAGTGGTTTTCAAATCATGCCCAGAAAAGTCCAAAAGTTCCATGGAGATATGTTAGGAAACTCCATGAAATTATTGACCAAATTTTGTGGATGAGAGCATATGGCTCTTTGGAGAAGTGCTTCAAAGCCTAGACACTCAGCAGGGTTTGAATTAGAACCAAAGGTCCAACTGAGCCAAACGTCAGCATGGCTGTTGCAACCCAAGGTCATAGGGAGAGCTAGTAGCTGAGTTAAGGATTAAGTCCGGAACTTCTGAGTTAAACTCCCAGTGTTCTTTCCAATCTACTATGCTCGAGGCTGCATAACTATCAGAAGAATGCACCAATTAATACATTAAATGTTCATAAAAAATTGCCAGTGCCTTGGAAATTGGGGAAGATTTGGGAGGGGAAAGTGAGAATATAGGCAAACTTTGAGGAAAACCAGTGTCTTTTGAAATGAAGATTTAGACAAAAACTGAAGGAACGAGGACAGAGAACAGTAAAAATGTACATATATAGCAATGCCACAAAGAGATCTTAACACTGTGAAATCCTGCTGTGTTAATTCGGGCTACTATTCTTTAAGGTAAACAATCTTATTCCAGTTTTACAGGTGAGGAAACAGGCTCAGAGAGATCAAGTAACTTGATTGAAGTCACACTGCTAGGAAATGGTAGAAAGTGGATTCAAACTCAGGCCTGTAGAGTGCCAATGTCCTCAGTGTCACTGAGGGGAATACATGAGCATGACCTAGAGCTAACTAATAAAGTTCCAAAATAAATGGGCAAAATAATGAGAAAATTTAATAATTATCTGCATACTAACAGACACTGTGGTATCTGTTACAAATAAGAACTGCTACTGTAAATTTCCACACATAGCCTGGGCACTGAGTATGGAACCACCTTCTACCCCGACATGACTGTGTCATTCTGCTGTCTTTGTTAGAATGTCCTTGCTATCTCTAAGTCTTCATTAGCATGACTGAATTCTTTCCGAAGTCTCCTGCCCAGGAGAATGTTTTGATCATTCCTCAAAAGAACTTCCTGAAAGGCTCTACTCTTCAGTGAAAAACATCAACAGTGTATGCCCCAAAATTCTCTGAATCCTTTGCCTCTGAATATTCATCTTGCTCTTTCCATCAGTCTCACTGTTTCATAATTCTTAGCCAATCCTAATCAAACCCCAGCTTTGAAAGACCTGTGTGAAGTCAATAAATGTTGATCTTATCTTCTCCCTGCAAGACTTTGCCAAAGTTTTGCAAAGTGATGTTTCCAACAGTAAGCAATCAATTAAGCTTTGTGTTATCAAGAAGTGGTGTTTGTAATAATTGAGGATCCAGCTTTTGACACAAAATGAGCTTCGAAAAGTATTCAAATGCCAAAACCAGTGAGGGACCTTGAGAACTACCAAACAGAACATACAAAAGACCCACCACTCTGCCAAGACACTTAAATTCAAAACAGAGGCCAAATGTTCTGTCCTCTTTACCTACCCTTGCCTAAACATAAGATCATTTTTCAGTCAAAGTTGACGCCGATATTGTTGGGAAGGGAGAGAAAGATTGTGTCATTTGGAGAAACCAGAGGCAAGAGGCAGGAGGATGTCACAAAAGGACCCCCTTGTGTCAGAGCCAGAAAGATAAGAGAGTCTAACAGTATTACCAGGTTTATCGTGCTGCTTGCTGAGGCTTAGACCACCATGCTGGTAGATTGTACAGGAGAAAGTAGGTGAGAGACAGGGAGACAGACTGTTCTGTATTCAGACTTTCTCTGAATCTGGAACCTATGTGTTTTACAAAGACAAAACAAAGAGTTCTCTTGCCTTAAATCCATTCTTTAATGTGCACTCAAACCAGTGATATTCTCTGACCTTCCATGTGAGTTACACCTCTGTTTGCTTTCCAGCTTCTTGAAATTTACAAGTGTTTCTTTTAAACTGGAGGTACTAATCCCATTATATTTGCTGTTCGTTTTTACATTTCATATTGGGTTGTTTTTTTTTACTGCCTTAAAAGAATTTAAATTTTAGAGAGGTATTGAGGAGGAGAGAGGAGCAAAAGGAGATGAGCATAAGTATTGATCCATTGCCTTCAACCAGAAGATTTTGCTTACAAGAGCAAACATTTTTAATTTTAAGGAAGTTTGGCTTATCAGTGTTTTGTCTCATGGCTCATGCTTTTGACATCAGCTCAAGGAGCTTTTACTATGGCATCATGCTTAAAGCCTTTGCCTGAATATTCACAGGATATGCTAAGTGGTCTATCAGTAATATAAAGTTCTGTAAGAGTTCAGGTGAGGGAGAGATCACTTAGAAGTAGGTAGTTTTGCAGTGTTGCTTAACAGTTTTCCAATAAGCTGCTGCTGACTCCTGAATTTTCTGAGTATTGAGATATATTGTCAGTGTTTCAGGATTTGGCTTGAGCACATAAAGTTCAAGAAATGTATCTATCTGTGGCCAGTGAGCCCCAAACAAAACCATTAGTGATATAAAGAGCCAGGAATGTTCCTAAGCTCTCCAACTCCCCAGCACCTGCTCCCCTTGTCAGCCATGTATCCTTTTATTCCACTGGAGTTCCTTTCAAATTTTGGTGGGCCCTTTGGATTTTATACGTTTTCTTCTTTGATTTATAAGGACCAAATTATCTTTTTAGTGTACTTATTTTTTAAGATTTTAAAAATTCATTTTAGAGTGCAGACAATCGGGGGGGGGCATAGGTAGAAAGACAGAGAATTTCAAGCAGACTCCCCACTGAGCTCAGAGTGTGACGCATGGCTCAATCTCATGACCCTGGCCTGATATCGTGACCTGCGCTGAAATCAAGAGTCAATTGCTTACCTGACAGAGCCACCCAGGTGCCCCTATTTAGTGTACTTATTGCTGTGATCCTCTTTCCTACACTGTGATCTTTGATTCTGTTTAGTTTGAACTCACTTTTGAGGGACTGATGGGCTTGTCTGATTAAAAAATATACATTTTATCAGTAAATGCCTTGTCATGGCACCACGAGTGTCTTGAGGTCTGAGTGTTTCATTGTTAGGATTCAGCACGTAGTAGATATTCACTAAATCTTTGACAAAGGAAAGAATGTGATTGATCTCTTCACATGAATCAGAAAAGAGTTGNGTCTGAGTGTTTCATTGTTAGGATTCAGCACGTAGTAGATATTCACTAAATCTTTGACAAAGAATGTGATTGATCTCTTCACATGAATCAGAAAAGAGTTTAACAGAACTTTTATGCCTACACCTTTATATGTTTGTTCATATCCGTACACAGGTGAACACTAAAACCAAAGATACTACAGATAATCTGAGGTCGAAAGTAACGTTTTTCTTTCTAATGCTAGAGATGAAAAGATCTAAAGTTTCTCTAGATGTAAAATGAAGGGCAATCTTTTCTTTTCTCTTAGCTGTTACACAATGACATGGCTTTATTATAAAGGCTACTTTGTTTAGGTGTGGCAGAAGAAACGAGACCCCAGTGCTGTTGCCTCGGTGCCCATCATTATCAGCTGGATGACACCAGCACGACAGGCTTTCCACTGAGCTGCCTGCCACATAGCTCTGGTCCTTGTCTCACGATGGTGACGGTTTGCACTCACGCTGGGGGAAGCACAGAGCCCCAGCCCTTTCCTTCACCCCGGCCTCCCAGCAGTGCTCATAACTAGCATATGCTCTGGCTGAATGACCTGGCTTCATTCACAACTAAATCAGTACTAAAGCAGTCTGGATGATAGATAGCAGCTTATCAATAATTGAAAAGAAAGGCTCAGAGATGTCCCATTATCTGAATAATTAATGCTCCACTTGGGCTTTGTAATTCCTTAATAAAACTGACTGATTGATTTGCTTAATTAATTCCTCCTTTGACAGGCTTATTGCTTTCTTTGGAGACAGGGATGGGCAAAAAGAAAAAAAAAAGATAATTCAAGCCAAGAGAAAAGATTTAAAATCTTCATAAACTTTAACCCCCTCAGAGTATTATGAAAACAAGTCCTCCAGCAAACCTTCTACCCCAGTCTCTGCTTTGCCGTAAAAGACCCTACATCCCTGTAAACAGACACCACATGTCACCTGGGTGTATTTGGCTTTGCAACTGATGAAATGTTAGGCTAAATGGTAAGGGCCCAATTACATCTGTAGTAATAAACTCAGCTCAACCTTAAACACTTTTGAATAAATCGATCTGAATGAATGTTTAAAGCCGACTTCCATTTAAAGCAATGTGCTCTGAGCAGGACAGTGGCAGCTACCTCAATGAGGAGTGAGCTGATGGCTTTGCCTGCACAAAGCATCCCTCTGGCTTTATGTGCACCTGCTCTAACTGAAGAACAGCACCTGTCACTAGAGTTTGGTCTATTCCCAGCTCTGCTGCTATCCCTCCTATGACGACTGGAGTTGACCAGAGAAAGCTCAAATCAGCACAAAAAATTAAAGAAATGGAAAGAAATGGGTCCTGTGGGGTAAGGTTTGGAGGGCCAGAGATTTTTAAAAACAAACAAAAACAAAACTGTGAGTGAAGTAAGTGAATGTGACGTAGTACATGGCAGAGAGTAAGAATTAAGGCCATTTATTTTAATTCTGGAACTTATACAATTGATGCTTAGAAAAATAAAACAATCGTTCTTAGAAAAGGTTATAAAAGGACACAGTATACAGAAGAATTATCCAACTGGAAGAAGAAAGCAAGCCTTACTATCAGATATTCCACTGATTTTATCAAGTTAAATAACTGATGTATGCAGTAGAAGTTTTAGCGCTGGATTCTCTTTCAATCATCTATAGTCCCATGGCATTGATTCCTAGGGTTTTCTCAAGAAGTTGGTCTTCGCTTGGCCTGCTATAACAAAATACCATAGACTGCAGCTTTCACAATAGACATTTATTTTCCACAATTCTGGAGGCTGGGAGGTCCAAGATTAAATGCTAGTCTACTTGGTTTCTGGTGAGGGCCCTATTCCTGGTTTGCAGAAGACTGGCTGCCTTCTTGCTGTATCTTGTCCACAGGAAAGACAATGAAGAGGGGGATGGTGGAAGGGAGAGACAAAAGGAGAGGGCTTGCAAGAGCTCTTTGGTTTCTTTTTACATGGGTATTGATCCCATCATGAGGCCCCTCCTGATCTCATTTAAACTTAATCAACTACCAAAGGCACCACATCCTATATTATCACTTGTGGAGGTTAGGGCTTCAACATTTGAATTTTGGTGTGATGCAAATCAGTCAATAGCAAACTTAGTTAAGGAGAGCTGGAGGTGAAGGGAGATTGGGTGTCCTATATGGGAATCTATTTCTGACCATCGATTTCTGTGCAAGGACTCAGGATAGTGCATTACCTGTGGAGTAGTGAGAAATTTCCTTCCCTCAAATTTTTATGAAAAGACTAGACGCGTAACTAAATGAAATATATTTCCTGGTGAGGCATAGTGTGAGGTCTCAGTGGAGAAGGGTGAGATGATCAGGGCTGATTCTAAGATGACTTGAAACTCACATCTCACAATCTTGACTTTTGTTACAGTGAAAACTATAAATTTACCTTGATTTTCTCAGTTTTCATAGCCTAACTCCATTTCTCATATATAGGAGAGACCTACATCTTCCAAGAATGAACAAACGGGTGGTTGAGAATACCCTTCTGAGCACAGTTCTGGGAGCTGTGTCACATATCATCCAAGTAAATATTCTGCGCAGCCCTAGAAGATAGCATTATTAGTTGCATTTTCCAATCAGAAATCTGAGACCAGGAGGGATCAACTGCAGACTAGTAAAAACAAGGTTCATCCTTTTTGACCCCATTTGTTTATTTTAGTCATATTGGTTTGTATCCATTCCACACTCCTTTATTCAAGTTCTCTCTGTTCTTCTAGGCCCCCCTCTCCTCCACAAAGACTTCCTTGATTGCACCAGTTTCTTCTTTTTTCATGTGTTTTATTTTTTTTATTTTTTTTTTTAAGATTTTATTTATTTATTTGACACAGCGAGAGAGAGATCACAAGTAGGCAGAGAGGCAGGCAGAGAGAGAGGAGGAAGCAGGCTCCCCGCTGAGCAGGGAGCCCGATGCGGGCCTCGATCCCAGGACTCTGGGATCATGACCTGAGCCAAAGGCAGAGGCTTTAACCCTCTGAGCCACCCAGGTGCCCATGTGTTTTATTTTTATCTTTCCATCTAGTATATAAGCATCTTTGCTATTATAATAGCTCTGCAAGATAATACAATATTTAGTATACCGCTGGTTATATAGATATCTCCATATACGTAAGGCAATCAAATGATTAATTTTATATCTTTTTTTGCAAGCTAAATTTAAAATGTATGACACTTATCACAATACAGTTGAGCATGTTTTTATTGGATGTTCACTAAATGATTGGTTCTGTGTGAAATGTTGCAAGAACTGCAAGAGCTTTTGGAAGAACAAGTTTCCAAATTTCCATATATACTTTTTAAAAAAATTATTTCTATGAGTTCCATATATACTTTAAAAAAATTTATTTCTATGAGAGAGAGAGAGAGAGCATGAGCATGAGTGGGGGAGGGGCAGAAGGGAGGGATAGAATCTCAAGCAGACTCCCTACTAAGCCTGGTGCCTGACAGGGGCTCAATCCCATGACCCAAGATCATGACCTGAGCCAAAATCACAAGTGGAACACTTCGCTAGCTGACCATCCAGGTGCCCCTCCATATATACTTTTGTATGCTATTCTACAGTTATTTTATGTTATCTTTCCACTGCGTGCTCTTATTATTTCTTATGACTGTCTAAAAGAATATTTAATTTCCTTAGAAAATCATTCTATTCTCAGCTAGGTGGTTTGTTTAAGATTGACTACACTCTCAGCTCTAGAACTTGGTATGATTAGAAGAAGCCAGTGTGTCCCATTACCTAAGCATGGTAATCTGCTTAGAGATGGGCTTGCTACTTTTACCAGAGTTTCTGGGTCACAAGCTCTTCTTCTCTCCTGAACTTTTATTACTTTTGGTGATTTTATTGCTTCCAGTGCCCTGGACAGAACTACACTAAAGATGAGAAAAAAGATACAGCTCCTGAACTGGACTGCTGCGATTTTCCACTGTGTGATCTCCATTTCCTCTGTGTTCCTGTGCTAGTTCAGAGTTTCCTTCCTAAAGCCTAAAGAAATCAGCTGTCCCCATATTTAAATTCATTTGATGATTCCCATTGCCTAGTGGATAATGTCCTATCTCTTCAGTATAATTTATCACTTCCTATAACCTAATTCCCACAATGCCCCAACCAGTCCTTCTCAACAAGGAGAGATGCTAGTTGTACTCGCATTTTATAGTAGTAGCACTAGCATTTTGGGCAACATGATTCTTGTTTCTATGGGACTATTGTAGGTTATTGAACATCCCTGGATGCCTAGTGTTTAATGGTACCAGTGTGACCCAGCACTGTGAAATCAAAAGCACTGTACACATTTCCAAATTCCTCTTTGTGTTTGATATAGAACCCAGAGTGAGTAACCCTGCAACATCACTATCCTTGTCCAAATATGCTGAGCATCCATAGATTCTCGACCCCATAGCTCAGAGTACAATGCTGAATACACACCATTAAATCAATTTTTGTTTGAATGAATTGAATTAATACAGCAAAAATTGACTCAAAGACATTTCTTAACTACTCTCTTTATATTGAATTGGGCTGGACATACCTCACTATCTAAGAAATATGATTATATTTATCCCTAATTTCAAATTACTTAAGTAATTCTTCTTAGGGGAAAAAAAATCACCTCTATGCAAAGTGACCTAGTTGTATAGGAAATGATAGCATCAGACAAGAATTTAAAAGAACCCACAATTTAGTGTAGGATTTAATGTCTAATGAGTCAAAAAAAATTGAGTTTCTGAAAAACCATAGGTGACTATAAAAAGGTTTGAAGCTGTTGTCTTCAGATGTGTTTCCACCAAATAGTAATATGAATCAGTTTTCCAAAGCTTTAAAACTAACCATGCACTTCTTAGTAATAACATTCTATCATGCATGCTTTCCTAGAATATACCAGTTCCATCAATATTGAGAACATAGTCAGGAAGCTCCTTCCTTGGTAACACTCTGCAGTTACTGTAGGGAACTCTTGATCAGGGGCAGTGGCTACATTGTCCACCTAACCCACTGTGATCAGAATAAAAGTTAACTGAAATCCAATTTTCATTTATTCAAAAATATTTATCGAGCTTCTATTANTGTAGGGAACTCTTGATCAGGGGCAGTGGCTACATTGTCCACCTAACCCACTGTGATCAGAAAAAAAGTTAACTGAAATCCAATTTTCATTTATTCAAAAATATTTATCGAGCTTCTATTATATGTTAGGCAGTCTTTTAGGAATCAAATATGTTGGCTGGAGGAACTAAAAATTTAGATTATCTAGTGAGAGGGGAAGAGAAAGGGAGAGAGAGAGAATGCCATGCAGATGCTATCCTGAGGATGAACTTTCCAGGCAGAGAGAACGTCAGAGGCCTGAAGGGGGAGGGTGCCTGGAAAGTTTTAAGAAGAGTGAGGAGGCCAGTGTGGTTAGTGATGGAGCAAAGGGGAGAGCAGAGGAGTTGAAGGCACAGGATCACTGGAGGCCAGTTCATATGGGGACTTGTAAATCATAGTACAAAGAGTAATAGTAAAGGTTTATTCTAAGTGAGATGAATAGCTGTTGGAGAGTTTTGCATGCTCCCTGAACCACATATGGACACCAAGCTTCTCTTTCCCAGTAGCTGCTCTGGACCATCCCTTGAGCCTATGAGAATACTCATTGGTAGCACTATTTGACTCTGAAGACCGGACCTGGCAAAAAGTATGTACAGATCTTGGAATCAATTTTCAATTACATAATCCAGGACAAAGCTACTTAGCATTTCCTTCTGAAAAGATGCCCAGTTTAGTAAATTTCAACTTTAGCAGCTTTTGTTGTAGAGATGAATGGGAGGTAGTAGGGGTTAAAATAGCTAAAGTACATCTGATTTTTTTCTGGATTTAATAAAATTTTGCTCCAGAGAAAAGAGTGAGGAAACTATGATTTATATCCAAAGAAAGGCAGTGTTTGAAGTGCAGCTTACTGGGGTTTATAGATTCCAGACTTTGGAGTCAATAGACCACTCCTCAGTCTGGATTGCTCACTCACAATGCAGAATGATTTGGTTCAGAATTTACTACTCTGAATGTCACTGTCTTCATCAACAAATGCTGTGTGATGGTGCCCACCCCTCCAAGGTTGCTGGGAGGAAAATAAGATAAGATATAAAGCACATAAATTACATCTGATGCAAAGTGTACCTCTTGATAAATGATGGATATTAATATGAGGAAAATAAGAATGCGCACCGAGAGCAAAATAGGAAAATCCATACATTGTGGACTAGATTTGAGAGAGACCAGGTCTTTCTAAAAGAAACAGATTGTTTCCTAAGCTTGCAACCATTGCCTGTGACCTGAAAGAATATAGAAATTATAAGGAATTGGGTCAGCCGTGGAGGAAGAATGTTGAAAAAGAAGAACCACATGGACATATGTTGGCAATGCCCTTCAAGACTCGGCTCAGAGGAGAGAAAATTTTAGATAAAGGGCTTAGTGTGTTCTGCTCCCTTTGGCAAGGCCATCCTGTGGAGATGGATGCCAGAGGAGATTTCTAATAGATCTCATGTGTTCTGGCCCTATTTGATGAGACCACTTCAATCTCAGGCTAATATTAATTCCACTAACTACTTTTTTTCTGATCAGATATTCACTAATTCTTATTATTATCTCATTTCCCACATATGCCTTTTCCCAAGAAGAAAATAATTGGACATACAGACTTTGCATATTTCATCTCCTATGAGTGGAATTCATCCTCCCAGTAGAAAGGTATTGTTTACAGTAAATAAATAAACTGACATCCTGAGTTTATTCCTCAGTCTTACAAGTTTAGTTAGAGTGAGTATGTTTTAGAAAGATGGGTGCAGTAACAATGTGCTGACAAAGGCAGGTTACTAAGGATAAGGGCCACCACCATCTATGCCATTGTGAGAAAATGTTCCAAAAAAATAAATGCCACCCTGTGAGATAACTTGGAAGAGACACTTTCCTACAGGTCACATGTACACATTCTCAATATTGCCTAGGACTCTATTGTTTAAATTATTATAAATATTATTTCCACACACTTGTGTTGAGTCTCTACCACGTAGAAACTATTGGCCAATGCAAGTAGAAGATGTCTTAGATATGGTGTCTGCCTCCGAAGACTTCAAAGTCTACTAGATTATTTGTCAGCAAAGACATTGAGGAGACAGATGGCTGTTGTGAAAATGATACATATTCAGCACTTAAAAAAACTGTTTTAAGGCACAAAATTGTATGACATATCTCTGGAAGGCTCAGTTTCCCATGAGCTGTTCAAGTGCAGATAGGCCACTAGTAAGTCCAATAGTAACTAGTGGAATTTTCCTTTTCTTGTTCCCCCAAGGTTTATACCTTAAATGTGTGGGAAAAGTGTGCTTTCAAATGTCTCAAAATTTCTGAATCAGTCTTATTTCAAACAACCAGATTCCTTATTTCAACAAACTTTTAAAGCACCCCGAAAATTATTGCTACATTTCAACATTCAAATGGTGTCAAATTTTTAGACAGAACTAAAATGTATATTTTTTCTGACCATAATTTAATTTTGTGCCTTAAAAGAAAAAAGAAAAAAGTCATCTTATTCATAGTACCTACCGTAATGCCAGCTACCTAATAGATGCCCAAACTGACAGTGACTTGTTTGATTTTCAATATAGCATGATACTTTAAGATAAAAGTCTCATTGTATGGATGGAAGAGTATTGGACTGTCATAGTTGTGTGATATAATGGCCCATTTTATTCTGTGTCTCATAAGAGAGGCTGCAGTGTTGTCATCTGGGCATCACCACTGCCAATTCTAACCTTTTTTTTTTCTTTAAGATTTTATTTATTTATTTGAGAGAGAGAGTAATAGTAAGAGTGAGCATGAGCAGGGGGTGGGGAGAAGCACAGGCTGGGGAGAGAGAGCAGCAGGCTCCCCACCGATCAGGGAGGCTGCCATGGGACCCATCCCAGGACCCCATGATCATGACCTGATATGAAGGCAGATGCTTAACTGACTGAGCCACCCAGGCACTCCCAATTCTAGGCTTTTTAATCTGTGCTGCTGAGAAAAAGCCAGGAACTACAGTTCTCAGAACTCCCTTTTCCATATAGCTTCAGATATAGTAGGTAGAAGAGAACACAGGCCTTCTTGGAAAGTTATGGCAGCCAAAGGGAGTGGCTTCTCAACCTCATGTACAAGCTCCCACTCTGATGAAGTAGACCAGGACAGTGGTAGGACCTTCCTGTAAACTTGGAAACACTGAAGCATTTTCTCTGCCAGCCACCCACTCCAGTACCTCAGACTGAAGCCATCAATGACTGTTTTGCCAACCTTGTGACTACAACTGTCCTGTCCCGACTTTCTACTCTCCCTGCTCTTCTCACACATGTGTAAGCCCTAATCTCTTTATTAATTGTTTGTATCCCTCTAACTCTTTGAGAGGCTCAGATTCTGTGGCCAAGCCCTGACTAACTTACAGTGAATGACCCATATGGAAGACTCAAATACCTTTTCAGTTACTCAGGTGAAGACAGTATGGAGATTCATTTCCACCCTGACAGTCAGGTGTGCGTCAACCAAGCAATTTCCTCTGATGAAGTCCCCCTTTAGAAATCCTAGGAAAAGTGGGGCGCCTGGGTGGCTAAGTGGGTTAAGCCTCTGCCTTCGGGTCAGGTCATGATCTCAGGGTCCTGAGATCAAGCCCCGCATCAGGCTCTCTGCTCAGTGGGGAGCTTGCTTCCCCCTCTTCCTCACCCTGCCTCTCTGCCTACTCATGATCTCTCTCTCTCTCTGTCAAATAATAAAATTTTTAAAAAAATCTTAGAAAAGCTAATACATAAACATCCCTCAAAGAGACCTTTCATTAGAGGCACAGACTAAGAAAACCCAAGGAAAGCCCAGTCTTGTTGGTTGTGAAATACCTGTTTCATGGATAACTTAAAATGTTCCAAATACCATTTTTTTCTCCAGCACTTCTGAAAGAACTAAATTGCTTAGGGCAGAACTTTTTCCAGAATTAAAAATTAACTTAGATGTCAAAATAAAACCCTAGAATTTAATTTATCATAAAAGCTATATTCTCGAATAGAATCTAATGGACCAAAACAGATAAAGCAATTAAATGGGAAATGCTGTGAATTAATCTTATTTAAAGAGGCAGTCGAGATGGAATTCATATTTTTAAAGATACAATAACCAGGGAAAAAAGAGCCTTCCCAGCTCAGCTAGAGGTGCCATAATTTAAAATAATAAAGCATTATAAGTACCTAATTTATTCATTTTCTGCAGGTGCTATTTGTTACTTCTGACATTCCCCTCAGTTTTGATTGTTCGTGACTTTCCTCTCTTTGGGGACATTTTACTTTTTTTTTCCCTGTTACTTGCTAAATTTTAGTGGTAATTGTGTATGTACTATATAAAGTGGAAGAGTATTGAAGCCCTGAAAAAAGTTCATGCTTAACTGGGTGTTTCTAGTATATTCTATCAAATACTCTCTCAGTTTCTCCTGTCAAGTGATGAGAACCTCATGCAGTACTATGGTGGTGAAAATAATCTTTAGAAGACTCTGTAACCTCCTAATTATCACTGTTACTGTTACTAGTAGAGGGACTGTGTTTTATTATGTTCTTTTTTATAATAATTATATATAATTAAGGTGTAAAACCTAATGTTGCAATATATGTATACAGTGTGAAATGATCACCACACACAAGTTAATTAACATGTCCGTCACCTGACACGGTTTCCTTTTTCTTTTTTTCCCTTCTGGGGAGACTTAAAATCTACCCTCTTGGAGGATTTTGAGTATTACTATACAGAATTGCTAATTATAGTTCTAGAGATCTAATGTACAGCAGAGAGCCTATGTTCTGAAATTTTGTGTTAGATTTCCTTTATTATTCCTTTTTTGGCCATGTTGGCTGGTGGTTAGCAGCATGGGCTCAGAAGCAGACTTCCCAGGTTCTCATCATGATTTCTCATCATGATCTTATCACTTCCAAGCTCTGCAATCCTGTACAAATTTATTTTCTCTAATACTTGGTGTTTCTGTCTGTAAAATGGAGATAATAGGAACCTGCCTTATAGAGATTTTTGTGCTGATTTTTAAAAAGCGTAGAATATTTACTGGTACATAGTAACATTCAATAAATGTTAGCTATTATGTTATTATTACTTTAGATAATTCTCCTTTGACTTAACTCTAAATGTGTATAATTTTAAAGGATTATGTGTACATTTTGTAATTTCCTTCATGCTTATACATTAAAAAGCAAACTGACAAAAATAAAAACTCAAAGCATTATCTTAGCAGTAGATCCTAACCTTTAATATCCCCCAATATAAAGTATAATAAACCCTAATGTTTATGAAATCTCACAGTAAATAGTATGATTTAAAACAAATCAAACAGTGAGACCCAGTGTGTTGCTTCTCCCCATCTACACAGTGGGAACTCAATATACCCTCCTCTTCCTACTTCACCTCACAGGAACATGCTGATTCATCAGGACACAACCTCTATCCATTATTAGTTCTTCTTCCTCTCCCTTTTTTTGTTCTATAATCTCTCTCCTTTCAAGATACTTTGCATGTTGCCATCAGATTTGCCTTCCTAAAATGTTCCTTCTACCATGGGACCTCCACTGCTTCCACAGAGAGTCTCGTCTCTTTTTTTTTTTTTAAGATTTTATTTATTTGTTGGACAGAGAGAGAGATGGTGAAAGAGGGAATACAAGCAGGGGGAGTGGGAGAGGGAGAAGCAGGCTTCCCGCTGAGCTGGGAGCCCAATGCAGGGCTCAGTCCCAGGATCCTGGGATCATGACCTGAGCAGAAGGCAGATGCTTAACAACTGAACCACCCAGGTACCCTGAGAGTCTTGTCTTAAAGACACCCTATAGGGGCGCCTGGGTGGTTCAGTCGTTATGCTTCTGCCTTGGGTTCAGGTCATGATCCCAGAGTCCTGGAATCAAACCCCTGCATCAGGCTCCCTACTCAGTGGGAACCCGGCTTCTACCTCTTCCACTGCCCCCCCATGTTTGTGTTCCCTCTCTCACTGTGTCACTGTCAAATAAATAAAATCTTAAAAAAAAAAAAGCACCAGCAAAATGTGAAAAAACAAACAAACAAAAACACCTACAGGCTGCCTTCATCCACCAAATTAATGACTTCTGACTTACTGCTACTTTGTCTGGTATCAGTTCAGTTCTTCTGTTGAATCTCCAGCATTCTTCTGATCACCTCCAGGTACATCTACCACAGGCCCCACTATTTTGTGGATCTTCCTGCTCCTTGGACATTAAGCCCTTCTCCACACTTTTTCAGTCCTATCCACTTTTCAGGATGGTGCCCAAGTACCTGACACCTTAACACAGCCTTCTATGTGCCTTGACCACCTCAGAGGTTTCTTTTGTGAACCCCATAAACAATTATAAAGGGCAGATCTCTGGCTTACATGATTTTATCTCCCCAACTATGTCTCAAGTGCCTGTGGGGTAGATTCAGAATCATATACCTTTAACACAGCTCACTGGTTTTTTTACTGTATTGTTGTTTGATTTGTTAGGTGTTGATTTTTGTGTTTTAATTGAACACTCTTCCTTTCCTCCTTCTCTACATCCCCTCTCACATTATATATCTGTGGCTGGTGATAATGTGGTCTCCTGTCACAACAAAACTTTTTATTTATTGAAATGAGCTCTTACGTGTTTTTACTATCAACATATATTTTCTTAATAGTTCCTCCTTGGAGTCATATTAAGTTAATGGAACTTCAAAATTAAGATTATGGATAAATAGCAGTATAGCTAAAGTCAAATCTATTTATATAACAAGTTTGGCTCTATAATCATTTTGTTTCTGCTGTAAGATTTAGAATAGTATTTAACAATGGAGAATGAAATAAGTACATTGATTATGATAAGAAAACATTGATTCCAACCCCCTCCTACACCCCCCCCCAAAACTGAGAGAATTCTGGAAAATTCTCTAAAGGATATAGAACTATAAGCCATTGAAGACACATCGCTGAAGTAACTAAGCCCAAGGCATAATTACTTTAGCTTCTGGTCATAATGAGAAAATACTGGAACTGCCTAGAATGATGAATGCTACCTGAGAATGAATGATGGATGTTTACCTGAGAAACAAAGGAATAGGTGACTTAAAGCTGCTGGTCAGATTGTCAGGCAGTGGTATCTGAGTAGACTTGTGTGAGTTGAGTCACAGAAGACCCAAATCTGGATTAATTAGACAATTATGGAAAAGGAGGCTTGTTGGAATGAAAAAAATTACTTAAAAAAATAAACTTACAGCTGGCTATAAATAGAGAGAGAAGATTAAAATGAGGAAGTATAGTTAAACCTATGAATGCCGGATCAAATTAAGTAGAAACATATTTTATGAGGTAGCAACAGTACAGAAAGTGTCTCATTTCATTTGCAACATACTCAGATTCCTAATTATGATAGAATTCTGTTGGACTTGCATGTGCCTGGGATGGCCCCTCCATTAAAACTGGATGTCTGGAGTATGTGATCAGGAGAAAAGGAGTATATTCTGATGGCCACAGTGTAGAGGAGTAGGGCAAGGGTGTGATTGAGATTTGGGCAACATAATGGAGGGAGATGGGCAGATGGAAGGAATGGGTTTTTCATACATGGGAACCTAAAACATACAAATGTAGTTGGTGTCTCCTATAAAATAATTCTGAGCAAATGAAACAAAAAAGAAATAGATATATGAAAATTGGGCTTACACTGCCCATATACCAAAAACTTCCCTTTTAAAAGCAAACAGTTTCTCTTTTTATTGTGACAAAATATACAGAATATAAAATTGTTTTGGGGCACCTGAGTGGCTCAGTCGGTTAAGTGTCTGACTCTTGATTTCAGCTCAGGTCATGATCTCAGGGTCGTGAAATCAAGCCCCATGCTGGGCTCTGCACTGAGTGTGAAGCCTGCTTAAAATTCTCTCTCTCCCTCTCTCCGCCCCTCCCCACCCCACTCATGCTCTAGTTCTCTCTCTTTAAAAAAAAAAAATTAACTGTTTTCAACCATGTTAAGTGTACAATTCATTGGCATTTAGTCTATTCATAATGTTGTGCAGTCATCTCCACTGTCCATTTCCAGAATATTTTCATCGTCCCAAGCAGAAACTCTGAGCCCATTAAATAATAGGTCTCTTTTCTCTCATTCCCCCAGCCCCTAGCAATCTTTATTCTACTTTCTGTCTCTATGAATTTGCCCATTCCAGGTGCCTCACAATGAAATCATGCAATATTTGTTCTTCGTGCCTGGCTTATTTCATGTACCATGTTTTCAGTATTTAATCTTTTGTAGCATGTATCAGAATTCCATTCATTTTTAACACTAAATATTCCATTGCATGTATGTATCACACTTTGTTCATTCACCTACTGATAGATACTTGGGTTGCTTCCATCTTTTGGCTATTATAAATAGTGCTGCAATGAACACGGATGTACAAATATCTGTTTGAGTCCCTACTTTCAGTTTTTTTGGATATATTCCCCGAAGTAGAATTACTGGATCATATGGTAATTCTGTGTTTAGCTTGTAGAGGAATTGCCAAACTGTTTTCCACAGTGGTACCAACACTCTCACCAACAATGCACAAGGGTTCCAACTTCTCCACACCCTGGCCAAAACTTGGTATTTTCCATTTTTTTTAAATAATATCACCTAATGGTGATAAATGATGTAATTTCTACACAATATGAATGATATAATTCCTATCGATATGGAAAGTGGTGTAAAGATACATTCGTTAGTGAAAAACGCCAAGTTCCAAATCATGCGCATATATATATGTATATATATTAATATAGTCAAAATGCCCACATGGTCTCCAAGATCTTCCATAATTTGGCCTATCTCCATCCCCAAATAACCCACAGATAAGCATTTCTCATTAGGAGGGAGGATATGACCTATCTTTCAAGTATTTATGTATTTACTCTGCCTTATATGCTCTGTGCTCTAGCTCAGCTGTGAAAAAGTTTTTTCCACTCTGTCACCTAGAAGGTTATAACACATTTTCATTGATGCCCTTTGCTTTCTCCCCTTGAGTGGGAACACCAGATGGACACAGTGGAGGTGTAGAGGAAGAATGAGAGGGTACAGAGGTTATGCATGATTTCAGAAGTACCCAGGTGATGCTGGTGCATCTGTCTACACCTGAGTAGTCACTGCTATAGCCATCATTTCCTGTAATCAATTAAATAATCAGGTAATCTCCATGCTGTTTATTAATAAATGCCTGTCATGTGTCCTTTTTTTGTAGCTAATTTAATAGAAGAGTATTATCTGTGCATTGGTAGAACTCACAGTCCAAAGCACAGAAAGTTGAATAGCACAATATGACAACATATAATTAGGTATTGGAATAATACAGTACAAACTACAAGTACTACAGGAATTATGATGAAGGAATATGAATAAAGATTTGAGGAATGCTTCAGAACAGTTAAGAATTGAGTAGGACCTTGAAAGATATGAAAGATTTATTTAAGCAAAAGGGAAAGATGAGCCTTCTGGTAGTAATGAAAACCATGAACACACAGACAAAGAAATGGTGATATATGAAAGGGGTGCTTATAGGACTTAGACGATGAATTTAACAGAACCTAAACCAATACACTAGGAAGCTGTGGGAAATACGTAACAGGAAGTCAGTTTATTTTAAGTACTTTTGCAAGAAATAGGACATTTTAACTGGTAGGACATAGGGGCATGTTACATCTCCAGTTTGCCTAAAATAACACTATTCAAAAGAGCAGACACCAGTCTACTTTGTTTCTTGTAGGTTTAGTCAGTAAAACCAATTGCCATTGGAAGGAAAGATTATCCAATGAGAATAATGAAGGTAGTATTTATGACATCTTGATTTTTTTTGTGGGGTTTGTTCATTTTTGAAGTAGGAGGTATCCATTCTGAGAGTCTGATGGCCCAGGTTCTAAACATAAATCTTTCTTTTTTTTTTTTTTAAAGATTTTATTTATTTATTTGACACAGAGCCAGAGAGAGATTACAAGTAGGCAGAGAGGCAGGCAGAGAGAGAGAGGAGGAAGCAGGCTCCCCGCTGAGCAGGGAGCCCGATGTGGGCCTGGATCCCAGGACGCTGAGATCATGACTTGAGCCGAAAGCAGAGGTTTTAACCCACTGAGCCATCCAGGCGCCCTGAACATAAATCTTTCACTCTAGTTGAATCACTTAAGAAAAAAATCTTTTTAAAGATTTGATTTATTTATTTGAGAGAGAGAGAGAGAGAGAGAGAGAGAGAGAGAGAGAGAGAGAGAGAGAGAGAGAGAATGAGCAGGGGGAGAGGTAGAAGGAGAGGGAGAGGGAGAATTAGGCTCCATGCACAGGGCTCGATCCCAGGACCCTGAGATCTTGACCTGAGCCAAAGGCAGATGCTTAACTGACTAAACCAACTGACTGAGTCACCCAGGCACCCCAAGAAAGTTTTGAATGTATACTGCTCCTAAGCAGTAAATAAAATCTTATTCCAGGATCCAAAGCTAATTGAAAATGTGTGTAATAATGCTTTGCCTTTTCTCTTCATGAAAGAACAACCACATTAGACACAGATTTAGAGAAACACCATTTTTCTAGAATTTCAGAAATATATTTTATTCACTCAAGAGGGAAAGTAGAAATCCAGTCCTGGGGGAAAAATGCTAATCATAAAACTATTAGATACAGCTGCCTCACCTTCTCCCTAAAGTCATTTTATTTGGCAATAATAATATAATTTGAGGAGTGCTGTTAAGGAACCCCAGTTACAGAAAAACTGGTTCCTGGGAGAAGAAAAGGCCCAATGAAGACTTCCCCACACAGAGGTGTATCGTCCTTCCCATCCACCTCAGGTTGACTGGAAGGGAATTAACAATGAGAATGCATATCAATCAGCCCTTGACCTTGAACCTGAAAGGAGAATTCTGATAGCAGTCTACAGTACCCAGCCATAGAAATAAGATGCTACTCTTCAAATATGGGCAAACATATGAAGAATTTCTGTAACATAAAAGCCATAGAAATAACATTCAAGATATGTTGGAAAAAACTTTCAAGTTTTATTTATTTCTTACGCCACATGTTGGTGCTAGAGCCCCAGGCTCCCCCCACCTCAAAGTTCATATCTAAATATATAGCATTGCATATATATTTATGTATAACATTAAAATTAATTATATCTTAAATAACAGTTGATCACACTATGCTCTTCCTGAAGGTTTTCGTACTTAAACATACATTGTATAAAACAATTTTTTGATTTTTTGGAATTTAATGAAAAACATTTTGCCAGTCCCCCTGCCCACCTCCCCTCTGGCAAGCACCCATTTGTTCTCTATATGTATGGGTTTGTTTCTGCTTTGTTTTGTTTTTTAGATTTCATGTGTAATTGAAAGCATATGGTATTCTCTTTATCTGACTTATTTCACTTAGCATAATACCCTCTAGATCCATCCATACTGTTGCAAATGGCAAGATCTCATTCTTTTTGTGGCTGAGTAATATTCCATTGTGTATATACCACATCTTCTTTATCCCTTAATCTATCAGTAGACACTTAAGTTTCTTTTATATTTTGACTATTGTAAGTGATACTGCCATAAACATAGGAGAGTGCATATCTTTTCAAATTAGTATTTTCATTTTCTCTAGGTAAATACTCTGTAGTGGAATTACTGGATTATATGGTATTTCTATTATTAACTTCTTGAGGAATCTCCATACTTTTTCCACAGTGGCTGCACCAATTTACATTCCCACCAACAGTACATGAGGGGTCCCTTTTCTTCACATCCTTATCAATACCTGTTATTTTTTACCTTTTTGATTTTAGCCATCCTGACAGGTGTAATATGGTATCTCATTGTGGTCTTGATTGCATTTCCCTGATGATGAGTGATGTTGAGCATCTTTTCATTGGTCTGTTGGCTATCTGTATATGTCTTCTTTGGAAAAACATCCATTCAGGCTCTCTGTTCATTTTTTAGTCATTTTTCATTAAAATTTAATTTTCAAATTTTTAATTTCTTTTTTTTAATGTCAAGTCATAGAAGTCCTTTACATATTTTGGATTTTATTCTTTTATTGGATATATCATTTACAAGCACCTCTTCCCATTTAGTAGTTTCCTTTTTTATTTTGTTGATGGTTTCTTTTGCTGTGCAAGTTTCTTATTTTGGTGTACTCTCAATACTTTATTTTTGCTTTTGTTTCTTTTGCCTGAGGGGGCTACCTAGAAAAATGTTGCTAGGGCTAATGCTAAAGAGATTACTGCCCATGTTTTCTACTATGAGTTTTATTGTTTCAGGTCTCATATTTAGGTCTTTAATCTATTTTAAGTTTATTTTTGTGTATGGTATAAAAAAAAGTGGTGCAGTTACATTTTTTTTGCATGTAGCTGTCCAGTTTTCCCAACACCATTTATTAAAGAGACTGTCTTTTCGCCATTGTAGATTCTTGCCTCCTTTGTCACAGGTGTGGGTTTATTTCTGAGTTTTGTATTCTGTTCCTTTGATCCATGTGTCTGTTTTTGTGCTTGCATCATGCTGTTTTGATCATTAGAGATTTGTAGTATATCTTAAAATTTGGGATTGTGATAGCTCCAGCTTTGTTCTTCTTTCTCAAGATTGTTTTAGCTATTTGAGGTCTTTTCTGGTTCCATACAAATTTTAGGATTATTCATTGTAGTCCTGTGAAAAGAACTACTGGTATTTTTTTTAAGATTTATGTATTTATGGGGCACCTGGATAACTCAGTGGGTTAAGCTGTAGGTTTTGGCTCAGGTCTAATCTCACAGTAGTGAAATTGAGCCCCACAAAGGGCTCTGCGTGGAGTTTGCATGGAGTTTCTCTCTCCTTCTCCCTCTGCCCCTCCCCCTCATGCACGCACTCTCTCTCTCTCTCTCTCTCTCTCTCTCTCTCTGAGATAAATAAATAGATAAATAAATAATAAATAAGTTATTTGAGAGTGAGAGCGCAAGAAAGAGCACGTGCTTGCAATGAGCAGGGGGAAGAGCAGAGGGAGAAAATCTCAAGCGTGCCCCACTGAGAGCAGATCTGACAACCCTGAGATCATGATCTGAGCCCAAACCAAGAGTCAGATGCCCAAAAAACTGAGCCACCCAAAATACCCTCCTGGTGTTTTGATAGGGATTGCATTGAATCTGTAGATTGCTTTGGATAGTATAGACATTTTAACAATATTAATTCTTTCAGTCCATGAGCATGGTTTATCTTTCATTTGGTTGTGTCGTTTTCAATTTCTTTCATCAATGTTTTATCATTTTCAGAGGACAGATCTTTCATTTCTTTGGTTAAGTTTATTCCTAGGTACTTTATTCTTTTTGGTGCCATTTTAAATGGAATTATTCTCTTAATTTCTTTTTCTGCTACTCCCTTATTAGTGTATAGGAATGCAACAGATGTCTGTGTTAATTTTGCATCCTGCAACTTTACTGAATTCATTTATTACTTTTTTTTTTAAGTAAGCTCCATGCCCAACATAGGGCTTGAACTCATGACCTTTAGATCAAGAGTCACATGTTGTACTGACTAAGCTAATCAGATGCCCCCATTTATTACTTTTAATAATTTTTTGTGGGTTCTTAGGGTTTTCTGTGTATAGTATCATGTCATCTGCAAACAGTGACAGTTTTACTTCTTCCTTTCCAATTTGGATGCCTTTTCTTTCTTTTTCTTGTCTGATTGAACTAGGCTAGGACTTCCAATACTGTGTTGAATTAAAGTGGCTAGAGTAGACATCCTTATCTTGTTCCTGACTTTAGAGGAAAAGCTTTCAGTTTTTCACCATTGAGTATGATGTTAGCTGTGGGTTTGTCACATATAAATGAGATATATTCACTCTAAAACCACTTTGTTGAGAGTAAAACAATTTTAAATAAAAAAACCAAAACAAAACAGCAATATGTGTATTGTGGGAACATTTCCAGATCAGTAAATCAGTAGATGTTATTATTTTAACAGCTGCCTTATATTTTATTATGTGGTTTGTGCTATGACATGTTCATCTCCATCTTTTGCTACTACCAACACTGTAACACATATTCTTTTGCTTATTTGTATGAATTTTTCTATCAGATAAATGTTAGGAAGAGGGACTATGGGTAATGAGATATACATTTACGTATTTTGATAGATACTGCCAATTGATCGCCACATAGATGTTAACCTACAATCTACCTAGGAGTGTAAAACTGATTATTTTCCCGTACTTTTGTCAAACCAGGTAGCTACTAAATAAAATTTGCCAATCTGGCTTAAAAATAATTTCTCTTATTTTAATTTGATTTTAACATTTTTATTTTTACTTTTTCTCAAGCTGTAGTGTTACTGGCCTTTGTTTCATAGTCGAGCCTACTGTGCCCATTTCTAGTCAAGTCCTTGGCCTAAAATGTGCTTTCCCAAGTTTTTTATGGCTGATTCATAGATGTTTCTCCTAAAAAAGTTTTTGGCATTTCCCTCTTAAAATTCCTCACCACCCCTACCCTGATGAGTACTCTCTACCCTTTTAATTTCCTTTATTTTCTTAGAAATGCCTGAACTGATGTTATTTGTCAGTTTGTCCTTTCCTGTTAGAATATGTGCTTCTGGAATAGGGCCTAGACTTAACTTCACTTTTATCAAATATATAATTATCTTCCTCAATATCATTTATTGAATAATCCATCATTTCTCCTCCTTTTTGAAATGCTAACTTTTTCATCCACTGAATTTTCCTGAATTCCTGAGGCTGTTTCTTAATTTGCTTCTCTTTCCCACTGGTCAGATAGGTATTCTGCAACAGAACTATATTTTTCAGTTTATTGCACATTTTAATATCTTTTGACATCTGATGGAGAGAGTCTTCCTTCATAAGTTTTCTTATACAAAATATTTTTGTATAAATATATAAACCTCCTGCATCTATATTTAAAAATACCTTTTAATAACACTGTTAATAAGACAGTAAAAGAGAAAAACACAGGATAAAGTACACATCTGTTTTGTAAAAAAAGTTACAAGTAGAATTTAGAATTAAATCTGCACTTCCCAAGTTGTGGAAAGGAATCAGAATGTGGGAGGTAAAATATAATTTATTTTGCAAAGGGTAGAAAATCAAGGATATGTATTAAGTACAAAAAATAAAAGAAGAAAACTGATGTAAACTAAACCATTTGGCTAATACAGTTATAAGACAGTTATCTGACTTATTAGATTATTACTTTCAGATTAGGTAAAAAGTAAAATAAGAAAAAGAAAGAAAGCTTTGACAATATACTTACCTAAACAAGGAGATTCAGAATATATAGATAGAAAAGCAAGCAGGGAAGGAAGGAAGAAATTCTGTTTGTGGGTAGAATATAAAAAGCAAGAAATTGTCTGAATCTTATTCTAAGATCTCCCAAAAAGAAAACTCAAAATAAATAGCAAACATTAAAACAGAAAACAAGCAGCTACATGAAAATTTATAAAATATTTGTCTGAACAATTCTTCAAATAATGCAGTCTTAAGATTTTGAGGAAAATAAAATAATGAAGCTAAAAATAAAAAGATTAATAATTAAGAAGGCAGAAAGAGAGTGGAATTAATATGATTGTTTAGCTTTTTAGAAAAACAAATAACAAAGATAAAATGCTCACTAACATAAGCAATAAAAAAGGACATGTATAGTCAAATTAGTAAAAGAAATAAGAGTAGATGCACAGATAGGTGAGGTGGAAATCGTATTAAGAAAAGCATATGTAATTATATTTGAATATATGGAGAACATTAATAATTTTCAGAAAATTTGATTATAGTAAACTCAGGAAGAAGTAGAAAACCTCAGTAGTTAAAATTCATTTTAAAAATTTAAAAACCATGCAATGATTATTTTTAAATGTTACTTGACCTAATTAAATATTTCAATAAGTGACTCTTTTCTTTCATTGAAAAAATAGCTCCTCTGTGTTATTAGAAAGTGAAAAGTCTCTTAATTTTAAAATTATAGTATAACATTGACCTTCAACCAGAGAAATGAAAAAAAAAAGAAAACTATAAATGAAATTCACTTCTACATATAGGCATACTACATTCTACATATGTACATACTATACATATAGGCACAAATGATAAATAACCTAAGTTTAATATTAGGCAAAAAGTGTTTAGTGAAATAAAAATAAAATGTTTCCTAAATATGATATATAATATTTGTCTCAAGCCAAGGCCAAAATATACACAATGATGTCTCTCCCTCCTTGCTCTACCTGAAATAGACATCTTTGTTACTTTCCTTCATGCTGTCTTACTTTTTATCATATTCCATATATGTTTTCTTTATTTACTTATGTATCTATCTGTTCATTAGGAGTTCAGCTCCATGAGGTCTAGGTATTTAGAAGGAACCAGCAAAATCTTAATGACGAGGCAGGCTTTACTCTTGATTACTTTTGTTGAAGAAGCTTCTGGATGTAGGTGATCACCCACGGGAGGGACGTCCACACCACATGGACTGTATGCCAGAGATTATCCAGTATCCTCTTTGCTCCAAGGGGTCATTCCCCACAGCAGGGGTGATGGAGGACAGCAACCATTCCCTCAGGGAAACTGTTTGTTCCCTAACTCCCTCTTTTCTACCTTTTTCTGACTCTTTTGATTTAAGAGAATCCTTTGTTCTTTTTTTTTTTAAGATTTTATTTCTTTATTTGACAGAGAGAGACTACAAGTAGGCAGAGAGGCAGGCAGAGAGAGAGAGGGGAAAGCAGGCTCTCTGCGGAGCAGAGAGCCCGATGTGGAGCTTGATCCCAGGACCCTGAGATCATGACCTGAGCCGAAGGCAGAGGCTTAACCCACTGAGCCACCCAGGCACCCAAGAATCCTTTCTTCTGACTTTGAATTTCACTTGAACCCTGTGCTCCTGGAAAACAGCATAGGTTAAGAAATCCCCACACACACACACACTTTTGGATTCTGGAGACAACTAACTGCAAAGAAGCACTTTGACATGACCGTGACAGAGATAATGACTCCCAGATGCCCCCCTCCTTGTTTATTTATGACAAGGACAGACATAGACACTCCAAATTCCCATTCTTTGTCTTATAAATGATTAGCTGAACTGTTTTGTCCCCACTGACCAATTGAAATAAAATGTTTATTAGCCAAACTTCTGTTAAAACTCTTTCCTTCCCCCCAGATCCCTGAGCCTACCCTGAGCCTGAGCCAGAGCGAGAGTACAGTCCAGACTTAAACTTCATCCTCCTCCTTAGACCATCCTTAGGGCAAAATGTTCTCTCATCGTACCACATCTTTCATCTCACCACCACACATTCCCTTTGTTTTGGCCTTGTTTTCTCCTCCCTATAAATGAAAAAGTCTTTTGGTCTCATACTAGAGATGCTTGCAGATCTTATGGTGAGAGAATTCTTTCTACTCCAATAATCCCTCTCTCCTTACTGTGAGAGTCTCTTTCCCTGCCTTGTGATAATACTTTCAAAGTGTCTCCTCTACCAACTCTGAATTTGTTTTCTATTTGACACTTCCCTATTCCTCCCTCAAGAGCACTTGCTTCCATTGGCCTTCTTCTTAAACCCTTTCTTTCCTCTTTCACCATAGATTTCACTGTTCCTTAGAATCCAGATCCCAGATCATTAATGATTCATATAGCAAAGGGAGTTGGCATTACCTTCTCTTCCTGCAGTGTGAAAGAAAATATGTTGAGTCTATCTTTCTGGAATAGCAATGAAAAATAATAAAAAGAGTGATTTTTCTTGTTTTGTTTTTACTAAAATATGTGTCTGTATATTTACTCTAGCTTTCATGTATCAAAATCTTTCATACGGGAAGGGGGAAAAGAAAAAAAAAGGAGAGGGAGACAAACTGTAAGAGACTCTTAACTCTAGGAAACAAACTGAGGGTTGCTGGAGGGGAAGTGGGTGGGGGGATGGAGGAACTGGGTGATGGGCATTTAGGAGGGCACTTGATGGAATGAGCCTGGGGTATTGTATGCAACTGATGAATCACTAAACTACCTCTGAAACTAATAATACACTATATGTTAAATTAATTAATTTTAAATAAAAGAAAAAGAAAACAATGGAGAGGTAAACAAGCCATAAGAGACTCTTAATGATAGAGAACAAACTGAGGGTTGATGGAGGGAGGTGGGTAGGGGATGCACTAGATGGGTGATGGGTAGTAAAGAGGACACTTGTAGTAATGGGTGTTTTATGGAAGTGACGAATCACTGAATTCTACTGTAGAAACCAATATTGCACTGTATGTTAACTAACAACAACAAAAAAAAGCTTTCGAAATAGACATTCTCTTTAATTCAACAATACTGGTTATAGAAGTTGTTTCTAAGGTAACAATATAAATATAATCCAAAATTTGGGGGTACCTGGGTGGCTCAGTCAGTTAAGTGTCTGCCTTTGGCTCAAGTCATGATCCCAGAGGCCTGGGATCTAGTCCCGCATCGGACTCCCTGATCAGTAGGAAGCCTGCTTCTCCCTCTCCCACTCTCTCTGCTTGTGTTCCCTCTCTTGCTGTATCTCTCTGTCAAATAAATAAATAAATAATAAATATAACCAAAATTTGTTTGAAACATGCATGTTCCTGGGTGACTCAGTTAAGTGTCCGACTCTTGGTTTTGGCTCAAATCATGATCTCAATGTCGTGAGACTGAACCTCACATCGGGGCTCTGCTCTCAGTGGGGAGTCTGCTGGAGATCCTCCCCCTCTGCCTCTCCACCACTCTCTCTCTCTGTCTCTCTCTCTCTCTAATAAATAGATCTTTTAAAAAACATGCATATACTTGTAATGTTATTTATAACAATGAGGAAAAGTAACAAAACTAAAATCCAACCAAAAAAAATCGGCACATTCATAGACTGGAACAATTTTTAGTATTTTATTTTAGTACTTTATTTCAGTATTTTATGGCATAAGAAAATATCTGTAAGGGGTGCCTCAACACAACAGCTCAGTAGGTTAAGCTCCCAACTCTTGATTTCAGCTCAGGTCATGATCTCAGGGTCGTGAGATCGAGCGCCATGTTGTACTTCGTGCTGGACATGGAATCTGCTTGAGTTTCTCTCTTTCCCTCTTGCCTCTGATCCTTCTCCCTCCCCTCTAAAAGAAAGAAAAGGAAGGAAGGAAGGAAGGAAGGAAGGAAGGAAAAGAAAGAAAAGAAAGAAAGAAAGAAAGAAAGAGAAAGAAAGAAAGAAAGAAAGAAAGAAAGAAAGAAAGAAAGAAAGAAAGAAAGAAAAGAAAATACCTGTGATATATACATTAAAATATAAAGGGTTATATTAGTTTTAGGAAAATTATTATATATACATAACTTGCATTTTTATATTTAGTATTTATCCATATTTTTCACATTAAAAAAGTACATTTTACATTTTAAAACTTTTTTTTTGGTTTGTTTTTGCTAAACTTCTGGTAAACATGCAAGAGTTAGCTGTCTGTCTCCTGTATCATCCACCCACAAAACATAGCTTCTTCCCTTGTCTCATATAAGAAAAGTCATTTTCTCTCCCTGCCTCTATTCTGAGTTATCTCCAAGAAGCTCCTAGTTGCTGTGAGTGTAGCTGACCATTACCCATGGTAATGGGCAATGAGGAACCATTACAGATTCTTAAAATTATGTGAGGAAGGTTTTAGGTTTCTAGCCACATGGATGGAAGAGGTAGAGGCATAAAAGGCCTTACTAGTAACATATGGCTTTGTACGCATTTAAATTCATTTGGTCAATCCTAGAGTTGTTAAATCCTCTTCTTTACAGAATAGAACCTGAGCCTCTGATAGCTTCACTTTTCAGAAAGAGTTACCTAAGCAGTTCTACCTTGTTCTCTTGGTAGTTCCAGAATAGGTATAAATCTGTTCCTATCTACTAGAAATACAATACTAAATTTGATATATTACAAAGGTGGTATTGCAATACTAAAAAACAAAACAAAAAAAGCACAAGATGACTTGATTCCTTTCCTACTGAGGTTTGCAATCTACTAGGGAGGCTGGCACATTAATAGTAAGATAATATTAAGACAATACAATATGAAATGTCTAATCCTCTATGGCAGTGCTCTCCAGTAGGAATATGATATAAGCCACATGTATCATTTTAAATTTTCTGGTAGTCACATTTAAAAAGTAAAAAGAAACAAGTAAGATTAATTCTAATATATTTTCTTTAACCCAATATTTTCAAAAGGTTGTTCAAAATATTATAATTTTGATATTACAGTCTATATAAAAATGATTAATAAGACATTTTATACCTTTTTAAAAAATTGTAAGCTGTACACCAAATGTAGAGCTTAAACTCATGACTCCCAAAGTCAAGAGTCACATGTTCTACTAACTGAGCCATCCAGGTACCCCTATTTTACATTCTTAATACTGAATCTTAGGTCTGTATTTTATGCTTGTAGCGCATCTTGATTTGGACTAGCCATAACACAAATGCTCAGTAGCAACATGTGACTAATGTATTAGAATAGGTCTATACTATGGTTACAACTGAAACTCAAATAAAAGGGCTAGAGAGAGTTATTTTGAAGTTGGGATGCTGAAAAATTCTCTTGAGGGACATGGTATTTCAGCAGTGTCTGCAGGTATGGGGTAAGATAGTAGGAAAAACATAGAAGGCAGAACATGGACAAAATAGAAAGGAGATAAAAATGCAGTCTGTCTGTTGTGGCTGAAATGGGGAGTTTGTAGAGTCCAGGAAGAAAGAGGAAAAGCTGGGCTAGATTATAGAACATGAACATCAAACTGATGATTTGTGATGGTATTCACATGCATGCAGCGATAGTTTATTGAGGGTATTTTCAAGTGAGCCCTTTGAGTGTGGTGTGTGGCCTGGACAGAAAATCACACAAACAGTGGGAAAACCAATGAGTGACAGTTTTAGCAATGGCAGCTCAAGGAAATGAGGGCCCCAAATAGACATTCAGAGTGAGAATGGAGGTAGCAGATGTGGGGACGTCATAGAAGTTGACTTGGCAGAATGTGTTTCATGACAAGGTAGAATGGGAAGAAGAGTCCCAGATGCTCCTAGGTCAAGGACTGAGCCAGGGAGCTGGAGGTTAGTCTATTCCCAAGACAGCAAACATAAGCAAAGGAACAGGGGTAAACAAGAAGTTGAGAATTCTGTTTTTAAATGTAACTTGATTTCATGGTATGTATCCAAAGAAACCTAAGGTGTTATCTAGTAAAGCCACAAAGGACACTGGAAAAACAAACAAACAAACAAAACATTTAGTCCAAACTCTTACTTGAGATGAGGAAACTTAGACCAATACATCAGTTTGGTGACTTGGAGAAGGAACTGAATTCACAGTAGAAGGTCTTATGTTTGAATTCATGTCCATCAAAATCAGAGGAGACACAACATGGCATGGCTTCTTGTAAAAGTCCGTATCGAGATTCTCACACAACTGAATCCTAGTAGGAAAATCAGATCCTAATACATCGAGTCCCCAAAATACCATTGTTTATTTTGAAGATCAGGCAGCAGCTAATGTAAAATCTGTCCTGCTCCCTCCTTCCTTCCTATCTCCCTCCCTCCCTCCCTCCCTCCCTTCCTTCCTTCCTTCCTTCCTTCCTTCCTTCCTTCCTTCCTTCCTCCCTCCCTTCCATTCTTTACCTCTTCCCTTTCTTCTCTTTCTTAAATCATTGGCCCCTTTTCTAGCTTCTTCCAGCTCTTCCTCCTTATCTAAAGAATAAACTTTTTTCTCTGAAGAAAGCCAGTCCCTAGCAGACTCTTTTTAGAGTTTCTATCAGCTGCCTATGACCTAGTTAACCACTGATTTCCAACTGAGGCAAGTTTAGTGAAAGTCCCGCAGGCCCTCTCAGAGGGAAGCTCGCGTTCAGTTTGTGGTGTCTGAAGAGCTGTGAGCAGGTGCCCAGGGTCTCGGCGTCTGCCTCAGGATGGGTAATTTATGAGTCCCCAGCAAGTCAGCGAGAGGAGGAGAGATCCCGGATAGGGGACCCTGCTAATTGGTCCTTTCAGTTCCTGGCAGGCACTACTGGTGGGAAACTCCCTGGGCTCAGACTTCTTATGTCCTTTTCAAAAGGTAGAGAGACAGCTTAGGTCGACAAATTAAAAAAGAAAACAAGTGGGAAAAGCCCCCAGCTCTAGGGAGAGGTTGTCATTGGCTTCACCCAGCCGCATGGCCATCTCCTTACTACGGAGGAGCAATGAGCCTGATACAGGCTTTTGTTTTGTGCAAGCTAAAAGAGAGAACACATTCCCTGCTATAGACAGAGGAGTGAGGCCAACTGATTCAGACTCACATGTATCTGATTTACAAGTTCAGCAGCTATTTGGAACTTAGGTGAAGTATGGTACAGCCCAGAGAGGGTAGTCGCCAGGCCTCAATTCAACTGTGATCTGCAGTTTAGGGGTCCACACAAGGAGCAAGAGTTAAGGATACTCAGGTCACCACAGGGAACTTTATGAAGAGGTGGCAGAAACTTAAAGAGAACTAATAACACATTGTTTTTCTGTCCTGCCTGCTTCGAGCATCTAGCAGTAAAATAATGGGAACGGACTTCATCCCCCTTACACTGCTAATTGCTGTTTTCTTGCCCACTTTCCACCAGTACCTACTTATGTTGTTTACATGGCCCAGTTAATGAGTACAAAAATGATGCGGGCTGGGGCAGGTGACGAGTGGGTGGATGTCCTTGGGGAATGATTCATGTGCTTTGCGCCTGTAATTGGCCTTTGGCTCCAAGAACCATTGAAGAAGCAGTTAGTTTTGGTGGAAACCAAGGGGTTACTGGACTAGCACTCCCTCCTGGAGTTTGAAATAGAGGGTGTTAAAAGAAATACAGTCACGGTTATAACAACAGGTGGAAATAATTTCCTTCAAAGCCTTTCAAAACCACATTGGCTAGGGAGGATAAGAAAAAAGATTGGATATTTGCATTGACTGGGCCTATGAGATCTACTTAGAGTATTGGATTGGACCAAAAGGTAAGTCCCTTTGTAGAAGTTATTTTCTTTGTGGTAGCATTATGATCAAGCACTGCTTGACACAGTGTTGGTGATGAGTTATAAGCAATTAAATTTGACCACGATACTGAACTTCATCTCTTTAACTTCATCTGACATTATGATTATCTATGTTATTTTTAATTTTTTTTGGATTTATCATCTGATGTCTTCTTCACAACAAAACTGAGAATAATATTAATAGCTATAACACCTCATATTTATTGAATATCTACAGTGTGCCAAGCATAATGCTAACAAATTAATACTTTTACCTATAAAAGCCCTAAGACTAATAGGTATAAATTAGATTTTAGCCTGCTTTTTGAGAGAAGATTTATAAAAATATGCCTGAAAGGACTTAGATTCTCAACTTAAGCTTTGATTACTTTAACCAGCTGTGTGACTGTGAGCTAGCTACATAATATATCTGGGCCTCGGTTTCCTCCTCACAGACAACGACGCGTATTCCCATGACCCGTCAGAGTACAGAATAAGCTTTCACATGTGCTATTCCATTTTCTCTCCCCAACTGTGTGAAAGAAGTATCCATTTCATAGATGAAGAAACGGAGGCCTAGAGAGAATAAAGAAATTGCTCACAGTCACAGAACCAGAAAACCTAAACGCTTGGATTCGAATTCCTGGTTTTTAATGCCAGATGCTATTAAATTATCTGCTTCATCTTGCCCCTTCAGTAGCATCGCAAAGGCAAACACATTACCTTTTCACCTCTTGATTTGTGGTGACATGAAGAATAATTTCACTTTTGTCAGGACCACAAATAGTGAGGTAGTTTGCTTTTGAGAGCATGGGCTTTGGAGTGCTCCACTGGATTAAAAACTGTAGCTCCTGTGTTTCTGCCTGAGTCCAGTCTCTTAAACCCTCAGCTTCTGTGTCTACTTCTGCATGTGATAGTTATAGTGGGGTCTCTGGCACAGTATCATGGGGCAGGGGGGATTAAATCTGAGGCCTTAACACAGTGTCTAGCATTATTAAAGTATTTCATCAATATTAGTTATTATTCTTATGACACAGAGAAGGGTCTTAGCTGCCTAGCCACATGGAGTCTGCCTGCTTTGGAAATATGACTCAACACTCACTTCAGGGCAGGAAGAAGAGCTATAAAGGAGCTCCAGGGACTACAGTTCCATAGGAGGGGAAATCCATTCTTTTTTTTTTTTTTTAAAGATTTTATTTATTTATTTCACAGAGGGAGAGAGATCACAGGAGGCAGAGAGGCAGGCAGAGAGGGGGGGGGAAGCAGGCTCCCTGCTGAGCAGGGAGCCCGATGCGGGCCTCGATCCCAGGACCCTGAGATCATGACCTGAGCCGAAAGCAGAGGCTTTAACCCACTGAGCCACCCAGGCGCCTGGGAAATCCATTCTTTTCCTTTGGATTCTACTTGGTTTTCTACTTCTCCCTTAACTGAGCACCCTTGTTTTGGAACACTTATTCCATGACCCACCTGAGGGGCAACCAGCAGAAGAATGAGACCGTAGTCATGTTAAATTATGTCATTGTAATATCAAGAAGCCAAAACAAACAAACAAAAATTCCTCCAATCACATCACTTCATGCCATTAGAGAAACTGCCAACATTTCCATGAGGTACTCTGGCTGTGGGCTTATGCAGTGTTCACATATTGATTTTTTTTCTCCTAAATTATTGACTAGGTGTCTTCAGCACTTTGTAAAATGTCTATGGAGGTGCAGTGACTCAGAGGGGGTCATTCTTTAAATCTTCTTAAGCACTGGACGTATTCATCCTGTCTTTGTATATCTAGAGCCGTAATTTTAATAACAGTAAAAAGGGAGAAAAAAAGAGCCAGACACGGCCCAAGATCAAGATTCTCTTCTCTTGCAATCTCCTTTGGAATTTCTCAAAGTCCAAAATGCAATTAATCACTCCTGTGGGGAAATTTGGAATCGATCAATAAATTTCATCATTGCTTTAATCATCCTTAAAGCTGTTTGAGGGCCAAAGTTTCCTGCTCTGGGAAAATAAATAAGTAAACAGAGTCTTCATTAAGACTCCACTCACTCTCCCTTTCACCCAAGGTAGGACTATGGACAAAGGCGCAATATACATAGAGAATTATCTTTCTCCTTTTCTCTTCTTCCTCCTCCCCCTCTCTCCATCATCTTTCTTCTCTTCTTCTCTTCCCTTTCTTCCTTTTCCTCTCTCTCCTTCCCTCTCCCCTTCCTGCCCTCATTCCCCACTTCCTAGTGAGGAAATTAGGTAGTTTTCTTAAGTTTCCCTAAGCAGCAAGTGACAGGGCACTGAGCACATAGACTAATTCTTGAATTCAATGGACAAGTAGAATGTGAAGAGGAGGAAGATGATGGAGGTGATGAGGCAATGGGACTAAATTCCAGAATTTGCCAGATGTATGATTCTGGCATTGAGGGGTGCTAAGACAAAGACACCAGGCAGACCACACTGAGCAGATTAGGCAGCAGCATGCATTGAAACTTTAGAGACCCTCTATTTGGGAGCCAAGCCTTTTGCTTCCTCATTTGATTATAAAGTATCATAAAACAGATACAGCAACCCCCACACACACAAAATGCATGACTTAGTTAACTCACTATAAGACAATACTCCCAGACCGCCCAGATCAAGAAAGAGAACTTTGTCATCTACCCCAGCAGCCTTTTGTGGGCTGAGTCCCAATTAAGCCCCTCCCTCCAAAAGTGATCACTTTCATACTTCTTAAGTAATTATTTCTATGCATTCCTTTATAGTTTTATTACCTAAATGTGTATCTCTAGATTAGCTTAGTTTAGTCTTGCCTATTTTTTTAACTCAATATGTCTCTTTTTATCTACAACTTCTCCCTCTATCCCTTTTTTGCCTTTATGAGTTATCTGTTGAAAATCTGGCTAGTTTGACCTGTATAGCTTTCCCAGTCTTTGTGCTGCTGAGTACACACTCATGGTGCAATTCAGCATGTACTTCTGTCTTTAGAATTCCCTACAGATTGGCAGCTGGATCCAGAGAATGAGTTGAGTTCGAGCCCCTTGAGCCAAGTTCCTATATGCACCTATTAACAAATAAGGTAAACATATCTGGAATATATGGCTTTATTTTACAGTTTTTATTTAAAATAACTTTGATTTGAAAATAGTGATGTTTTCTGTGTTTTCCACTCATGTCATACTAAAAACAATTAAAAAGAACCCACTAAATAATTTACTCCTTTATTCCTTTCAGATATTTCTTAAGCTCCTCTTACATGCTGTTCATACCTGTAAAGGACAAACTCCTTCTCATGGATTTTATTTTCAATTGGGGAGAGACAGACCATAAACAAATAAATGAATAATTAAAATGTTGGGTGATGATAAGCCGATCAACAAAACAAAAACAAAAACAAAAACAAAGCAGAGCCAGGGAGATTGAGAGAGATATTGGGAGGAGACTATAACTTCATATAAAATGGTCAGAGAAGACTTTTCTGGTTAGGTGACTTATCTTTTCTTCCTTTTCTTTTCTTTCTTTCTTTCTTTCTTTTTTTTTTTTTTTGACATAAAAGATTTATTTAGGGAAAACCTGTGGCAAGAAAGGTAGAGCAAAACAAAGGAGGATGATACTACATTGGCCACCCTTAGAGCATATCTCAAGGAGCAAGCTCCCAGGAACTGTTACACCTCTATGTCCTCCATTTTCTTTTTTCTTTTCTTTTCTTTTCTTTTCTTTTCTTTTCTTTTCTTTTCTTTTCTTTCTTTCTTTTCTTTCTTTTTTTTTTTTTGCATTTTGTATGGTCACCATACAGTACATCATTAATTTTTGATGTAGTGTTCCAAGATTCACTGTTTATATACAACACCCAGTGCTCCATGCAAAACATGCCCTCCTTAATACCCACCACCGGGCTCATCCATCCCCTCAACCCCCTCCCCTCTAAAATGCTCAGTTTGTTTCTCAGAGTCCACAGTCTCTCATGGTTCATCCCCCCCTCTGATTTCCACCCCCCTTCACTTTTCCTTTCCTTCTCCTAATGTCCTCCATGTTATTCCTTTTGTTCCACAAGTAAGTGAAACCATATGATAATTGACTTTTTCTGCTTGATTTATTTCACTCAGCATAATCTCCTCCAGTCCCATCCATGTTAATGCAAAAGTTGGGTATTCATCCTTTCTGATGGTTAATATTCCATTGTATTTATGGACCACATCTTCTTTATGCATTCATCTGTTGAAGGGCATCTGTGCTCTTTCCATAGTTTGGCTATTGTGGACATTGCTGCTATGAACTTTGGGGTACATATGGCCCTTCTTTTCACTACATCTGTATCTTTGGGGTAAATATCCAGTAGTGCAATTGCCAGGTCACAGGGTAGCTCTATTTTTAATTTTTTGAGGAATCTTCAGAGTTTTCCAAAGTGGCTACACCAACTTGCATTCCCATCAATGGTGTAAGAGGGTTCCTCTTTCTCCACATCCTCCTCAATAATTGTTGTTTTCTGCCTTATTACTTTTTGCCATTCTAACTGGTGTAAGGTGGTATCTCAATGGGGTTTTGATTTGAATTTTCCTGATGGCTAATGATAATGAATATTTTTTCATGTGTCTGCTAGCCTTTTGTATATCTTCATTAGAGAAGCGTCTGTTCATGTCTTCTGCCCATTTATTGACTTGATTATCTGCTTTTTGGATGTTGAGTTTGAGAAATTCTTCTTCGATCTTGGATATCAGCCCTTTGTCTGTAGTGTCAAATATCCAGTAGTGCAATTGCCTGGTCACAGAGCAAAGCCCTGAGAGAGACTGTTCTTGAAGGTTTGAGGAATGGCAAAGGGAGCCATGGTAACTGGATGGGTATGCCTGGTAATACCATGAAAATGGGAGTGATTAGGAAGCAATGAGGTCAGAAAGCTAGTAAGTGGACAGATCATGAAATTTTTATCATCTGTTCATTCAGTAAAGCTTCATTTAGAACTTCTACATGCCTGGATCCTAATTCCATGCACAGCTTGAGAGAAAGAGTTGGTGTGGAAAAACATGTTATTAGGGCTCAAGAAGAAATATGGTCACCAATCAAGACAGTTTAAAAACAGACACTGATTGAGTCAGTCTTACATATTTCTTTTTTTTTAAGATTTTATTTATTTATTTTGGCAGAGAGATAGAGAGAGAGAAAGCACAAGTAGGCAGAGCAGCAGGCAGAGAGAGAGGGAGAAGCAGGCTCTCTGCCAAGCAGGGAGCCCGATGTGGGGCTTGATCCTAGGACTCTGAGATCATGACCTGAGCAGAAGGCAGCCACTTAACCAACTGAGCCACCCAGGCGCCCCACTCTTACATATTTCTAACTGACATGTGAGTAACTACAGGCAGCATGTAGTTGGTGTCACAGCATTAAAAGTTCTTGTGAATTTAACCAGAAAGTATTTTTCTGATTGTGAGAATAAAAAAACTTCTAGAAGGAGACAGCAGTTGAGTTGGATCTTGAGAAAAACTAGGATTTTTAAAGTCAAAGGTAAGAGGGGGACTGTAAGTAGAGGAAATGCCATCAGAGCATATTCTAAGAATGGCCAGTGGATCCATTTGACAGGACTTGTCAAAGGAGTCATGGACTGAAAAGGCAGGTTGAGGTTCAACTGTGGATGGGCTTGAATGCTATGACAAAGGGGAGTATGCTTTAGAAAGGGGAAACTTAAGAAAAATATTTGACTTAGCAAATGCCTTGGTTAAAATGGAATAGGAAGGATTGGAGAAAATAAAAGGCAATGTTCAAAAGAGGAATTCATAGAACAATACCCAGACTAATATATCAATCCAGAATTGAGGGGCTAAGGACCTAAATAAGGCTAGAGGAAATTTAATTTAAAGAACAGACTGAAGAGACACTGAGTTTCAACTGGGCCTTCAATTAATGAAGAATAGGACAGGTGAGCATGTATTATAACTCCAGTTCTAAGAGTTAAACAACTGCATCTGGGAGCATTATGATGCAGATGATATAAGCATATGTATTTACACTTGCAGTATACCCATTTGTATGTGTGTGTGTGTGTGTGTGTGTGTGTGTGTGCGCGTGAGTGTGTATAGTATATATTTGCCAGTTCCCTGCTTCTTTCATTTTGCTTGCTTCCTTCTCTTTGAATCTGGTGTCTTCTTTTATGACAAGATTCCTGAAGCTTCTTATTAGCTTAGCTTAATCTCATTCTGACCATCTAGTTAAGTCCTTGTAGAGTCTGGATTTTTCTAGTTACTAGTTACTTTTCTAGTTTCTAGCTACCACCAAACATATTTCAAAACTTACCTGTCCAGAGTGCCTTTCTTTTAAAGCTCTGTTTTCCAAAGTGACAATTATTTGTAATAATTGTATATATTATAATAATTGTGTGTATGTATGTATATAAATACATATATACGTGTGTGCGTGTGCGTGTGTGTGTGTGTATAGTCTTGCTGATAACGCTGCCTAGATTCACTAGAAGTTTCAGGGACTAGTAAAGATAAAGAAAAGATGTAAAGGCATTCTGGGACTTTTCATTCTTTTCAAATCACTCAGCATAGGTAACCATCCATGATACACTAATTCTGCAGGGAAACTCAATAACTTGATTAAGAAAGCAGGCCCTGAAACCACATTGCATAGACTGTAATTCTACCTGTGTCTTTAAGAACTGTGATATTGGGTACATATCTTAATTCTCAGTTTTCTCATTCTGTAAAGTAGGATAATTATGTTGATTACATCATTTTTCTGCATTGAATATTAAATAAAGTTAATATATGAAAACACTCAGAACTGAGACTGGAAGAGCAAGCATTCAACAAATATTAGCAATTTTGTTATATAAGTAGTCCTTTGACTGAATCTCATCCATCATCAAAAACCTAAACTTCCTAACCTTAGCAAACTAGGATGCTTTTAAAACCAACTTTTTAGGTTTTGCTTTCAGTATTCTAAAACCCATAATTCACTTGGTGGATATACAAAATTAACTTCAATCTGGATCTTTGATTAAACCACCAGTGCACTCCAGCCACTGGGAAACTCATCAGTGGTTTGTTTAAGGAGTGTTTTGGAAGAAAGATAAGGAAACTGTGGCCAAGTTCTGATTGTGTCATTAAAAAACTGTGCAGCTGGAGACCAGACATTTCACCCCCTTGGACTTCAGGCTTCCCAGGAGTAAAGTGAAGAAGTTCTGTGAAAGACTCTAGAAGTTTCCTTTCAGGTTGGCCCCTCTGTTTTTTATTGTTTTAGTCTTTAAACTAAGTGTAGGGGATATAGGAAAAAAATTGTAGCAAAATGAGTTGCTTGTCAGATACCTTCATTCATTGAAAATATAAACACACACACATATACAGGCATGCTATGGACCATGTTCTCTTTGTTTATCACATTTGTGAGGCAGGAAGTTGAAGTTGTTTCCTGTTCTTACTGTGTCAGGTGGCACTGATCGTACAAATTTTGGTACATACACTTTCTGATCTCTTTGACTTTTCATGTTAAATAAGTGGAGGTTGACATGAGAGCAGATTACATTTGTCATATTTCTTCTTGTATATATTCCTGGTCTGGAGGAACAACTGTAGGGCAAGAAAAATGTAGAATATATTTCTGTCCCTCAGAAACAGTGTTAACAGAGCCATGAGCTAGGACATGCATAACCCCTTTATAAATAGGATAGCCATGCATGCAACCTAAAACCAATACTAGATAAAACCAAACTGAGAACTTATCCCCAAAACTATCTAAGTTAACTGCAGGAAGGAAAAAGTACCACCTCTTATGTCTCTGAGATCAAAAAGACTTATGTCCTGCAAGTAATTAAGACCTCCTAGCATTTATACCCACCTTAGACATTCTTTCAGACCCAGAATTTGGCAGATGCCATCTCTATCTAACAGTAGGATGAATTGCATCGGTGAGGGGGCCTCTTCCTTTGAAGTTATTTATTTCTTTATTTTATGAATCTTAACACTAGACTGAAAGCATGACAGAGTCATTGATCTACAGATGAAGAGGGAGTGATTGCCATAGGCAGCTTTATGAACCACTTCAGCCCTTACATGTGAGTGTCCTATGTCTTTCCTTGCTGGTCTTTCAGACTCTACTTCTGACTTCCACTATCCTAAAGCATCTCATTTCATAAAATCCAAAGCTACTCTTTTAGAGGGTGCTTCTTCATCGTTAGCTGAACTGTATCTCCATATCACTTTCACTGATCTTAATTTCATATACCAGAATTCCAACAAAGCAAGTCAAATTTCTCTTCCATATGATAGGATCCATATATTTGAAGCAGACTCTTCTGGAGTTCTTGACTTTTCTTGGCTTATTTTTTTTTTAATTTTATTTTTATTCTTTGCCCAAGGGGTACAGGTCTGTGAATCATCAGGGTTACATCTTTCACAGCATTCACCAAAGCACAAACCCTCCCCAATGTCCATAACCCATCCACCCTATCCCTACCCTCCCACCCCCCAGTAACCCTCAGTTTGTTTTGTGAGATTAGGAGTCTCTTATGGTTTATCTCCTTCCCCATCCCATCTTGTTTCATTATTTTTCCCTCTGTACCCCCTACGACCCCCCACCCTTCCCCTCAAGTTCCTCATATCAGAGAGATCGTATGATAATTGTCTTTCTCTGATTGACTTATTTCGCTCAGCATAATACCCTCCAGTTCCATCTATGTCGTTGCAAATGGCAAGATTCCGTTTCTTTTGATAGCTGCATAGTATTCCATTGTATATATATATACCACATCTTCTTTATCCATTCATCTGTTGATGGACATCTAGGTTCTTTCCATAGTTTGGCTATTGTGGACATTGCTGCTATAAACATTCGGGTGCACGTGCCCCTGAGGATCACTACCTTTGTGTCTTTAGGATAAATACCCAGTAGTGCGATTGCTGGGTCGTAGGGTAGCTCCATTTTCAACTTTTTGAGGAATCTCCATACTGTTTTCCAGAGTGGCTGCACCAGTTTGCATTCCCACCAACAGTGTAGGAGGGTTCCCCTTTCTCCGCAACCTCGCCAACATCTGTCATTTCCTGACTTGTTGATTTTAGCCATTCTGACTGGTGTAAGGTGGTATCTCGCTGTGGTTTTAATTTGTATTTCTCTGATGCCGAGTGATGTTGAGCACTTTCTCATGTGTCTGTTGGCCATTTGGATGTCTTCTTTGGAGAAATGTCTGTTCATGTCTTCTGCCCATTTCTTGACTGGGTTATTTGTTTTATGGGTGTTGAGTTTGAGAAGCTCTTTATAGATTTTGGATACTAGCCCTTTATCTGATATGTCATTTGCAAATATCTTCTCCCATTCTGTCAGTTGTCTTTTGGTTTTGTTGACTGTTTCCTTTGCTGTGCAAAAGCTTTTAATCTTGATGAAGTCCCAATAGTTCATTTTTGCCCTTGCTTCCCTTGCCTTTGGTGAGGTTCCTAGGAAGAAGTTGCTGCGGTTGAGGTCGAAGAGGTTGCTGCCTGTGTTCTCCTCGAGGATTTTGATGGATTCCTTTCTCACATTGAGGTCTTTTATCCATTTTGAGTCTATTTTTGTGTGTGGTGTCAGGAAATGATCCAGTTTCATTTTTCTGCATGTGGCTGACCAGTTTTCCCAACACCATTTGTTGAAGAGACTGTCTTTTTCCCACTGGACATTCTTTCCTGCTTTGTCGAAGATTAGTTGACCATAGAGTTGAGGGTCCATTTTTGGGTTCTCTATTCTGTTCCACTGGTCTATGTGTCTGTTTTTGTGCCAGTACCATACTGTCTTGATGATGACAGCTTTGTAATAGAGCTTGAAATCTGGAATTGTGATGCCGCCAACTTTGCTTTTTTTTTTCAACATTCCTTTGGCTATTCGGGGTCTTTTCTGGTTCCATATAAATTTTAGGATTATTTGTTCCATTTCTTTGAAGTAAATTGCTGGTATTTTGATGGGGATTGCATTAAATGTGTAGATTGCTCTAGGTAGCATAGACATTTTCACAATATTTATTCTACCCATCCATGAGCATGGAATGTTTTTCCACTTCTTTGTGTCTTCCTCAATTTCTTTCATGAGTACTTTATAGTTTTCTGAATACAGATTCTTTGCCTCTTTGGTTAGGTTTATTCCTAGGTATCTTATGGTTTTGGGTGCAATTATAAATGGGATTGACTATTTAATTTCTCTTTCTTCTGTTTTGTTGTTGATATATAGAAATGTAACTGATTTCTGTGCATTGATTTTATATCCTGACACTTGACTGAATTCCTGTATGAGTGCTAGCAGTTTTGGAGTGGAGTCCTTTGGGTTTTCCACATAAAGTATCATATCATCTGCAAAGAGTGAGAGTTTGACCTCTTCCTTGCCGATTTGGATGCCTTTTATTTCTTTTTGTTGTCTGATTGCTGAGGCTAGGACTTCTAGTACTATGTTGAATAGCAGTGGTGATAGTGGACAGCCTTGCCGTGTTCCTGACTTTAGGGGAAAAGCTCTCAGTTTTTCTCCATTGAGAATGATATTCGCTGTGGGTTTTTCGTAGATGGCTTTGATGATATTGAGGTATGTACCCTCTATGCCTACACTATGAAGAGTTTTGATTAAGAAAGGGTGCTGTACTTTGTCAAATGCTTTTTCAGCATCTATTGAGAGGATCATATGGTTCTTGTTCTTTCTTTTATTAATGTCTTGTATCACATTGATTGATTTGCGAATGTTAAACCAACCTTGCATCCCAGGAATAAATCCCACTTGGTCGTGGTGAATAATCCTTTTAATGTGCTGTTGGATCCTATTGGCTAGTATTTTGTTGAAGATTTTTGCATCCGTCCTCATCAAAGATATTGGTCTGTAATTCTCCTTCTTGATGGGGTCTTTGCCTGGTTTGGGGATCAAGGTAATGCTGGCCTCATAAAAGGAGTTTGGAAGTTTTCCTTCCAATTCTA
>LNAC01000388.1:1015881-1134958 GCA_002007465.1 Ailurus styani | reverse complement strand
AGAGCCTGGGGCCTCAGCCCTCAGCCCGCCTCAGAGAAAAGCAGTCCCTCCCGTCTCCTGGTCTCCGGCCGCGCTCCGAGCTCAACCCGCCTGTGACCGAGCGTCTCTGTCTCTGGCGCGGCCCCGTTTAGAATCTCCGAACCTGGCGGATTCCTGCAGCCGCTCCCGCACCGCTGCTCCCGGAGGAGGAAGGTGAGTCTTTCCAGGTCTGCCGCCCGTGGGGTCCCCGCTCACAGATCAGTGGCCCGGCTGCGCTTACAGATCACAGCCCAAGGTAACCCGGAGCTGAGAGACACCTCAGCTCAGCTCCGTCTCTCCCGCCGGCTTCTCTCTGAGACCTGGGAGCTCGGTCGCGCTCAGACACCCCTGGTCTTTTTGTGTCCCCGTGGGTCCTGAGACCACACTGTCCCTGCAGGGGCTTCACCCCCCGCTTGGTCTCTGGGGCGACGTCCCTCCGTGGAGCCGACTTCTCACAGTTCTGAGTCTGTGCTCCGCTGCTCGCTCCCTTGCCGGCAGCCGCCCCTTCCCCCGGGTCTATCTTCCCGTCGCCGCAGATTCACTTCTCCGCACGTCCTACCTTCCAGAAGGCGGTCGATTTTCTCTTCCTAGAATTGCTGCTCTTCTTCTCTTCGATCTCCGGTGGAATTTGTAGGTGTTCAGAATAGTTTGATAGCTCTCTGGGTGAATTCCTGGGACCTGATGATAATCGGTCTCCTACTCCTCCGCCATCTTCCCTTGGCTTATTTTTAAAATTTTCTTGCCTAGTTATATGACTGCAAGGAGGGGTAGCCCAATAAGTTTGAGCAGGCCTGTTTGATAGGAACCTGACAAGATGAATGTTGAATCATATTCCCATTTATTTCTTTTTGGAGGGTCTAGAGCCAGTCCTCTGTACTAAGGAAGAAGGTGCCTCTTATACTTTATCATGAATCTGTCCCCATGTTTTCTCTTTCATTGATTGCATTACATTCTTCACTTCCCAATTAAAGGTTGATTCATAAGGTCATATTTGCAAGTGTACGTAATTCTGGGAGATGTAAGTTGATATAAATTGTTGAATTTTCACCTAGCATCTCATTGCAAGGATAGGAATAGAGGGTAACAGAGAAAATGGGATACTTTCTGGAAGAAATGCTGCAATACCATGTGATAGTATTGGGGTGGCTGATGGCAGGCACCAGGAATGTGGACAAGAGGGCATCTCAGGTGAAGGCCCTGGCTCTGGCCCATGCAGAGCCCCTCATCATCCAGGGGAAGAGGCCTTCCACCAGCCAGAGAGCACAAAGAATCCAGGGCTCCTGCAGGTGATTGAAAAGAAGAGCTGATTTTTAAGTATTTTAGTTTAAAACGTACATTTCTTTCTGTTTACATCTGCATATATCTTTCCACTGATGTGGCAGCTTAAATGCTTTATTTACTTTTTAAAGCTCTACAATTGGCTTTTAAGTTGTGGTTACAGCTCCTGTCCTTTTCCAGATGTGATCCAATTGTACACAAACACATAAACAATTAAAATGGCGAGATGAGGTGGGGAAAAGGGCAATAAAAATGGTCAGAGTCAATTAAACCAGTGAAATAAAAAAAAATTAAACCGTGGAATGGTGTACACAATAACCCATATTTTATTATTTTCCCCTTACAACATTGTAAAAAATACATAAGCCCTTGATGTATGTACGTTTCCTTGAGAAAGGTGCTCTATGGCTCAGAGGCGGATTGGCGGCATGTGATGTGGGCAGCTGTAAGGTAACAACATGTTTTCCCATAAAAAGCAGAGGAAATAGGCACATAAATTCCATATAAACTGTCAGTGTGTCAGCTATGCTAACACTAGGGAAGCTGGTGCCCTGGAGCTACGCTAACTTATGCACCTTCATTTTTCAAACACACACTTCTTGAATTCACAAAGCTAAGCTGCAGTCAGACTACTTTTTTTTCTTCTTCTTCTCCTCCCCCTCTTCCCATCTAGCAGTTGCCCCCTCCCCCACTCCTTCAACTATTTCTCGCTTTAAGAAAGGAAAGGCAAAGGACAAGAATAAAAGAAGAAAGTATCAAGAAATGATACTTACTTGTAGTTGCCATCTTGGGTGGTATAGCAGTTTCTGGGGCCTTTTTGTTAGCAACCAAATCTCATTGAATTAAATCTAAAGAGCATCATGGTGCTATGTCTGTGGTTGAAAAGGTCAGGAGCTGGGCGCCTGGGTGGCTCAGTGGGTTAAAGCCTCTGCTTTCGGCTCAGGTCATGATCTCAGGGTCCTGGGATCGAGGCCCGCATCGGGTTCCCTGCTCAGCGGGGAGCCTGCTTCCCCCTCTCTCTCTCTGCCTGCCTCTCTGCCTCCTTGTGATCTCTCTCCCTCTGTGAAATAAATAAATAAAATCTCTAAAAAATAAAAAGAAAAAAAAATAAAAAAAAGAAAAGGTCAGGAGCACAGAGGGGACTCAGAAGAATTCTCCCTCCTCCTCCTCCCCCTTTCCCCCTCTTACCCCTCCTCGTTTTTCTCCTCTGTCTCTTCCTCTTCATTGCTTTGCCATTTATTGGTCCTCTGGAGGTGACTTCTAGGATATAAATACATTTATTTGAGAACAGCACCCAGGAGATAAACACACTTTTCTTTTGCTGGTAACTCTGTGTATACAGTTATTGAAAGTTAACACCACCAATCTGAATTCAGGGTCATTTGTCAAAGTGAAGCAGAATCAAAGCTTCTGCCTCCTCCCTGGAATGGTCCAGGTTTGCTGATGTGTGTATGTGTTGAGGGGTCGTGGATCTGAAATTTTTTACTCCTACTTTCATATTTCTCTATTTGAAATGTTGTGGTAGCTATTTTTTTTGAAACTATAACACATACTAATTACCCAAACTTAAAACTTCCATTCTATCATGACAGTTGACTGTGTATTTAATTCAACTATGCAGGATCTCATTGTCCAAGACTGTGACTTTCCATGTGAACAAGTTTCCTGAGCAGCCTGGCTGAAATTTGTCAGCTCAGAGGGGCTCAGCATCTTTATCCTACAGCATTATAAAGCTATTGTGATTACTAAGTCAAGTGCTTAATGTAAATATATAAGGAAAGGTTTCATTTGATCTTCAGGTATGAGGAATTATTGAGTCTTTGACATATTTTTTTTTAAAGATTTTATTTATTCATTTTGACACAGAGAGAGAGATTACAAGTAGGCAGAGAGGCAGGCAGAGAGAGAGGAGAGAGGAGGAAGCAGGCTCCCTGCCGAGCAGAGAGCCCGATGTGGGCCTCGATCCCAGGACCCTGGGATCATGACCTGAGCTGAAGGCAGCGGCTTTAACCCACTGAGCCACCCAGGCGCCCGAGTCTTTGACATATTTTGAGTCAGGACTTTGGAGGCATGTTTAGACTAATGTAAATCAAAATATAACTTATCCCTTTCTACTTAATTAAGGAGTTGTAGGGTCCTACAATTTAAAATGTGTCCAATAGTCTCTCTCATCTGGGATTTTAACAAGGCTAATATGATGGAAAGCAAAAAAAGAAAAGAAAAACAAAAAAAGGCTAGGAATACGAATGACTTCAAAAGACTAAATAAGGGGTGGCTCAGTTGGTTAAGCATCTGCCTTCACTCAGGTCATGGTCTCAGGGTCCTGTGGCTCCATGTCAGGCTCCCTTCTCAGCAAGGGAGTTCTGCTGCTCCCTCTTCTTCTGCCCGTCTATGCTTGTGCTCTCTCTTTTGCTCACTTTCTCTCTCTCAAATAAATAAATAAATATCTTTAAAAAAAAGAAGAATTAAAAATAAGTAGGATGATCCCACAGTCATTATGTTTGGACATCAGCAATGCAGTGGATTTCAACTGTTTTCAACATTGATATCTAAACATCCATGATCATATTCTGTGTATGGGCTCAGCTCAGATCCATTTCTGTTTTGGTTTGGCCATTAATAAAACCCTATAATTCTTTTTTTCCCTTTATACTACTTGTCAGAATCAATTTCAGATAGCAGTGGACTTCTAAGAAACACATATCCAAGACTGCCAACAAAATCATTTAGATATGATAAGATCTAATCACTTATTAATTAATCACTCTGCATGACCAGATCATGATTAGCATTTGCTTCATTATCATGCATCCTGAGAAACTGAGACACAGAGATGATATTGGACTTTTCATGGATATCTGGAAGAAGTAACTACACCGGGACTTTAATTTCATACAAGGGATATTTCTGTCTATAGCTCATCTTGGTGTGATCTCTAAGGTCTTTTACACATTTGTTTGCTTATAATCCTAAAACAGATAAAGTTAAGAGTGAGGTATGGTGTTTACCATAATAATTCAGGATTAGAATGATAATGATAACCTTTAGAGTTAAAGAAAAATAAAGCTGGGAGAGGATCATTAGTGAATCCCAGTGATTTGCCTTCTTTTCTCTATATTGCTCGGGTCTTCTTCCTTTCGATCTACTTGTGTAACTGGAAAGCCAACTTCTTACTCTCAGAGTCAGCTTTGCATATGGAGCCTCTCATGTTCCCAGCAGGCATATCTTGCACTGCTGTCGAACCAAAATGGTTTAAGTTTAATTATCTAGATACATTGCTCTCTGCAGTAACCTCACTATTGTTCTCACTGTAATCTACCACATTATTAATGCCAGATTTTTCCTATTAGCTTTTAAATTGTTCTTTTACACTGAGTAGTTTGCCACCAAATTGTTACCAATAAAAATCCCCAAATGCCTAAAGGTTATTTTAAACACAGTGTGAGCAATGCTGGTTTCATTTCACCATTTATTTTGTTGAGTCATTATCGGTATGCATTGTGTGAACTTATTGTATGCATTTTTTATGTCGCTGGAATGGCAGTATATTTTTAACGATCCCATTTTAATATGACTGTCCTAAAAAAAAATTCATTAAACCCAGGTTTAACAAGGACTGTGCAAACTTCACCTATCCTCTCTCCTTGTGTCAAATATTGTGGAGTGATAACTTTGGGAACCTAATATATTTGGAAATCTTGGCTTCCATTTCTTTTAGAGCTATAATGCATACTAAAGGATGCTATAAAAGAACATTTTCCTTGCAGTAAGTGTTCTCTGCATCATATTCTCTAGTAGTCAGATAACCAAAGAGCTCAGGCGTAGAATAACCTTCTTTATAAATGTCAAAAAAATTTAGGCACATGGTATACACTTTAAGAAAACTTTCAAGTCATTGAAAATCTGATTCAAAACCTATCATAAAAACCAAATACATATTCTCACTAATACTGTTTCTTAATATACACTCTGGCCTGTGGCCGTGCCACTTTCAGCTAAAGTCTCATCAGGTTTTATAAACTAAACAAAATTAACTTGGTCAATATGGATGAGAACTTTTAATGGAAAAAGAAAAACAAAACGATTAGAACTGGGGTAAGAAAATGGATGGTTGAATGTTTGTCACTCACATAAATATGTTGTATTATACATAAACTCACCTTCCCAGAAAGTAAAAATGTGCTCTTGCTGGACTTGATACTTTTGTAGGTTTATTTTTTTATTTTTTTATTTTTTAAAGATTTTATTTATTCATTTGACACAGAGAGAGATCACAAGTAGGCAGAGAGGCAGGCAGAGAGAGAGGAGAGAGGAGGAAGCAGGTTCCCTGCTGAGCAGAGAGCCCGACGCAGGCCTCGATCCCAGGACCCTGGGATCATGACCTGAGCCGAAGGCAGTGGCTTTAACCCACTGAGCCACCCAGGCGCCCACTTTTGTAGGTTTAACTGAAGCTCTCCTAGTTCATAGAACTACCTGTAGATATTTTGTCCCGGGGTCCTGGGAAATAGACTGGTCTGATGTGATGAAATAAAGCTCTGACTCTAAGTAGCAGTTTAGAGTTCTTGTTACTGTCTTGGGGGCAAGTGTGCGCAGTAGGGAGGAAAGAACAGGGTAGTCCAGCTAACAAGCATGTCACTTATCCATCCATTCATCCATTCAGCCTTCCAACATGGATTCAAATTAATTAAATATTTATCTAGCACTTACTATGTGCCATGCTCCTTAAGTAGCTTTCAAATTATACCAACCAGTGAACAAGAAAGATGGGTTCTATCCACAGGAAACATAGTTTTGCAAAGTGAATCTTTCTACTTGATGGGTAATATAATCAGGCATAAACGTGTCAAGGATACAAGAGTTCTTTCCAGTCATGACAGGATCACATTCCATAGCTGGAGGTATGAAAGCTAGAATCTTGGAGGATTTGGTGCTCAAATTTTGATACATCATAAGAAAATTGTAGCTGCACCCAGCACTACTAATCAGAACAGGAAGGGTAAGGAATGGCGGGAGAGAGGGAGGCAGCAGTTTTGCTGATGGTTCTGATGCACGAACAGTGAGAAGCACTGCCCTATTTGGAGGGCTAGTGAGAGCAAGGCAGACATATTTACTCTAGCTGAAGCTCCTGGCATGACCTCAAGAGAAGAGGAGAGAATTAAGAGTGATGAAATGTGATTCAGGGCAGGGGTGAGGGTGCTACTTTAATCAGGATATGGCACTGGCGGCGGAATGAGTAGCAAAGGGGATACGGAGGAAGAAAGACTGTAGCTATAAGTTCTTCCAACAAAATCCAGATGCTGTGTCTATTTGTGGAGGAGTCAGTAAACCTCACCTTGTGGTTGAACTTGCTGTCCAGTTCCAGGGGAACTGGACAATTGCCGGGGACCTGAGGTGGTGGTTTAGACGTACCTAAGTTTGCTCCCAGTTGATACAGTTCATGTGAAAACAGGCACTGGAAGGATGAGGCTTCAGCAGACCACTCATCACTTCTGCATCTTTACCATTTCAGAGATGGCTTTCGAGTCTGTTTAAAGAGTTTGACGTATGGCAGCAGAAAGAGAGCTATTTAGAGGGAGACTGTAGTAGTGTCAGTACTGGCTTTAGGGTCAGAGACCTGGCTTGAATTCCTACTCTAACACTACATAACCATGTGACTTTGGTGAAAGTTACTCAATCTCACTAAGCCCCAGTCTCCTCATTATTAAGGAAAGTTCTTTTTGAAATAATTTGCTTTTATACGGTTGCTGAGATTCTTTTTTTTTTAAATGGTTGCCAAGGTTCTTAAAAGAATTTTTCTAAAGTCGTTGGAACAAAGTAAATGGTAACTATCATTAACCCCCCCTCCCTTCCATTCACAATAAAATGTATCTTTTAGGTCAGTGTTATGCAAAAATGTGTCCAGTAAATTACTGGTGAAAAGAATTATTATGCTAATTTCTTTGCTTTTACATACTTTTGCCAACATACACAAACACAGTCACACTTCTTGTTGGTTAACAGGTAATAGAGACATGTAATTCAACCACCTTGAAAGTGGCTATATTTTGATGATAGCTGGAAAGAAGTGTTCTCTGGCAGAGTAGGTACCATCACTGTAAATCATCAAAGAATGGAGCAGAATAAAATGTTTGATGGGATTTTCATGGCATTATCATATAGATTACAACATAAAGAAGAGTTTGAATATATCCGAAGAAGTATTTCAGGATTTACATAATGAATTAAAATAAAAAGGCAGACTTAGATCTGAATCCTTTAACCAATATTCATCCATAGCAGAGTCAATGATCTTCATTGAATTCCATCTGCAGTGAAGGGATCTGATGTCTTGTTAGTGGTGTTAATGGTGGAAGAATATGTAAAATCTAGAAATAACACAATGCTCTTAACCTTTAGAAGTGCAGATAAATGGAAGGAGTTCAGTTACTGAACTGTCTTTACAATATAAAATCTCAACTATCTCAGGTAAACTGTATAGGCAGGCCATTGGCCAGATTGTGGAATTTAAAAAAAAATAAGTTATTACAGTACTAAACGCTTTCTTTTAAAAACGCCTCCCTCCCCAAATACCCATAGGATAGTCTTATGAACCTTTCTGAATTTACAGTGTAGATCTCCCAAATAAGTACCTTCTGTCCCAACTACATCTTTCTTAATTCTCCAACCTTGTTAAAATATATCTAACTTAAAGGATAAATCTAACTGTAGGTTTTATATTGATCAAAAATTGAAGTTGCTGACACACATGGATGTCATTCTACAGGAAGAGCAGTTACATTGGTGTGTGTGTCTCATGCAGAGGTGACTGATGCAGGGGTTTTAATTTCAGGGAATGACAGTTTTGCAGATCATTTAGGAATCAGGGTATATCTCTAATAACCCTCATATTACATAGCCACCTTCTCGTCCAATATGTAGAGCTAGACCTAGGTTTGAGATAGGACCTGAATTGGATAACCTGCTTACTTGTTTGTTTGTTTATATATGCACATATGTTTGCATTATATGGAGGAGGTGACCCAGGAGTGGTGTCTTCATTGGTGAGATGTTTCCTTTGGTAAAGTGATTGTTCCACCACAAGAATAGGGATAACCTTCTTGCCTGGGTGGAGGGCAAACTGGTTTACATAGTGTCCATTACATGATACACCTGAGAACCAGAAAGCAGTGGTTTCCATCAGTATGGTTACACTGAACCTGGAGAGGAAACCAGAAACAGATATCAGCACTACGTGGAGTTTATTTGTGGCTATCAAATAGGTGCAAATATCAGTAGGAGGATCTTACAACAAATGAAAAAAAATATAAACCTTGAAAAAATGCAAAGGTAGGAACAGAAAAGAACAATAAGAGGCGCCCCAGAGAGGCTATGAGGTTGGCTGTACCAAGTACAATTGCTCTTGATTTAGGGTGTGGTTGCCAGGTTATGGGTGTAGAAGTAGGTCTTCTCTTTCACTTCCATGATTCATTTCCTTTGTGACCTGATGGTTACAGTTACTGCCTAAATGAAAATATAACATTCTTTTCACTTGGAGCTCACCAAACCGATTTATAATTTGTCAGATTTGGTTTTGTGCAATTGTAATACATTGATAAAAACAAAAGCAAAAACAAAAAAACCTACTCTAAGCACCCAATTCACAAATAAATCTGCACAGCTTATACATTTAACATTTTGAAATTCCTAACAGGTGTGCAGAAACTCTCCTTTAAACTTGGGAGGCAATTTGTTATGGGAATTGAATTACTTATTATCCAAGGCATTACTTGCTACATACTTATGTATTTCCTTATATTTTTACTAGTGAACTTCTATTGCTGTTTTATTATTAATAAAGCTTTCAAATGATTGAGTCCAATTTCTGTAGCAGGATTTTAAGTATTTTGAAAGGGAGGAATTATTTTAAATTTCTTGGTGTCTACAAAGCACCAAATTGGTTCTTTTTATAGCATGTGTTCAATATATATTTGCTGTGAACAGCATGTGCTCAATAGGTATTTGTTGCATGTAGTCAGTACTTAATATATAATTGTTCAGTAAGTGTCCAGAAGTGACAGGAACTTGGGTTTGAATCCTCTCTCTGGCATCAAAATTGGTCAGTGACATATAGTTCATGAATAGAACTGATTGTGGCTCCTAATTTAATTTTTAGTTAGTTCAGTAAATAGATTCATAATTGAATTTAATTTATTTTATTAAAAAATTATTGAATAATACCTATTGTATTCTGGCTCTGTGTAGGAGCCTATATACCAAAAATTAAAGTTAAAGTGAGAATGCTTATATTCATTGTGATGTCAGTAGCATTCATACCCTGCCCCTTCTTGGATGGCTGTCTGTAGCTTCATAATGAATACAGTTCAATCTTCACCTCTGGTATTTGAGGGTGTACTCACCTATTCTCCAATATGGGTATTCAATCAACCCACTGTGGAGTCCTTAGCATTCTTTAAACACCCATGTTTACTTTCAGTGCCATTTAATCGATCACATAGAAGTATGGTGCATTGGAATAGAGAGCCGACTTTGAAGCAAGATGGGTCAGTTCCAGGGTGTGTCACATGTTTTATGACCTAGATTTATGAATATTAACTTTCAGGGTTGTGAATGAAGATCAGAGATAAGATACAATATGTCTAGCATAGAAAACATAACCTGTTAAATACAATTCTATTTATGAGGACAGCAGGTAAGAAATAAGGTCATATCCAGATAATTTAGTGAGGTGAGTATGTAAGCTAAAGGAAAGGACTACACACACACACAGCCTCCCCGGACTTGATTTTCTCACACCAGTTTCTTCCCAGCTGTGCTCAAAACTCAAAATTTCTGAACCCAATGCCTTATATTGTGCATGCTTTTATTATTGATTTATATTGCTTTAACTACTAAAGTTAAACAAGAATTCAAAAATGCTAATAGATTCATCATAATTTTTGTTTATTTGACTGTTGACAAGAAAGATGATCCAAAAGACACACTTTGGCTGTTCCAAGAATCTGATTCACCAAGTCTCTATTAAAATGAAGGAGTTTGTCAAATTGTATAAATCAGGGGTAGGGAGAAGGAAATAGGGTGAAAAAGAAAAAGCTCATTTGGAGACCTTGATAATTTTAATTCCATTTATCTAGCATCTAGTATTTGTCAGATTTTTCTTCATTTCCTGCTGCTTAGTTTTAGACGTTTGGTTTCTCTAATAAAGTAGGAAGATTGTGGTCTGATCAATTGTAGCAAAGCAGAATGGAGTCCTAAGGTAATTTTCAGGTAAGTTGAAGCAAGAAATAAAAAGTAAAACGCTCTAAACTAAGTATATAACTCTCTAAATAAAGCATTTTTAGGGTCTAAAGTCTCTGGGTGATGCCCTCAATTCCCAAGTAGACTGTATATAGAGACCTGTCCGGAGCACAGAAATTCTAAAGAAGAAAATGAGACTGTGTGTAACTCCTGACCTTGACCTCATCCCCTTCCCTTTTAAAGATGGGGATGAGCCTCCTCAAATAGACACTGGCCCAGATGAGAAAGAACAATCAATGTCCCAGCTACAAGAGGTTTCTCTGGGGTTAATCTTGTTAGTTATTGAAAGCCACCCAGGACAATTGCTATTCACTCTTTTCTTAAGGGAAAGAGGACTGACTCCATATCTTACTGTTGTCTTGGAAAAAGACTGTGGTCAGTCACAGTACCATTTCACTGCCATCTAATTTCGGGGCGGGGGGGCAGTGGGGTACAAAGATAAGTGAACAGGCAAACAAACAGAAAAATGTAAGGTAATCAAGGTCTCCCACTTGGGACACTTTCTTGCAAAATGATGCTAAGTCACCTCACCCTGGGCTCTTCCTTGCCATACTGTCAAACTACTCATGTCTCTCTCTTTTTTAAAAATTTTCTCAAAGTTTTAATAATAACTGAAAACCTAAAAGTTCATATATTGCTTTAATTATTCATCTATGATCCAGATTTTTATATAGATAGGTTCCAATTAACAGCTAGGACAGGACTATAGATGTCAGTGTATGTGCATTGTATATTTTATTGTTTTTTATTTTTATAGTTTCCTGTATTTGGCGAATGCAGTTAACGTTGTAAAGGGAGAAAGAGAGAACCCAGACAGACACACGTATGTGATCAGAGACATTTAAAATAAGCATAATTCCAACCCCATCCTTTAAGAGTGGAGAGTATTGTCCCACTCATCAGCCAGGGCATTTGGCTGGGAAGTCAAAGGCAGGAATATTTAATTACTATCAGCAAACAGAAACCCAGTGAAGATTATTTGTATCAGTTAGATGCCAATGAAACTAAGCCTCTCTGAGATGGAGAGGATCGATTTAATTTTTTTCTCCTTCTCCAGATTTTTGCTATGACAGAATGACATACTCTTCATTCAGCCACTCAAGCAAAAGAGTGACTGACGATCCAATGAAGGTCAAATAGTTTTCCAGCCAGCTGACGCTGTTTCAGACATACTTAACCCTCTTCAGTAAAATAGCTCCACCAGAAAGTTGTCTCTGAAGACCCTATGGGCTACCTTTCCAGAGACAACCTCCCCTTACTTCCTCTATCCCCAAAATACACACCTAAAGAGAACTTTCCAGTAGATGGCTTTACTTTCTCAAAAGGTTCCGCCCTTTCCTTTGTGTGCAGTTGAAACATCCTGTGACTTTCATTCTACTTTGCCGGCGTTTTCCTGGTCTCACACCATTGTTGGGCTCTGGCTTTATTTCTCATCAGTGTCAGTGCGCCCCAGGGAATTAGTTTTTCTCTTTCCCTGAATGAACAAATGCTTTCCCTAAATGAAATCTGGAAATATATGGCCTTTCTAACAAAGTCATAAGGGAGGACTCTCCAGGAGGTGGGAACATTTACATAAAACAAAATCTCAAAGGGACTAGCCAGTGCTTCAGCTCAGAGCTTTATTTGCAGGCCAGAAGGGATTCTTGCCTCTGACCTCTGATTCTTTAGACTCCACATTTGTCAAAATAGCTTCACGTTCTTGAGAGCTACACTGAAATCAGGGAGGATTTTGCGAAATATCAAGTGTGCAAAAATGTGACAAAGGCAGGTGAGTATAGAGGACCTTTGCATTTTGGGGTATTTAATTCTAGACATTTTTAGCTGAAGTTGGTGGGCTCTTAAAGTTTTATTTTTATTGTCTTGGAAATTCAGTGCTAGCCACCACTGGCCTGCCTCAGCACAAATCCCACTTGGCTATATGGCCCCTAGGACCCTCTAATTCCTCTACCAGTTTCTTGAAAGTTATGTCTTCCATTTTTACCTTCCCATTTCCTGATTTTTCCACTTTATAAAAGGTGAAGGATTAGTAGTTTCTTTTAAAATGTCTATCAAAGTAAAGCACAGCAATGTGTAACAGTGTGTTTTGTATTTAGTTAAAACACATTCGCTCAAGCCTTTGCTCTGTTTTTTACAGATTAGAACACATGTTGTAACTGATAGATGAGAAAAAAGAACACCTGAGTGGCTGCGTTATTTGTACAGTTTCAACTTATAAGTCACTGATAAGCCAACAATGTGGGTACAGCTTCCTAACTCCTTGGATAATATTTATTCTACTCTGTGTTGGTGGTGCTTCTTTGTTTTCAAGTCTAGTTTAAGTATTAAGTTCAAGAAATCGCTCTTCATGTGAGTTGTTATTAATTGTAATTATACCAGAGACTAAGATGTGGGATATGGCCCCCACAGAAGGAGAAGGAGACTCATGGAAAATAACAACAGGTATGCTGGACAAAAGCTACCAATGGCAGATATTCTATCACTTAAAAAAATAATGCAACGTTTAGTAATTGAGCTTACCAAATAACCTCAGTTTCCCTAACATAAAATTTTTCTTCTCAATTTTACTAAGTTGGAGTCGATTGAATGTCAATATTATAATATACCCTTGAAGTGAAAGAAACGTTGAGGTTGAAAGGAGGTGACTGTGACAGTTGGTGAATGTGCTACGCATGCCAGTACATGTGGAATTCCCTACTGCTTCTGGTCACAGCCACAGAGTCTAGGTCAGTGACCTGAGGTCTTTTCAGGGGCATCTGCTGTAGAAGGGTATAAATATAAATATAGGAGTTAGTTCCACCTGTGCCGTTTTCTAACAGTATAAGTAAATTACTTATGCACCTCCACTTGTTTTCACATTTGTAAAATAAGGAAAAGAAAGCCTGGGTGTCACCGGGAGGATTAGGTAAAATAATCTACATATAGGACTTAGTGTTTAATAGGTACCTAGTGGTATAATACTATTATATTATTTTCTCTGTGCATTCTCCCTTTTTCCACAAAGACAAAGCAGGTAAGTACCTGAGATATATCAACACCATTCTTATGAGCAAACAGCCTTTTTCTAGACTTGCCTGTGGATGTAGTGCTCCAATCTTGAATCTTTCACCAATTGATTCAAATCATAGCTGTGAAAGATGTAAGCCTGATGATTCACAGACCTGTACCCCTGGGGCAAAGAATAAAAAATTTAAAAAAAAATCATGGGCTACTCAGTTTATTAATTATGCACCCCCTCACACCACGATGCAAAATAGCTGAGAATGTGAAGGTCAGTACAATTCCAAGTAATGTGTTGAGTCAGGGGGGAAATGTACTATATTTTAATCCAGGTGAAACCAGTCTAAAATAATTTTTACTTAAAAAATGAAATTACCGACAAATGGGGCCTTGTTTTCAGAAGTGCTACAATGTATAGGAATATAAGCAGGGACTAAGAAGAGAGTTGGCTTGATGTTATTTTTAGATGATATAAAATACTGGAGACTCATTTATAGATGAAAATTTTGCATTTTATCCCTGCCCTAAATCCCTGCAGCATGTATTGTATTGTTTTGCTTTGTTTCTGTTTAAATCTTCCTTTCTTTTGGAAATTGCCCCACCCCAGCAGTCACATGACAGCCCTTGAAGCTGCCCTGTGAGTATAAACATTGTATTAACTCCAGGTGACATCTTCTACATTGCTTGTATATAGTTTATTTTGTAAATGGTACCCATTATGATGATACAAGTGGTGGCCCCTCTGCAGTATGACCCTGCCCTTGACCTCAATTGATTGATCCGGGGGATTTACACATGACCCCAGAATTAAAAGATACCAAGAGAGAAGGCCCCTTATCTCTAGCTGCTAAAACCCCATTAATCGGACATAGTTCCTCTCTTTTTGAGATTTGGATATTCAATACCTGCTTGGATACTCTAAGAAATCCTTTTATGTTTCTGGTAGATTCTCTGTTTCTCCATAAAGCAGCAAGATTTGGCACACATACCAGACATGTGGAGCAGATGCAATGCACTTGTGTTTCAGGACCCAGATCATTGTGATAGAGGGTGAAGGTTCTGGGTTCAAATTTCCTGTGCCTGAATCCAGATCTCACCATTAACTGTAATGGCCTTTTGCAAAATATGTAAATTTAGCATCTCAGTTTCTTCATTTATAAAATAGGAATAAGAGTAGTACCTCCTAGGGTTGTTGAAAGGATTAAAGGATTTGAACACAGCCTAGTTTTCTCTTTATAGAATCAGTTGTTACATTATTACCATGTGAAAGTCATCTGAAATTTCTTTCATAAATTCTCCAAACCTCCATTTGATATGATTACTTTTTTCTTTTGTGCTGCCACTCTCTCCTGAACACTCCTCCATTAGATCTCCTGATACATTGTTTTATATATTATTTACTTATGTATCCATCTCCCTTTCCTATTTGTGATCTACTTGAGGGACAAGGTCTATTTCAACTTTTGCCCAAATGCCCAGCTAGAACAATGTCAAATGATTGTGCTCAATAAATACATTTAAAAGAATGATAATTACAAAATTACTGAAAGACTAATATATAAAAATCACATTCTGCTATATGTTATTATGAGATTCTCTCTCCATTGATCCAAACTTTCTCCATTCTTCTACTTATTTGGTAATATTTGGGTAGACAACTACAGTGTGGTTTGTTCTGTGAAAGTATAAAATAACAGAACAATCTCTCTCCTCTAAAGCAGTTTGCAATCCAGGAGGGGATAAAACAGGTATCCAAATTGCTATAATATAAAGTAAAAGGTGATGGGTTTTGTGATAGAGCCAGTAGGAAATTGCCATAAGTTCTAGAAGATGTAGAGATCATTTCAGGCTGCAAAGCTTGAAAAAGACTTCAAGGAGGAAGTGCATCTGAGGCTGTTCTTAGAGAAATGAATATGCTGTCAACAGACTGAGAGAATTTTGCCCCAAATGGGAAAGGTCTGCAGGTTAATGAATTTCTGCTAAGTGTGACTGTTACTGACATTTCCTGTCTGTCAAATGGACTTTGAGGAATGTAATCTCAGTCTGTGGCTTGGGTTCGATAAAGGTAGAGGTCAAGCCTAGAGATCTGTGTTTGCTTAGGCTTCTACTTTCCCAAAGAGCCACTGTAGTACTATCTATATCTCTCTGCAGATTGAATTGAGCAAATCGATCGGTTTTAGTTTCACTCAGAACAGAAATCAATATTAGAAAAATAATTTTGATATCCATTATGAACAAAAATGATGCAACTGACATTCTCTTTGAGTTGTTTTCCTCAATATTGGCTGTAGTTCTTTACAGGAAAAAAAATCTCTATCTGGAATTCTTCCTGGGAATAATATCATCCAACACAGATTTATTGAGTATTTACTATATACCAGACATATGCTCTCCACTGGATTTTTTTTTGGTCAAGAATATTTGATTGAGATATGATTTATGTGCTATGAAATGCATAGACTTAAAGAGTGCAGTTTCATAAGTTTTGACAAATGCATGCATCTGTGTATCCCTTGCCTCTATCAAGATAGAGGACATTTCTATCACCCCAGAAAGTTGTGCTTCCTGGTAAATATCCATTCCACCTCAAATACAACTACTTATCTGACTCTTTTAGCATAGATTCATTCTGCCTATTTAAACATTTCTTGGAAATGGAATCATAATGTATTCTTTTGTATCTTACTCTTTCACTCAATATACTTTTTTGGAGATTCATCTATGTTGCTTCATGTATCAGTAGTTCCTTTTTATTGCTACATATTTTTCCCTTGTTTGAGTAAACCATAGTATATTTTAATCTGTTTTTCTACTAATGGGCATTTGGATTATTTTTAGTGTTCAGCTATTATGACTGAAGTTGCTATTTACATTCTTATACAAGTTTTTTATGGTATTATTATTATTATTATTATTATTATTATTATTATTATTTTGAGTTAAGTACCTAAAAGTACAGTTGTTGGGTCATGGAATATATGCATATTTAACTTTATGAGAAATTGCCAGACCTATTTCCAAAGTGTTCGAACAATTTTACACTTCCACCAGCAATGTTTGAGAGATCTGTTTGCTCAACATTCTTACCAACCAAAATCTGGTGTTGTCAGTATTTTTAATATTTGCCATTTTGGTGGGTATACTGTAGTATCTCATTGGGATTTTACTTTACATTTCCCTGATTAGAAATAATGCTGAGTACTTTTGTCATACTTCTTTATATATGTATATCTCTTCATTTGTAAAGTGCCTGTTAAGGTTTTTTACACATTTTCAAAATTGGGTAGTTTGTCTCTTTATATTGATTTTTCTAAGTGGTTTATTCTGGACAAATCCTTTATCAAATACATGTATTTCACGTATTTTTTCCTCTGATATGTAGTTTACCTTTTAATTTTCTTAACACTTTTTTTTAAAGGCACAGTTTTAAATTTTAATAAAATGTATCCATTTTTAATTATGCTTGGAAAGTTCTAAGAAGTAATTGCCTACTGTATGATTGACTATGTTTTTTCTAGAGGTTTATAGATTTAACTTTAGGCTTAGGGCTATAAGCCATCTAACATTTAATCTTTGTATGGTGTGAAGTAGAGCTTGAAGTTCTCTCTGTCTTCTATATAGTTATGCAGTTGTCCCCAAATATTTTTGGAATGTTTTATTTTCCTCCATTGCATTACCTTAAATTTTGAAATCAATTGAACAAATACAAGTGGGTCTATCTTTGAAATCACCAATCTCTGCCATTAATCTATTTGTATTTCTTTATGCAATACCACATTGCCTGAATCAGTGTGGATTTATATTTGATCTGAATGCCAGCTACCATAAATCCTCCAAATTTTTCTTTCTCAAGATTACTTTGGTCACATTAGGTCTCTTGCATTTCTGTATAAAGTCTAGATATAGCTTACCAATTTCTACAAGATGCTTGCTGCAATTTTTGTTTAAGAGTACACTGAACCCATAGAATAATTTGTGGCATAGAATTACAATTGAATTTTGTATATTAATTTGGTGTCCTGCAGCTTTGCTATATTTACTTATTAGTTCTAGTGGTGTTTTCTACAGGTTATTTGGAGTTTTCTACATACATTATCAATTGTCTGCAAATAAAATACTATCTCATCTTTCCTTCAAATATAAGCCTTTTATTTATGTTCTTATCTTATTGAATATGCATATACCTCTAGTACCTTGTTGAATAGAAGTGGCAAGAAATAAACTCTTTTCTTTATTCTTAATCTTAATTGGCAAGTATTCATTCTTTCACCATTAAATATGAAGGTAGCTTCAGGTTTTGCATAGATGTCCTGTATCAGCTTTAAGAAGTCCCCCTTTATTATAATCTACTGATAGGTTTTTTTTTAGTTTTTTAATCATAAATAGATGGCGATTTTTCCCCCCACTGTTTTTCTGCATCTACTGACATGGCCTGTACTTTTTCTCTTATTTCTGTTAATGCGGTGTAAAACATTGGTATGTTTTTGAATGCTAATCAAATCTTGCATTTCTAGGGTCAACTTCACTTGGTCATTATGTATTACTCTTTATATATGTAGCTGAGTTGAATTGGAAATATATCATTAGTAATTTTTATATAGACTCATGAAGACTGTTGGTCTGTAATTTTGTTTTCGTGTAATGATCTTTTCTGGATTTAGTATCAGGTTTATGTTGACCACATAAGATGAATTCGGAAGTATTTCCTTTTTCCTCTATAATTTCTGAAGTTTGAATAGTTTCCAGTACCCTGTTTTCAAATTCACTGATCTTTTCCTTTGTAGTTTCTATTAATTTTTAAATATGTGTTTGTGTGTGTACTTACATATATTCACATATATTTACATAAATATATATGTGTGTGTGTGTGTTCCTCCATATATATTTTGCCTTGAACAAAATTGTAATAGTTCTTTTTAAACCCTAGTGTGCCAGCTCCATCATTCCATGGTTTATTTCTCCTGGCTTTTATTATTATTCTTTCTTCTTCTGGTTCTTCCCTTCCTTCTTCACATGTCTAGTAAGTTTTGGTATTGTGTCAGGTATTACGATTTCTGTGCTATTGAGTATTCATATTTTGTTATTTTTCTTTGAAGAGTGTTAAGTTTTGTTCAAGCAGGAAGTTAGTTTGCCAGTAGGTCAGCTTGCTTCTTTAAAGGCTTTGTTATAAGTTTGAATAGACTGAGTCTTGGTAAACGTTTACTCTAGGATCAGATAAGCTTACACCCATGATTTGGTCTTTCTGGGATCTCGACTGAATGCTTGAGCTACTCAGTACTTTCTCTTTATTCTGGATGTCAGAACTCAAATCTCTTAGTCCTATGTGAGCCCCATGAATTATTTGGGTCATGGTTCCCCCATGGCTATTCTTTCTATACTAGTGCTTTTGCTTGGCTTTGTAGAATTTCATCCTAAGCATACTCCAATTAGCATTTATTCAAAGACTCAAAGGTCCCTACACAGGTTTCTGGAGCTCTTTCCTCTCTGGAACCATGCCCTGCTAATTTCAGCTAGCATCATAGCCCCCAAAGTCTTATCTTTGTCCCTTGTCTTATGATGTAAGATCATCATGGTCTGTTTGAACTCTCCACACATTACTGTGGCCTGGAAAATGTGTCCAGGCAGAAATCATGCACAGTTGTGGAACTCTGTCATTGTTTACCTCCTTTTGGGATTGTAGTCATCTATTACATCTTATCCTTTATCTTAAAACAGTATGTTTCATATCTTTTGCCCAATTTTATAACTAGAGAAGCTAATGTGTTATCAATTACTCCATTACAGCTATGAGCAAAAGTCTCCATTAGATTTTTAAAATGTTTTGTCAAACTAGTGATATGGTATAGAACTAGGGAATTATGGTAAATGATATAACCAAACATAAATCACCTAGTGAACTCAAAAGTGAACTTGTAGTTTGATGGAAAATATGGTTACTGAAATCATTACCACATAAGAACCACATGCTTTTGGATTTTTTTTTAAACACTACTGTGGATGAACAACAAAAATTCTGAAGCACAACAAAAATTTGTGTCTCATATGTGCTTTTTAGATGGCTATTCACTCGAAAATTTGGAAGGTAGCCAGCTCTATTGTATAGTTTATCATATCACCACCTAACATTATAATAGTTTTATTGGAACATATCTGTTTAACTGTGCTTTCCAGAGGGGGGGCAGAATTAGACTTGACCCAGAAGTTGTTTAGAAAAGTGAAAGCTGAACACTCTGGCATTGGGAATCCAGAGAAAAATAGTGGTTTTGTGTTCATGAGTTTATAATTCAATATGCCCTATCCCAAGATTTATACTCAGAAATTCCTCTTCTTATTTCTATTCCTCTGCATGTACAAAGAGTTACGGAGTAATATTTCTAATGATATTTTCTTGAATACTGGCTTCTAAGGCAGAAATATTATTCTGCAAAACAGGACTGTTTTATTTAAATCTTCAGATTCTGCATAAAATGCAGATTTTCCGAGCATCATGATTTTTCAGGTATGTTGTACAAAATAGATCTGTATTCTAGTCTTGGCATTTGAATTACAAGTTTTATGACTTGGGGAAATTGCTTTTACCCAGTTCAGACTTAGTTTCTACATCTGTAAAATTGGAGTCATGAGCATACCCATATCCTGCAGGATGTTTTGAGCAATAAGTGAGGTCGTGTATGTAAAATGCTTAGTAGAGTGGTAGGTACTCACTGAAGACTAAACAGATATTTACCTGTATTTTTAGTGGATTAATACAAATGCATACAATGAGATAGCAAGTCATTCAATGTTTTTAAAAGATTTTATTTATTTATTTTAGAGAGAGCATATATGCAAGTAGGGGAATGGGCAGAAGTAGAGGAAGAGAATCTCAGGCATATTCTATGTTAAGCACTGAGAGTAGAGCCTGGAGCCTATGGAGCCTGGAGCTTGGAGTCCAACGTGGGGCTCATTCTCACAACCCTGAGATCATGACCTGAGCTGGAACCAAGAGTTGGACGCTTAAGTGACTGAGCCACCCAGGCACCTCTCAAGTGCTTAAGTTGAGAAATTTTGTACATACATACACACATTCAGACACACACACACACACACACACACACACACACACACACGCATGCATTTATTCAAGAGCCAATTATGTTCTAAAGCGATACCAACTGGGTTGATTAATTTTATGTGTCAACTTGACTGAGTCACTGGGTCAAACATTATTCTGGGTGTGTCTGTGATGGCATTTCTTGATGAAATTAACATTTGAATTGGCAGACTGAGTAAAGTGGGATACCCTCCCTAATGTGGGTGGACCCCATCCAGTCACTTGAAGACCTGAGCAGAACAAAATTGCTGAGAAATAAGGAGCTCTTCTTGCTTAAATTGACTGAGCTGGGACATCAGTAATTTCCTTGAACTGTAATTAGACATGAACTGAAAAATATACTCTTCTTGGGTCTCAAGCCTGCTCTCTCTCAAAATGGAACTACAGCATTGGCTTTTCTGGGTCTCCAGTTTGCTGACAGCAGATCTGGGGACTTCTTTGGCTCCAGATTACATGAGCCAATTCCTTATAATAAATCTGTCTGTCTCTGTCTCTATGTTTCCCACTCTATATGTGTATATCCCATTGGTTCTACTTCTGGAGAATCCTCTTAAACTAAGCCTCTGTAATTTTGTCCATTCAGCCCCGTTCTCATAGATCATAGGGAAAGAGGGATTTTCTTACTTTCCAGAACTCCTCAATATCCACACCTGTGTCCTGATATTTACTGCAATTCTTCCCTATTGCTGTTACTCTGAAAATAGAAAGGGATAATAGCATTTATTTACATGTACTGAGCAGTCACGGAGTAAATAGCCTAGAGGGGGGGAAATAAAAGTATACCAAGAAATAATTGTTCTTATTCCAGAAACCCACAAGATGAATGTATAATGTGAACTGTAGGGGGCCAGCCCATCTCTGACTTGAAATGCATTTGCCCTGAATACTTACTCAGCCCTCTCTGATATCAAACTATCTTAGTCACTTTTAAAAAACAAAGCAGAGATCATTTTAAAGGCATAAAGGTGAAAGGCCAGGGACAGTTACCTCTCAGACACATTTAAACTGTCCCATCGACAGGCAGTTAGCACTTACTAGAGTGGTGCAAGTTACTAGAGACACAGTGCAGTCCTGAATCTGATGCTGAGAAATAGATCTTGAAAACAAGTATGAAATGCCATCATAATAAATGACATCTTTCTTTAAAAGAGATTTTTTGGGATACAGTATTCTGATGAAGGGAAAGATAAATGTATGTTGTCTAATGTATTTCTCATATCAGCTAATGGCCTGGGTTCTGTATCTGAGCCCCAAACCTAGAAATTAGGTGTGCTCTGCTCTGACTTCGCTTTCATCTCTCAGAGTTTAGCTCATGTGTTTCTTCCTAAACTTTAAAGCAACAAATAGTCATTGATTTCCATCTATTTACAAAACATTGTTCTAAACATGTTAAGGATGTAGATGTGATCACAATATAATCCCCTCTCTAAAAGCAGCTTACAATTCACTGGAACACTTTAACAAGCATTTATTGATCACTCTTATGTGCCAGATTGTGTTCTAGGTAAAGGGGATACATAGGTACATATGACATATTCTTTGCTCTTGATAAATATATACCTACTGAGGGACAGACACACAAAATGAATAATTGCTGTAAAATAGAGGTACATACAAGGAGTCTAGAATGAAGAGTGAATAATTCAGTCTGGAAGAGGGGATGGGCTTGGTTACAAATAAAATATTAAGATGAGAGTGGGGAGATGTGTATTCATGAATCTAGCACCTTTCTAGAATTCATATTTTAAAAACAGAAAAGCATAGAGTATGCAGGGGGGAAAAACTTAAAAAAAAAAAAGATTTTTAAAATTTATTTATTTATTTTAGAGCTAGTACACATGTGCACACGAGCCAGGGGAGGGACAAAGGAAGAGGGAGAGAATCTCAAATAGACTCTGAGCTGAGAATGGAGCCTGACTCAGGGCTCTATCTTATGACCCTGAGATCAAGACGTGTGTGGAAATCAAGAGTCGGTCACTTAACCAACTGAGCCACCCAGGAGTCCCACTATGTTGTTTAAATCCAATCCCAGCAAGAGGGATATTGGCAATCCCCAGTGGGTCTGGAATGCCCCTTCTAGTTCCAGATCTGGAAGATGTTCTCTAAGCTTTTTCAGCATGTAACCTTTTATATACCATTTATCTCTTACAAATTACTCTTGCCTCATAGGTACTTTAGGCTTAAGATTCGATAGCCTTGCTCAGAATTTGAGGTCAGAAGCTGTGACTGACATTTCTTTTGCAATAAACACCATGTTTTGTATAAAACAAACAGGATATATACCAGTTGACTGATAAAAATTGCTTTTACTCCATGACACATACATTCAGAGTCCACCTTCCTCAGCAGTGATGAAAAGACCTCTCATTGTGATGAGGGGCCTTCCCTTACCCTTACCATCTTTGCTATGCAATGCCGTCAGAGCATTATTCACCGTGATTCAAGGATTTCTGCAGTCACTCCATTGTGATCATGCGTGGGACCAATGGAAACATAAGGGCCCTACTTAAGAAATAATTCACTGTTCAGGAGCTAAGGAAAGAACATCTTCTTAGAACATAAAGGAAACATAGAATGCCTTCTAAATGGAGAATATATCAATGATGATTTTTGAGTACCCATTATTCTTTGGCCAAATTAAAAAATAATAAAATGTGGATATGCATAATGGGGAGAGATAGGGATATATTGGATACGTTCCTGGCCTAAGTGATAGTTAAAAGTTACAAGAGTTCTTGGAGCTTAGTTTGCTTCCAATAAAATAGGGTATATGAAAAATTATGCACCAAAAAAAGAAGACTTCTATTTCCTGGTTTCAGCTTATGTAAGATTTATAGATACTTAAAATAAATGTAAAAAGCATGTAAATATAGCTGGAAGGTATAAGAGATAATATAAAGATCCTACTTATTTCTGCAATAGAGACTGGCTAAATATTAAATAGTAAAGATTTAGAAGCAAAAATGTCTGCTTTTCTGCAGGTCAGATTTATTCAATGACTGGCTCCTTAAACTATCAAAAAAGATACCAGTGTGAAGTATTTGGGTGCACAAGAACTGGAACACTCGTTTTACTTGAACACTCAATGCAGAAAATCCAAAAGTTTTTAAAACTTAACACCTCATATATACAGAAACACTATTCTGATTGTCACAAGGAGATTCAAGTAGGCATGGGATATGCCCTTGAAAAGCTTAGAACCCAGCCAAATTAAAGATATCAGACGTGCACACATACATACAGAGATAAGACAGCATCATCCCCTCTAAAGTACATACCTCAGTGAGTGCTTATATAATCAGAACCACAGATTTATAAGAGGGAGTGGATGCTTTACTGAATGGGTCTATCAGGGACATCCCAGTGGTCTTGGGGATGAGGCATAGAATGCCCGCCTGACTAGAAAGGACTGTCACTGTATGGGATTATCGGGAGAGTTTTAAGAGCAGTTCTGCAAAGACCCTGGTATTAAGGCTGAGAAATATGAAGTTGAATCTGTGAACAATGCAAAGAACTTAGAGGATTTTGAGCAGGGAGTTATTTATTGAAGGAGGCACTTTTGGATTTTGGATCTGGATGAACTATGCAAAGTGATTTTCATAGAAGAGATAGCCAGTAGTTAGATGAGAGCTAACCCAAATTTGAAGCTATGAAGGTCAGAATTAAAAGCTCCAAAGCAAAGTACATGGAACTGCCTGGATTCTGGAGTTAATCTGAGGTGTCAGAGTGTCCTTTCCACTCTATTTGCAACACTTTTTTTTCCTCTCATAACTTTATAGATTTGATTATAAAAAATCTAAAATCATTGAAGGTGCATAATTTTGAGTTTATATTTTTCTCTGATCCTTTCATACTAAAAGACCCAAACTAATCTCCCCAGACAAAGATTTGCTTAGCTTGCCAGCCTTGCCGATTGAGCTATGGATTGTGTATTCTCAGGATACTTCGTAACTCATTCTCATACATCTAAAGATTGGGATTGAGTGGATAGTGGAATTTAACAAGTCTCTCTGTGTCACCCACTCCCCCCTGCATCCCTAGTTAGCCAGGGTCATTATTCCTGGGAGTGAAGCCATACCTTTCTGAAAAGAATCCAAGACTATTTCGCATTCAGAAAGAAATAGTAGGATCCTAACTGAAGTGCACACATTATACTTCATTCTCATTTTTAAAAGAATAGGCAGAAATCCACAATTTCCCTTAGTCTCTCATTCCAGCTGGTGTTATGGTTTATAAACAAGAGATAGGAAAATGCATAGCTGAGGAAGTCTGGAACAGGAATCCAGGACCCTGGGTCAGTGGCAGCCTTCCAGAAGTCAGCAGTCCAGGCAGGAAAGCACCAAATAAAGAATGATTCCATGACCTGCCGCATCTTCCTCTGGTAAAGAAAGGACGATTTCCCCTTGTTTTCCTGATTTCCTTCCCTCTTCTCTTTCCCTCTTTTCTCTCTTCCTCTCTCCTACCTCCTGTGTGAATCCCCTTTTCTCTCCCCAATTCTTCCTTTTTTTCCTTTGTGTCTCTCTTTCTAGGGAGGAAGATGAATTTATGTTTTAGTTTCATTGAACAAAAGGTTGTTGAGGATGGAGTGCATATTTCTAGTTGTTGCTGGTTTTCATATCCTTTAGCAAAAAAGACCTTTCCCTTTAGAAGCCCAAAGGTGGAGCTGTTGCAAAAGGAGAAAGACAGGCCAGCCGCGCCCGCGAGGCCACCAACACACAACGCAAACACTTACATGCCGGGTCTGCGTGGAGGAGACACAGATCCTGGAGGCTTTGCTTCCAAAACATAAACATTTCCTTTTTTTTTTTTTTTCCCAAAGAGAAATAAAAACCCTGATTACAGCAGATGCATTACTGCCAAACTGTGCAAAATAGAACAAGTATTAGGTGTCTGCTTAACCCCCTTTAATTGTTAATTCCATGCACTTTAGTAGATTCCAGTATTATCAAAATAACTGCAGGGAGAAAGGATTCAGATTCATTTGGGTTCATTAACACCACCATTTATCAGTGTAATGTCGTATAGATAATGATTGGAGGGTCATTCTATTTTCTCCATTTCTACACTTCTGTATAGAGTGCTGAAATGCTATCGGATGGTTACATTTCTCTGGGAAAGACCTAGAAAAAGTCTCTTTCAGCAGCTGAAAAGAGGCTTTCCGCCTCTGCATTTGGTCATTTCTCAAAATATTTCCCACAGAAGCAGCATTTTTTTCTTCCAGGATCCTAACTTGATATTTTACTTTCATCATCCTGAGAAGCAGCAGCAAATTTTGAAAACCCATTTTATGGAGAGAAACACACAAGAGCTCGCTACGTTGTTCTCGTTCCTCCCAGAAATGGGATGAATTGTCACCATCCATTTCCACAGATTTTTAGCTCTTGGCTTTGTCTAATAGTTTTGACTGTTCTGCTTGAAAAACAGAAAGCTCCCCCACCCCCTGCCCAATCACTTACCTTTTCCTTTGTCTCTATCCATAGAGCAGAGAGCTCCAGATTGATGTCTCAAAAGCTATTGAAGCAAACAATTTAGCTAATTTCAGAATGTCCTCATTTACTCTCATAATATGATTTCACCCTCCTCACTTTAATGTTTACTTTCAACTCTGAGTTGCTGGTAAAAACAGGGACAAAGTAACCCGGGATGTTTTATGCCACCGAGACAAAAAGGTATTGATCCTTTTTGCCTCTGGAAAAAAAGGTTTCTAATAATTTCCAGATATATTGTAGATTGCATTGCTATCTTTAATTAAAACATGACACAGGACAGAAACCAATTATTTACTCTTTTAAACCATAGAGCCACCTTTGTCCTAATGGATTCTGATGTCCCATTTGCAAATTGGCAAGTTTGTTTTTAGTGCCTGTGTGTGTGTGCAAGCGTGCGCGCTCTTGTGCTATCGTGCTTGAATGCAAGCATGCTTGCGAATTTATTCTTGGCTTTGCTACTGGTGACATTTAAATGTGGGTTTATGTCAGGTAGTTAAAAATATATAAAAGGCTGAGTTATACCAACACTGCCTATCATGCATGCCCCCAAGATGACTGAGGGGGCAGTTTCCAAAGTGGTTTTATTTATGCAGTTTGGTTGCCCTGTGAAACAGGACTTAAGAGGCAGGGGCTAAAGCAAAGTGGAGTAAAAAGAAATGCCTTGAAAGGGAACTGATTTCAGATACAGAAATAAAGCAACCTCATCCTCTTACAAGAATACTTGAACTGGCTCAGTCCCTTCCTTATTTCTTATTCTCTCCCAGCTGTTTCAAAAGGCACATCTCATCGCACGTCTCTGGGGCTTTTCCTCTGATCCAGACCTGGCCTGTGTTCTGTTCTTTCCTTTCAGACACTGCTGGTCTCCAAGACATCTCCTCGGCAGCTTTTGCCATCTGGACCTGTCTGCTTTCAACTCTGCCGTGCAGACTCAGGCTCCTTGAAACTGTCATCTCGAAACATATTTATTACTTCCGCACGCCTGGGCTTCTTGGTGCCACGTTCCTTCTGCTCTTTGATTATGCAGGGCAGAGGCAGTGTTATTTTACCATCTGAATTAGTGCTAAGGGGTGCTGTTAGTGTGAAGAGCATGGCCTCTGAAGGAGAGGGAAGCATCGCATGAGGCTGCCTCCCCACAGCTCAGGCTGCTGTTGCTAGGGGGTACCTTGTGCATCTCTGACGCTGGCAAGTAGGACCTCCTTCTCCTCACTTTGCTACTGGTGTCTATACTGTGAGATATAGCTGATGTGCAATGAATCTTATGTAGCTGTTCCTCCCCCTCACTAGGCTGATAATGTACCCGGATACCTCAGGTGGCAGTACTTTTTAGGTCATTGCCCTTATTGACTCCATCCTGTGGAAGAGGCAGACTCACTCACAAAATAGAGGGGAAGTTGTTTTAGAGATCAAAAAACATGGATGTCTTGAAAAGCCCTTCCCCAACAAAATGGCAGATCTGCTAAAGCCTTACAGATAAAGTTAATGTAATCTTCCACGAACAGAGAAATCCATTTGCACATTTGTATTTGCAAAACTATCCTTGGGGTCCATGCCTTATGACCTAGTTACACTTAATCCCATGGTAAAATCACATTTCAGAGACCCAGGATAGATACAATGAGTCACTAATTTGAGTGCATCCTGTAATGGCAAGAGTCCTGTATCACAGGCATTAGACAATGATTGAAATAGATTTTACTTATTTTTTTAATTTTAAACTTCACTTGGCTCAATATCTTCATTTATCCCATGGGTTCGTCAATTATGGTTGCCCCTTAATTGATAACATTAAATGAGTGAGGGGGGAAAGTAACTGCCAGACGTGTCCCACCGCAATTTTTGACAGATGCTCTGATACGAGCTGCTGTAATAATGGATAAAGAGGGAGAAAGTTCCAGAAGGATTTTAGAGTTCAGCTTTGGTTCAAGGGGTCTTGTTAGTCACATGTGAGAAATGTTAACATTTTCCATTAATTCCAAAGTACTCCCCAAATTTATGTGGATTTCCATGGCTAGTATTGCAGTGGAGATGTAACAAAAGCCTGAGCAAAAGAAGGAAACTAAAGTCTTTGAGAGTCTGCTAAATGTAGGGACAATTCATGATGTCTTACATTTGTAAGGCTGTTGAATCTCATAACATCTTAGCAACTACAAAACGTAAGTATTTTTATCACAGTTTTATACATGAAGAAACGGAGGCTTAGAGGACCAAGGTCAAGGTGGCGTCCTGATTTAAAAAAACTTGCCCCCAGGTTGTTAGTGTATTATGAAAGGACCTTTGCTGCTCTGTCCTTTCAGAGATCCTGGCAAACAAATCACAACCATATAATTAAGGCCCCAAAAGAGTGAATGATGCAAATAGAGACCATGGAGGACAATGAGGCACAGATCCATTCAATAACCTCTGTCAGTCCTCAGGTTGCTGGATTAGAGAGCACACAACCTGCTCAATCTGCCAGTGTGCTCACACCTCCCTGCCAACGACCAGGCTGAGGACCAGAGCCATCCAGAAGAGCGTTTTCACAGAGCGCTCTCCGGGGGCCATTTCTAAGTGGAATAAAATTGCTTTGCCCAATTGCTGGCTAATCTTCTTTTAGAAAAGAAAGAATTTGTATCGGATGGGGAAATAAAAGGGTGAGTTACTAACACCCTCCTGGACATGAAGGATAGAATCAGATTTCAAATGTTATTAAATTTTCACCGAAGACTGAGGGGAAGTGAAGAGCCTAATGTGGAGTTATTATTATTTTTTAATCTCTGTTCTCATTCTTTATGCTCTTACGAAAGAGATGGGTCAATGCCCTCAAAAGTAAAGGAAATAGAAAAAAGTCCATTGAAATACTCAAACAAATAAATAAAACATAGGGAAAATATAAATGGTGCTTTGTGAGCAATGGGAAACCCAAATGACCCTTGTTGTCTTGAGATTTATAAGTCTGCATATCACAGATGCCCTGTTGCTTTATTCATACCGTTCAGGGAGAAGGCAGCCCCTAACCATCAGCACCCATCCTTAAATCATTACAGAAGTGCTATTGTTAAAGAGACAAGACTTTAAAAAAGACACACACACACACACACACACACACACACACACACTTATTGTGCAGATTTATTTCACCAGAACTCAGGGTGTTTAGATACTTTCTGTATTGCCTGGGCAACACAGAGGGCCTTTGAAGCCATGATTTTAGAAAAATAAGTACACTCAAAATTTTTGTTTCTTTTTCCAGTTTGATCATTGTTTGGATCATTGACGTGGATCGAGGGCAGGTTTAAAATGGGTTGAGGAGAGACAGATGGACTTGGAGTACGATGAATTTATTTTACGCCAGTGCTACATTTAAAAATGTTAAACTGGTCACTGTGCATGTGTCTATTGATTAGGCCAGTTCTAAGAAGACCACTACATACATGCTTATTGATTATAACAATTTTTAGAAGAATGCTGATCAGGAATACTCCCATCTTCCATGAGTCCTGACATCATTTCTGAGATTTCCTTTCTGCTAATTAGATTACACATACTTTAAAGTTGCCTGGAAAGCCTGATATATTCAGCACCAATTTCTACTTTCCATCGTGTATCCTGAATCAAAACAAGGATAAGTGGTAAAAGTATAATCTATCTTCAGAGAACTACACAGTTGTGATTTCAGAGAGTTGCTTCACTCCTAAAAAAAAAAAAGTCTTCATACGTCTTATATTTGTAAAGCAAAGACTGCACTCATGTTGGTAAACATTATGGTGACATATAAAAATCCTCAGGTTTTTGGCCCTTTTTACATGAACACTCCTCAGCCAGTAAGATCAAACATCTTTTTAAATGGGTATGCGGAAGTCAGCATGATTTACAGCAAATTTTACACATTCATCAAATGGTAGCTCAGACTTCTTTTCCTGGGGGAACTTCCTGATCATTTGGCCCCCCATGACTTCTGCATCTTGAATTCTTATAGCATCATTATGTCTACTGTCTACTTTGTTGTCTATGTGGACTTTGGCATAGGCTCAGATATCAATTTAACTGGATATGGTTTTGAAATCTCAACTAAATGTTTAACTTTTCAATAATTAAAACTTTGTCTTAAATTTTCCTTCAGGAAATTCTTTCTGCAATGAATTCTAGCACAGTGTTTCACAACCTCATTTACTCAAACATCTTTGATTACCTATTCTCATTGCTTATTGAAAATGGAGGAAGTTGCTATACCCACATAAATGGGATATTTAAAATAATATAATCTCTATAAAAAACTAAAAAGAATACATTTACAGAATGAAATCAAATGTACCACAATCAGTGTAGAAAGAGGAGAAACTTCTATCATCAGCTTTGTCTGTGGTGGATATCAGCAGAGTCCTCCAAACACTACCTGAAGTTCCACATGAAATTTATAACTGGTGAGACAGTCTTGTTTGCAAATTTATGCCATGGTCTGAGATTTGCAGAAGCCCAAGACACTTACCTTGTTTACCATATACATCTTTTTTATTCACTGGTCATTCCACCATTTTTATTGGATTTCAAAGATGAATAAACAAAACAGAAGAAAAGACAAGGTGTTCAAGTATTACTTTTCTCTCGCTCGCTCGCTCCTTCGGATGTTCTAGAGGAGAGCCAGCTTAGGTAAAAAATTGAAAGTACATTTTAGGTGGCCTTGACCAAAAGAAGAAATGGGCAGAAAAGAGATATACTATGAAATTTTGTATCATTTCAACCAATTTAGATCTAGTTGTGGTGAGGATGGGAGGGAGGGGGGAGGTGGAATGTCAGACTGAGGTGTTAACACTTTTCTGATGAAAGAGAATACTGTTGCTGAGGAGGGAGCCTAGGTGCCTGGTGGCCATGCCGTAGGACCTGGAGAGATGCCATTCATATAGGAGTCCACGTGGGCGGTGCTTCCTGGGGACGTGCAGAGGAGCTGTGGTGGATATATCTGCAAGGCCACCCTGCTTCCTCACCTGGGTCTGATCCTTAGGGTTGATATCTGGGTGTCACCTTGATGACTGTTTTGAGGTCCTGTGTATGCAAATTTCTATCCAGGGCAGTGATATTATTAATGCCTAAAATTTAGAGCGAATGTTTCTAGAAAAAATCCATTCACCTACCATTGCTCCAGGAAATTATGTTTCTTTTTTGAAAAATGTTACTGTTCATGTGCATATTCTTTGCTTTTCTACCTCATGGGTGCAACATACTTGATGTGAGGCTTTTTTTCCTTCCTTTTTGGCAATTAGAGTGCAAAGGTGCCCATGAGAACAGGGTTTGGCGGAATTTTACTAGTGAACACAGGGGTGCCTACTGCTGGCAGATAGAACCACAACTTATTTTGAAAACATACATTTGGGCTAAAAATGATAAATCTGTATTTATCTTCTTAAAATGCTCTCAAAGGGGAAGAAAAAGGGAAAAAAAGCTTGAATTTGGAAAGCGTAGAGACCAGAGAAAAGAAGAAGGCAAAATCTTCTTTTCCCAATAGTTTATCTTCTTGGATGCTTCCCAGTGGGCATCGGGTGCATATCCAGTCTATATTTTGAATGGTAAAATGAGTATTTCATTTAACCAACTGTATTCCAGAATATGTAACTATCCATAGCCTCCATATGAAGAGCCAGAAGAGGTGGTTTTACCTCATCAAATATATAACAGAAAAGTGTTTTCCAAGTAAGAAATGGTAGGTGTCATCCCTGGACATCATAACAGCTGCACTTTTGATAGCTCTGCAGTGCTTTCCAGCAATTCTTTCTGGTTAAGTTAGTCATGGTTTCCAAGATGCTACTATAAATGTTACCTAGGACCATTTTTACCCCATTGTTTAAATCTTTGTAATCAAGAAATAATTAAATTTTTTAAAAGATCAGTTGAATGAATGGGGGATCTAGGGATGTTCATGATAAGAGTACCAACAGCTCTGTTTCCTCCCAAATGGATAATCCAGTGTTGAGAATAGTCCAATGATAATACAATCATATTATAATAACAGATTAATAAATAAATAAATACTTTTGTCTGTATTACCTAAACAAAAGACTGGTTATATTTTTTCTTAATTTTCTTTTTTTTTTCCTAGTTAAAGCCCAGTGACTATCTTGTTTACTTTATAGTGCTCATTCAACTTTAATGTGCATATGAATGTACTAGAGATTTTACTTAAAATGCGTATTCTGATTTTTGAGGCTTGGGTTGTGTCTTAAGTTTCTCCATTTCTAATACCCTCGCAAGAGGTGTCAGTGCCATTGGTCTGCAGATCACACTTGTAGCAAAGCTCCCCATCTCACCACTTAGAATATTGTTTGGCAAGTAAAAGACCCTCAATAAACATTTGCCAATAGGTGAATGAAAGGATAAATAAATCATAGATACATTCGTATTTTCAGATTCCTTTTTATCTTTTCTCCTAGTTGGGTTAATTTCTGAGTTTAATTAATATAAATGAAATTGGTATTTATCCTAGACCAACAAGTGCTAAAATGTATAGCTTTTCAAGTGAAAAATAAGACCTTCTTTCTACAGGGAAAATAAAATTATAACATGTAATGTCATCACATTATTCAAGAGATTAGGAAAAGAGAGCTAGTAAAGTAAACTACAAATAGCCATATGATATAGTTAAAAATAAAAGTTGGGTGAGGAGGTTAGTTATGCCAGACACACCTGGGGTCAAACCTTACTTACTCATCTTGTCTGCTGTGTGGCCTTGGGAAGTCACTTCCTAAGCCCCAAGATCCTCCTCCGAAAAATGGGAAAGATCCTTCCTATATAAAATTATGAGGAGAGAGACCGAAATAAATTATATAAATGTTAGGGGTTTTTTTCTCTTCCCTCACCCTTGCCCAAAGTAACATCATAAGGAAGTGTCACAGCAAGATGGTAATTCCAAATCACTTTGTTGCCAACCCTCTGCTCACAGAAAGAAAAAAAAATCCGATTTGTGTAGACATGCTCCTCCAGTTTTGGAGATCAGAGGGAGGCAAATGTTAAATAATCTTAGGAGTATTTATTTCTCCAGCATTAATTATCTTTTTACTAGCTTTAGAAGAAATGGCCACTAGTTTTATCAAGCCTGAGAGTCTGAGAAAGTTTTCTATCCTCTCTACTTCAGAAAGCTTTTTCCAAGATGAAAATAGAACATTGGCCCTAAAATGTCAGCTCTTTCCTTACATTTTCTTCTTTTAAAACTTTCTACCAACTTTCCTCAATAGCACATTCTCGGTTTTGTTGTCCTGATGGCAAGAAATTCTTATGTTGCAAATGCAGTGATTTAAATATATTTCCTTCCTCCAGGGGCACCTAGGTGGCTAAGTGGTTTAAGTGTCGGACTCTTGGTTTTGGCTTGGGTCATGATCTCAGGGTTATGAGACAGAGCTCTGTGTCAGATTCTGGTCTCAGCACGGAGTCGGCTTGAGTTTCTCTCTCCTTCTCCCTCTGCCTCTTCCCTTGCTTGCCTCTCTCTCGCTCACAAATAAATAAATAAATACAATCTTTAAATATATTTCCTTTTCCCTTTTTAGATGGACCTAGAAGATACTAAGCCACCTCTTCCTTGAGGAGAGGAGAAAAAAAGATACAAGCAATATTTAATGTTCTATTTACTTTGTATTTTCTCATTTAATCCTCTGAACAGTCATTTTTCTTTCTTTTCTTTTGTTTTTGTTTTTCTTTTTTTTTTTTTTTGAGATAGAATGAGAGTGAGAGTGCGAGAGAGAGCACAAGCAGGGGTAGCAGCAGGCAGAGGGAGAAGCAGACTCCCTGAGCCTGATGTGGGGCTCCATCCCAGGACTCTGGGATCATGACCTGAATCAAAGGCAGATGCTTAACCAATTGAGCCACTCAGGCACCCCAATCCTCTGAACAGTCTTAAGCTGGGTGTTATTTAATTCCTCTTGTAGATCATGGAATTGAGCTTTAAAAAATTAAATATCTTTCCCGAGATTGTAGCTAGTAAATGGAAGTGAGGATTTGATTCAAAATTTCATTCACTTGAAAAATGCATAAAGATGAAGCATGGCCAGTTTGGTGTTCTATACGTTGGATATGATGGCGCAGGGTGAAGAAGGCACCTCTTCCCATGGATATTATAGAATCGAGAAGTAGAAGGCCAAGCAACCATTTTGGCTTAGCATGATACATGTTCTTGTCTCCTTGCCCTGAGCTGTGCAATGGGAGCTCATGACCAGGGAATTGCGGGCTATTTGAATCTGAAAGCCTCATTTTCCGCCCACAATGTATCATGTCTGAATGTCAATAATAAAAAGAGAATCATTAATACACCAAAATACATGAATTCAGTCCGTTCCACCACATAGTTCAGGCTTACATTAAAAGGAATACAAATACTTTGTCAGTCAGCCCCATCAGTCCAGGACTTTATTTTTTTTAGCCTTTTCCCTGAAGCAATGAATGGAATTTTCAGTGAAGTTACAGACTTAGTTAAGAATAAAAGGGGGAGGTGTGATGAGAAAGATCATGATCCAGGAGTCAAGTGTTCATTTTGTTCCTCCTTGGTTGATAGGCAATAAGTATGAATATCAGGTCTTGACTATGGCATCTCTCTCCAAAGGACACTGAAGGTATATGATTATCCTGATAGCCCAAGCAGAAAGCACTTTTTATTCTTTTTAGATAAAGGCCCGACTTGATCCATGGGTGTTGTAGTCCGCAGAACTTTCTCCTGAATTTCAAATAAGTTACAATCTTAACCACATAATTGTTTAGTCTTTGAGTCTGTCCTCTATGATACTTCTCTCATTGTTTCAGGCCTGATGGATTTATTTTCTCAGTAAACTTATAAATTATGTTAAATCAAGTGTTGTGACTTCTTCCTCCCCCTCTTCTTCTCCTTCTCTGTCTTCTTGTTCTTGTGGAAATAAATGAAGACTAAACAAATGAGAAAAGCAAAGGCTATTAGTTTTGAGCTTTCTATAGCAAGGGAGTCAGCTGCTTCACTTGGCATTTGGTCAGGAAGGCAGAGGACTTGGAAAACTTTATGGTGGAAAAAAGGGATGGCTTCAGGTATGCCCTGACTAGAGGCTGTTGGTGTAGGGAAGCTGTGGTTGGGCCACCTAGAAGCAGGACATCTGTGTGATTGGCTAGCAGTGCATATTTACTTTTCTGTGGTTGGTTTTAAGTTAGAAACAGGGACAAAAGGGGATACCTGGGTGGCTCAATCAATTAAGCGTCTGCCTTTGGCTCAGGTCATCATCCCAGGGTCCTGGGATAGAGCCCCGCATCAGGGTTCTTGCTCAGTGGGGAACCTGCCTACTTCTCCTTGTGCCTGTAGCTCCCCCTGCTTGTGTGTGCGCTCTCTCTCTCTCTGACAAACAAATAAATAAAATCTAAAAAAAAAAAAGAGAGAGCAAGAGAGAAAGAAACAGAGACAAAAGTTAGGGAAGCTATCAGAAACAAATTGCCATTGTGGGCCAATTATCACAGAGATTATTGTTAAGATTCCTAGATTGTCAACAGAGAGAGCAATCTGGCTTCCTGTGAGTCTGGTTTATGGAAGGCTGACTTCCTGGCTCGTTTGCTGTAGATAAGGGGGCTGGTTTCCTGTGAAGGTGGCTGCAGGTGCAGGTCATAGTTCTATCTTTTATATATGATCTGGCCATTGTTCATTTATATATTCAGTCTCTTCTCCTACTCTTCTCCTCCTACTTTCCCCTCCTTTTCCTCTGTCTTCTTCCTCCTTTGGTACTCTCCATACCAAAGTCAGTACAAGTATGACTGATTGGGTATTTTCTTTCCTTTTAGAGACTTTCATATTACAAAATTTCTGTATACCTATTGAAAAAATGTCAACCACTACAGAGTGTATACAGGACAAGAAAAAGGTCACCCTTTCCTTATCATTGTAAAATAACCCTTGGTTAGCAGTTTGGTGCTCATTTTGTAAATTATTTTTAGATACACATGTACCATTCATTTAAAAACTAAAATTATAGCATATTATATTTTAAAACTTGCCTATTATCACTTATCAAAATACCACAGACATTCTTCGAAGTCAGAGCCCACAAACCTATTTTACTATGTATTCAGTCACAGACTCTAAGCTCACTAGATTATAAACTCTATGAAGGTCAAAATAGTAGCTCTATTGTTAATTCTCTTTTCCCAGGCCTGAATGGTGCTAGCACATTGTAGGTACTCAATGATGCTTGTTAAATGAATGAATTTAGGTTTCATTTTATCTTTTAAATTAATATATCAAGTAAAAAGAAAATCATGTATAGTCTTGAACTTAAATGTCTGCACACTTGTATTTCTGTCAGGCAGAGATTGCTAGAAATAGAATTGTGGCAAAATGGATAAACATTTTAAATCTTGATTTAGATACCAAACTTACCTTCAAAATAAGTTAGTCGTTATTGTTTTATTATCTTATCATTTCCATTAATAGCAACAGAGGTAAGATTAGATATTATTGGCTGCTTACCCAGAATCTATTGCTTTCCCTACTCTCACCAGCCTCCTCTTCTGAAAATAAACCAAATTTTATTTGGGGCTTCTACCCCCTCCTCTTGGATCCTATTCTTTAAAGAGCTCTGACTCCACCTCTGCCCCAGTTTTAAGGATCTAATTGTTACAAACCATTCAGCACATTCTATTCTCCTGGCCACAATCATTAAGCCTCTGTTTTAAGCAATCTAAACAGAGTTAATTTCAGAACTTTTACTAGGGATACTAGAGGGGAAAAATTATCTTTATCTTCTTGAGGATGGTGGTGGTTCTGCAGATGCGAAGCCTGAACTATAGCAACAAATCTGTCCTTGTTGGGGAATCTTGTCATAGGATCATGTTGGCACCATGAAAGCAAGTGGGATGGTAGAACTGAGCCAGGTGTGAATCAGTCCAACCCTGAAGACTCATCCACTACAGGACTCCCACTTACAGTAAGGCAGTTGAATTATGTTTTCTGACATAAGGCTCTATGGTTCTTCTCTTAATTATTTTATTCTTAAGTTTTTCCAAATCATCTTGGACCTAAGGATACTCAGGAAGAAAGTGTCTTCTAAACAACTCACCTTCCTAAATACTTCTAAAAGAATCTAGTCACCTGAAGAGTTTCTCCCTCTGCCTTACATCTCATTGTGTTCCGTTGTGCTCAGTGTTTCCTTAAAATGCTTATCAATTGCTCAGGTGTGGGGGATACTGTGCCAAATCCCATTTTAATTTCATTTTCCTTCATCCCCTGTAGAGGAGAGGCATCCCCTTTCTCACTGTTGGCATCTATACACTATCAGCTTGGTCACAGTCTGGCTCAAGACCCAATTTTGAGCCCAAGCCAAGGGAAAACCTCCTTTGTGTTGAGGTGCTTCACATGCTGTTGCTGATAAAGTTGTGCCTGAAAATGGTTTAGCTTCTGAGACATCATGGAGCCAGCCAGGTCTCTTACTAGATTTGTCCAATCAATATAAAGAGGAGAATTATTAAGATCCAGGCAGTAGGGAGACACTTAAGATGAAGAGTAATGGAACAATTCTGTGAGAAAGGGGCACCTCAGTTTCTTGATATGGGTGTGGTTCACACTAGCCACCGCTCAGGGAAGACCAGCACATCTAATACCCACCAGTGAGAGCACAACATAGGCGCAGACACTGGAGCATGAAACCTGGCCTGGGAAGCAGAACTGTGAAGGCCTCGAGGTATGTACCTGCTCTGGCACCAGTGGCGTTGTAAGTGGCTGCTGTGCAAGGGCTCACCCTGCTGGAGGACTGATTTTGGTGCGCCGGCCGTTCTTTCTTCTCTTCCTCCTTCTGCCATCTCTCCCCATCCAAGGTGTATTCAGATACGAACCAGGGGCAACATGACACCAAAGAAATATTTTAGCTGCATCTGAGAACATACCGTGGTGCAGACTTTGTATACTAAGCCTCTCCGCTTGTTTAAAAAACAGACACAATTTTTTTCAGGTCTCTGAAAAAAATCTCCTCAAATACTTCTTAAATCTATTAATCCCTCTCAGTTGGTATGTTTTTTACCCTTAGGTTGTGGCAGTTAGAATCCCAAATGGACTCAATAATTCTCATCCCCTAGTCACACTTGTGTAGCGCCCTCCCACTTTGTTGGAGGGTGGATGGGATGGGGGTGATGACTATTGATGGCTGACCTTTGGTTTCTCTAGAGGTGGGGAGCCATGAGAACAGATTTACAACCAACAAAATAGGGCCAGAGTCATTAGAAATGAAATGATGGAAAGAAGGGGGGATCTTTTTACTAAGGCCAAGTGGAAAGAAAATTTCTAGCCCCTTCTGAAGTTTAGATCATGCAGCACAGTCTTGGAAAGCTGAGATGGATACAAAATTAATTTCATCCCAAGGTTTTATATTTTAGCTTAACAAAAGGAGTAAAATGTGAAAGAGAAGGAGGATTGGCTCTTGTGATTGAGGTTGCTTGGTTTTTCTCAGTTTGGAAATGGACGCAATCTCTTCGCATAATGGTGGTAAATAGGTAGAGCCCTTATGCAGATCTAACTTCTTCAGTAGCTTGCAGAAGGAAGGAATGCTTCTCCATTATTTCAAGACATTTCCAATAGGGTAGGAAAAGGTAATATATGCCATATAGCAAGATTCCATGGCTCAAATTATCTTTAGGCATTTATGAACATGTGCAGAAATGGGTATGTTATTCATATTATAATAGAAAGGCTGTCTCTCGTACTATATAAAGGATACTTTAACTGGGTACTGATTCCAGTGTTCATTTTGCCAATCATGGAAGTGTGCCTTTTGGTATACCTCTAAGTCTATTTGAGACTGAGCGTTTATATAAGTAAAATGGAACTCCTTAAAAAGGTGCTCTGGAAGTTCTTGACTAGTTCTAATGTTCTGAGATTCTATCTCCATTATACTATGGATCTTTCAGTCATAGAGCCTCTGTATATAATTATAACAGGAGAAATACCCACCTCTACCCTTGACCATTAGATCCTTAGCACATTGGTCTAATGGAGTGAAACAGCCTGGTGCAAAAAATGGTTCCAGGGTGATCCAAGGGGCCAAAAATACAATGTTTTTTTCCTTAAGTCAATAGCATAAGTTTGTGTCAAGAGTTCCTGTGTTACTAAGGACAGTCTGAAATTTTAAGTGACTTGCACTTAAAAGCATACATGGCTGTTTTATCCAAGTAAGTGAAATGGATCCAAAGATGAAAGTCCCATTTTTTAGTACTGCGACAAATCCAAATTAAGGAGAGGTGTCTGCAAAAGCCTTTGATTATAGATCATAAAATCTCCTGCTTATATCAGACACTGTAAAATTGCTCAGTGGCAAATGAAATGCCTATGCACTAAATATATCTTTTAAGCACCTTGCAGTTCAGGTACGTTTATCGCTGAGATACAATAGTACTTCTGCAGGTCACAGGTACAAGGTCAGAAATGCTGGTTCTGCTGGTTTGGAATGTAACACTTAATGGCCCATTATTTGAGGACATAGAGCAGAGGCTTCAAGCAAATACACAGACTATATTTCATGTGGAAACTTCAGAAGCCAATAGACCAGCCATATTTAGAAATAATGATAGACCAGACCCAGCATGCTCATGTATGGCTCAAAAAATACAGGGACCCACCGGGATTCAGCTTTGTAACAATAGCTTGCATCTGTGTAGTGTTTTGTAGTGTTTCAAAGAACTCTCACATACAGTATCATTTGATCTTCACAGCAACATTGTGAAGTTGGCAAGGCAGGAATTATTATCCTCATTTTGTAGAACAGGAAACTAGACTCAGGGAGGTTAAGTGACTTGGCCAAGGTCACCCAGATGACATGCAACAGAATCACAGGATTTGAATATACACCTTCTGACTTCAAGTTCAATATTTGTTCCATTACAACAAGCAAACAAAGGCTGATAATGTCTCTTCAACTACATTGTTGGTCATTTCTGGTTCTAAAAGTCTACACTACGGAGTGCGGTATGAAAATGTAGTAGGCATTTGACAAACTTGTTTTTCACCTCTCTTGGATTTCTAAATGCCTAGAGATGAAACAGGTATATTTTGACAATGACAGTAGCAAAATATCTCAGTTGGGCGGCCAATGTGAGAGGTTTCCCTAAGAGCACATTGGGATATATGAAAAGGAAAGAAAGCCAAGAACCACTGGATACTGAAATATGAGAATGACAACAAGAGAAAAAGACAGCAAGTTGATAGTAAATGGAACTGAAATACTGAAAACTTGCTTTTCAGTGTTGTATTCTAATCTGGTGAACACCTGCCTCACCCTCCTCCAGTTCTTTCTCATTTAGCGATGCCTTGGTCTACCTTCTTGCTGTTTCTTGACTGTTGAAGAGCCCAAAGGTCTCTTTCTCTGTCTTCAGGTAAATGAGTTAAGTTTTGCCCCTCTCCCCTCCCCGTTGAAGTGTCCTGTCCTGTTCTCCTTTGCATCCTGCTATGCAAATGAGCCAATCCACTCTAAATGTGATAAACAAAACATAATTCTAGGTCATGTGCCTGCATCCAAAGAAGAAATGCCAAATCTAGACTCACTATGGCTGATCACTCTCATGAAGACAGATGTTCCTTATTCCCTCTCCAGTGGCATATTCCATCCATAGATCTCATATCTTTTTTCTCCTGTCGAGCTCAGTCAGGGTATCAGATTCCTTCGTTATCCAGTGTTTTAGACAGTTGCCAGTTTCAAATCAGAAGGGGCAAGAAAGATGGGATCTATTTAACATCCTTGTTTACTAAAATATCTTTTGAGTTGGGGGGGTGGCGGATTTTCCATAACCCCTTTCCCGCCCAAATAAAACCACGTATTTGACCTAGAAAGCAGCGGCTGTTGGAGGCTTGACTCTGCTTTTCTTCATTTTAGTGTCGTTCCTCTCCCATGTGTCCTGCATACTTGGAAACACTGAGAGAGTACCTTGCAACCCAGAGTGAGCAACTGTGAGAATTCCAGATCTTACCTGTAAAATGACTCAAATGAGCATTTTGTTTTTTAACACTTCTCTCTGTCCCATGATTCTGACTTGTGTGACCAAATCAGAATGCTATGCAGGGCACAAGAAGGATCACTAAGCGTGTCAATCAGTGACTTGAGCCTTAATATCTCCCACTTTCTCTGAATTTTTCAGAGACTGAGAGAAAAATGGTTCTTTCAAATTTTTGTTGTTGAAAACTGGAGAGGGCATGGATGTGAGTGTTTGGTAATTTCTTGCCTTCTCTGTAGAGTGGACGGTATGCAGACTCCTCCTCTGACTTTGCACGGTGAACCTCTGGCTTCCATCCTTCTCATGGACGGAGCTCAGAGACCTAAGAGTAAGGAAGTTTGGTTGAGATGATCAATAAAGGACTCCTGATTCCCCCTTGTATCCAGCATGGCCGTACATAAGTGCATTCTTAAAGGGTATTGGAAATAGAATCAGGCCTCCTTACAGGAAGGGGAGATGCCTGTGCTCCTGCCAGGACTGCTTGCATTACATCTCCAAAGGGACTTCGCTAGTGAGAGGCTTGCTCCTCTGAGGTGCTTTGTATTAAGACATGAGCAGGTGTGCAGGGAGGCAGGGAACAGGAATATGGAAAGCAGCACATTTAATTTAAAAAATGAATACATTCAACTGGAGAAAAACCTTGTAAGAACTCTGCATTCTGTTTTTGATGATGAGTTTCAGGGAGCAGTGGGACGAAAGAGGGGTACTGGAATCTATAAGGCCGTGCACGAAAACCAGGGTTTCAACATAGGCTGTGAGTGAGCAAGAGAGGGCAGTGTTGGCACATCGAAAGCAAGGCGTGGAGGTTTACAGGCTGAGCGGTGAGAGACATTTTTTTGTTGTTGTTTAAAATTTATGAATTCTTATTGTTGTTTGTCTCACCCCGCAAACTATACCTCCCCGCACACACATTTCTCTTGGAAGTTTTGCCTGACCCTCGTCAAATAAGAAACCCCAAAGTAACATCTAGCCGAAACCTTCGCAAAGATTTACCTGTGATGATGGAGTCAAGAATGGAAAATAAACCTGGGAAGGGAAAGAATAACATGATAAATTACTTGTAACTAAATGGAATCATTTCAATCAAAAGCATTTTTTTTAAATGAATGAACTTGCTTCTTTGCTTGATTCTAGCTTTAGCAAGAAGATCAAAGAGATTTATGACCTGTGTCTCTTCAAGCCTGATGCCAGAAATGAACATGTTCTCATTTATAGTCATTTTCTCATCAAAAGAAGGCTTTTATGCAGACAATGTGCATTGCTTTCATAGCTTGCTTGTTGGCAAAAATTTTTATTAGAAGTTGGATGGCTCATCTTGGGGATGATGTGTTGTATGTGTGTTTGCGTGTGTGTTGGGCACATTTAATTGCTTTTATGTTTCAAATGTTCCAAACTTCCGTGGCCCATATATTTTTCAACTTTGAGAATTCTGCCTGTTTTGTTGAAGTGGAAGATTCACTGACATAGTGAGAGGTTGAACAGACAAAGGTAAATCTCCAGTCTTTTGGATGTTTTGAGTCTGATGACATGAAGAGATGAAATTTCCTTGAGAGTTCAAATTTTGCACATTTTAGTATAGCCAACTTCATGCTGAGACTCCACAGCATGACTCTTGTGGAGACTTAAACAATTATCTGCTGAATTTGAGCAACAAAATTCAAAAAGCTGAATAATAGAAAAATAAAATAAATAAATACAAATCTTTCTTCTCCATTCGGGAACAGGATGTTTTGTTCCCCTTCACTGAATGGTTTCTGTTTGCTTGTTTGTTGACTGTATTGGCCCCAGTCTGTGTTTGAGTATATAGTTAGACACACAAAGAAATTATCAAGTAGGAGGAATAACTGAAAAGTTCAATTGAACAACCCAGTTTGAAGCTTTGTCACCAAGTTAACCAACAGACCAGTTCTGGGACATTATATAACCACGTGTAAAGTAATGACATACGCTTGGAGAAATTTTCCAGGTTTGACTTTAAAACTAAGAGATACCAAGGCATAAAATCACCTATGGGCCTCTAGTCACTGAGGCTGGCTTATGTCCCCACCTCTACACCAAGAGTGGCCTCTGCCTATTGGAATTTTTTAACCTTATCTTGCTGTACAGAACATTCTTCCATACTGACTGTTTTCTTTTTCAAAACGTTACATGTTTTGGCTTTTATGATGTTACATATTCTTAATTTTCGTTCTACTTCTCTGGCCACTTTTCCTCAGCTTCTTTTAATTTCTGCTTATTTACCCAGCATCTAAATATTAGAAATCCCTTAGTCCTAGGAGCTTCTTTTCTGCATTTTTCCCCTAGGGTATCTTGTTCATTGCCATCCTATTAAATGGCATTGATGAGGTTCAGGACACACTATCCCAAAATATGGTACCTTAGCCTACTGATTATTTTAAGCTGAAGGAATTTGAGAAACAGCAGGTGTAAAAAGGACTCTCTGACCTTCATCATATTCCCTGAAGCAGGTCACAAGTCCCTCATATGAGAGGTACCCTCCTATACCTGGAGCAAAGAAGCATCCTTACATTAGAGGATGGAGTGATGAAGAGAGGAATCTGAAGCAGGCCTCACTCACTTTCCTCCAGTTTACTACCCTTAGTTCATACCTTTTTGTCTTACCACATTTTTCCACGACTTTCACTCTTCATCAAACCTAGTATAACAGCACTCAGATTTGCTCATTTCTTTGGATCTTCATTTCCTTATGAAGGTTTCTGTATCATTAAACTTACATTAAATAGATGTGTATGCTTTTCTCTTACTAGTTTGTCTTCTGTCAGTCCAGTTTACAGGGCTCCAGCTGGAGAACTCAGAAGGGCAGAAAGAGAAGGAATTTTTCCTCCCCTGTAGCATCTCTGTGTTGGTGACTCCCATGTTTCAATCCACCCTAACCTCTCTTTGAGCTCCTGATTTGCATAGCAACTGCTTATGAGGTTGCCACTTGGATGGCTCACAGAATCTCAAAGTTGAGAGGATCCAAATGGCATTCTCAACTTTCTTTTTCCCAATGCAATTTTCTCCCAACCCTTATCCAGAAAGACTTCCATCATTTATGCATCTGCTCAGTTTGATTCTTCTCTCTGTCTCATACTTTCTCTCTCATTCATTCATAGCTCTGTTCATCTGCATGTCCTGGAGACATACACATGTCCATGTGTATTTTCAATGCATATGTTTCTCTGCATCTGCACTGTCCTAACCCAATTCCAAGCCACCACTGTCCTCTCTTACCCAGACTGTCACACATTTCCTAACTATTCCCCCACTAACATTCTTAGCCTCTGCACTGCATTCGTTGTATAACAATCAGAGTAATCTTTTAAAATAGTTGCATGATCATTTTGCCTCCCTAAATTCTTCGCCTCCTTAAAATTCTTCAGCATTTGCCTTTCACTTTGAGTTATATTTTACTCACCATGCCTTGGCCCATGAGCCCCTTGCTTTCCTTTCCAACTTCATCTCATGCCTTTCTGTCTCTCCTTCATTCTGCCCCAGCCCCTTCCTTGGACTTCCTTCGGGCACACTTGCTAAACTGTTTTCTAATTCAGGGTTTCTGTGCACCCTGTTCCATTTCCTCTTCCCAGGAGAGCCTTCATGTGTAAGTTTAATGTCCACTCTTCACAGAGACTCCCTCTGACCACCCTACAGGACAAGTTTCCTCTCTCTGCATCTCTAGATCACTGTGCCCTGTTTTGCTCCCACAGCTCAGTGCAGAAGAGCAGAGAAGATACTTGTTTTATTCACCCAGTGAATACACTCAGTGTTCACAGTGCCTGCTACATACTAGTTCCTCAATAAATATGTAGTGAAGGAAGAACTTTAAAAAGAAGGAAGGGATGGATAAACCTTTCATAAGTAGTGAAACAGCTATTTTGGAAGGCAGACTTAAAAAGAGTAAATTTTCTTAATAAACTAGAAAGGTGTCTCTTCAAGCCACATATAGAGCTTTATTTATAAAGTAGCTTTTGTGGTTTGTAGGCATTTTAATGTATAAACTGGTCTCTCTTTGTCCGGCTGGGGACTATGTGCTTATGATATGCAGAAAGCAGAGGTCACTTGAAGATATTCTCTGCCCCTAAGAGCATAGCACTTTTTCTCTAACGAGCTTGAAAATTCCTGCTTGGAAACATTTAATGTGTCATTTCAAGTGTGATATTTAGTTAATTCTGAAATGATGATATTGATTCAAAACTACTTGTCCAATGTGACCAGAACAATCATTCAAAACAGAATTTATTTGGCTGGGCACATATGGTGGGGGTTGCTCCCTCAAGACTGAGATATGCTTATAATGGGCAGAGCCCGCCTCCTAGTGAGACGGTGTCTTGCTCACTTATGTGTCCAGAACATTTTTTAAATGAATGCTCCACTAGTCTAACTGGATAGTGAAAAATGGTAAGAGCTGGATAAATCTAAAATAAATAAATAAAAAGCAACAAAGAACAAAGCCTAGGCTTGGCCCAAAACAGCGAACACTTCAAAGTGAATTAGGACATTTCACAAGGAAAATGAGGCAGGAGGATGTTCTGTTTTGTGATCTGCACGATCCCACTCTGGTCAGCAGTGTTTCCATTGTTCTCTGGGATGCACTGTAGTTTCTTGGGCAACCTGTAAACCTCGGCCTCTGTATGTTGCTCTAATGGGAAAGATGAGTTACGTTAGGAATAGCATCTTAAATAACATCTAACTAGAAAATGAACATAAGAGAGAACAGAATGAAAATAATTATGCTCAATTCCTAATCAAGCCAATTCAAAAAATGTGCATTATTTCAGCATTATACACACACATTAAGTAGTTTACATTGAGTGAACTTTTTCACAGTTTTTAAAATACCTTTTTCTTCCACATCAAAACAATATGGGACACTGAAACAAACAGAAACAAGGATATCTTTTGTTCAAATATATATATATATATATATATATGTATATACATATACATATATATATGCCAATCGGTGAATACTAGAATGTGCAATTATTGAACACATTGAAAGCTGAAGTGTTAAGATGGGATTTAGTGATGAGTTTTTGGAATCTGGGCCGGACCTTACTCTCCAGAAGGAGGTGGGTAACAACGTGTAGTGTCAAAGATATGCGAGGGGCAGAAAGCAAGGAGCCAATGTGTATAGTGCTCGTACGGAACACTTAAGATCCCCAGAATCCTTCCATGATAAATGCACAATCCTAGATTTACCGTCTAGGATCCAATGTTCCTCAGCAGAGCCCTTCGCACTTGCCCCTTATGTTTTCCTCCACACCTTTACACACGTTGTGTTCTACCACTTCCTGAAGGCAGTCGGGAGTCTAGTCTGCTGTCACTCATATATTCCCTGCCCTCTTGAACGTCATCTCCCGCTTCTCCGTGTTTATCCACATCAAACCCGACCTCTGTTAGCCCAGAGGGTAGCTCATATGCTTTAATCCAACCTTTTCTGGCCATTTTGTTTAAGGGGTAAAATCTTTCTCTTTTGAATTCCTATAAAATACTTACATGTACAGTGCAAGTCACAATCACATGCTGCCTTTTGACATGTCTTCTATTATCTTGAACTCTTATTTGCAATTTGAACAATTATTTGCATTTACTTTTTATAAATTTAAGTTAGGATATTAAAGTTGGATCGTAAGTCTTGAGGCCAAGGTCCATGACTGATATATTTACTTTGTAATTTTCACAGAAGTCAGAATAGTGTTTTGCAAACATCCATTTACAACTGCCAGCTTCCTTTTCAGAGCCTCCTGGACCTGCTAAATTTCCTGCACAGAAATGCTATAGGGAGGGTTTGGCTTCAGACTCTCCAAACTCTTTTGCATCAGGTAGAGAGACACATCTAATTAATTTTGGTTTGTAAAGTTACTCTAGGTTCTCTCCATCTCTCCTCTGATGCTAGCAGTGTAGATTTTACTCCTTGGTGAAAACCAGCTGTGATGGCACAGGGAAGGGCGGGCACTCAAGCTGAGAGTGTCCTGACCCCTTGGCCTGCCATGGACAGTGTTGCATGTTCTCAACTTCCTTTTTGTCCTGTTTGTTTACTTTTTTACCATCCCTTGGTATCTTTATTTGCTTGTAGCACAAAGCGTGGGATCCAATCGGCAGGAGCAGACTTCAGTTTTGCTCCTGTGATGCGCTGTGTGCTCTCGATACAGCGAGCCCTGAATGGGCACAAACTCCCAGTCAGGTGTGTTTTATTGTCTCACTTAATAGATGAGACCGTGGGGCTCAGGGTGTTACCTGGGATGTCAAAACTAACATTGCAGGATAGGTGGTGTTCAGTTTTGTTTTAAAAGAATATGACATTCGTTGCAAATTGAACACAGAAATAAGCCCCTCTAAATAGGGACCAAGAGCTGTCCTTTTATCCCACTCCAGGCGCCCCCAGGCCTTCCCACTCCAGGGCCAGTAAAAACACCATTTCCAGTATCCTGCAGTTTTAGGCATGTATGCATGAAAAGAACAAAAAGTGGCAGTTGGTGAGGCTTTCTGAAACATAAGAACCCTGGGGGATGAGTTGGGGCTATCGTCATTTTGAAACTAGGTACCCTGGCCATATTTTCTTTCTTTTTTCCCCCTGTTTTCAAGCCCTCCTTCCACTGTTAGGCTCCTGTGTTGATTTGTGTGAGTAGTTGAATTTGACAGGTGTTGATCATCTGGGTTACAGAAAGGGAGCACGTGAAAGGGTTTGCTCTAATGACAAGGAATTACGGAGCAGCAACATTCAGTGTGATGCAGCACAAAATCCTCTCCACGAGAGCTGAAACTGTGCATCAAGCCACAGCAGTGTTGGGCTGTGTGGAGCGGTCACTGGCTACCTTTAGTGATAACGTTGCTAGGATATGAAACTCCAAACGCACTGTTAGTGTGAAAGTGGGATTTCATATTTGGGGGGGAAAAAAGAAGAAGAAAGGAAAAGAAAAAAAAGAAGAAGAAGAACGAAAGAAAAGTCAGGAAAACAGTCAGTCCCTGGTGCTTTTCCTGGGCATTAGAGGCACAGGGATGACATCACCAGCAGCCTATCAGAGCTCTCCAGCTTTGTTCAGGTTCCGAAGCCATGTCATCATCACCGATGTAGCCCAGAAATGAAAATAGAATCATCTCTAAATATACAACAATGAGAGTCAAGCATTGCTTTAAAAGGATGAGAGAACCAAGAAAAATTCCTTAAATCATAGCGTCTTCCTTTCATCAAGTGTACATAAATCTAGAGTTTGGCTCCCGGAGCCACTAACCTTGATATTTAATTTAGTCTGCTTGAGACTTTCCAAACTGGCAGGCAAAACTAAATAATACACAACTGAGACCACCACCCAGTCATTTCGGTTTGCCCCCGGACATGGGCGAGAGGCAGGCCGATTCTTCCCTAAGAGGCAGCTGTGGAGTAGGATCATGGCTGCAGTGTCAAGGGGACAGTCTGCCTGGTTTGGGGCCGACCTGGGAATATAGGGCTCCCCAGCAAGGTGGGTAAGTGGCTGTCATTGTCAATACGTTTCACTTAGCTAAAAGCACAGTTTACAGTTGTTGAAGTTTGATTGATCTGTTGATAAACACTAATGTTTTCCAGTTGACAATTTCTCCATGTTAATTTCTTTAACGCTGCCAGACCTGCCTGGCAGGGCCCTATAAATAGTATCAGTGTCATCATCCTTTTTAAGTTATTAATGAGCCATCGTGTTTCAAGGGGCTGGGATTTGGGGACAGGTTGTGCTTGACTGCAGTTTCTGACATTGATACGTTACCATTTGGAACTTGGTTGAAATGAGAACATGTTTCTTAAAAAAATTACAGCACTGGCCAAATACATCCATAATAAAAGAGAGTTGTTTATAATTAGTGACTAATTAAACTTTGGAGAGAGGACTAAACCGCCAAGCCCCTACACGCAGCATGTCCTTGATACTGGGGCATTAGTATCGTCCCCACCTCAACTGCAGCCGCCCTCTGCTTTCTTTGCTACCTCTCTCTGCACATACCCTGTTATCACTGAGATAAATGAATGCCTGACTCTGGAAATCAGCTTCAGCCCAGACTGTTCTGTCTGCCAACTGGTGACAGGGGACCAGAGCAGACTTCTCCAATTAGCAGAGTCCCCCATCAGGCAGCTGGACGCACTGCGTTTATGTTTTTGGACAGCATGCTGCAGCAGCTGAGCCTCCGACTGAGGTCTCCTGCCCTGGTAAACATGAGTCTAAAAGTAAGACAGACAAATGGACAACATAGCATATCTTTTGATGACATTCTGAGTCCAACTCTTCTTACTCCTTTGGGGTGATTCAGATGAGCACCAAAGGCATGCACAGTAATGATGGCAGAGATGGCTTGCATTCTGGCGGCAGGATGCTAGATAGGTGCATTGCTTCTAAAGGGCACCAAAACAAATGTGACACCTGACCTGACCAACCTAGGTTTCTTACACAATAACTCAGGTATTTCTCTAGTCTTGAATTCTTGCATTGCACAGAGGTGACCAGGATTTTCTGTTTAAATGCTTGTCCCCACGTCTTTCATATTTACCCTATTTCCTTCACTTTAAATACCTAATTTCTAATTACGTCGATCTGTTTTCTTCAGAGTTGATTTTGGATTCCTGACTCATGAGTAAACACATTGCTATTCTGGTTTTAAAAGTTCCTATATATATTTTCAAAATAATTTAATAAATTTGTTCCCATTCAACATATTATATTCAGAAGGTCCTGCTCAGATATCCTAACTTAAGGAAATGCAGGGGCTGATGGTCTGGTGTCTCAATCCCAACATATGAGGTCTGACACCGTAGGAGCATGGAAATACAGAGTAGACTGTACACAGTTAGTGTCCACTAAGAAGATTAGCTCAGCTGAACCAAGTAAAAACAACCTTTTAGTTTCTCTGCTGGGTCTGACTACTTCTCATTTCTTAGCAAGGGAACTCAGCAAAAATAACTTAGGAAAAATGGCAAAGCTGTTAAAACTTTTTTTTTCCCTCTAAACAATAATCTAGTTACCTACCATCCAAAGAATATTATGGAAAAATTAGGTTGATACCTTTCTGTAAACCAACAACTTCCAGCATATAATGGTTAGCCAGAAACTGGCACTCAAGAAATAAATTCGACAATATTAATTTTATTTAGAAGCATTGAAAGGTATTTTTGAAAATTAAAATTATGAATCTGTTCGGTTCTAATGAGAAATGGTTTTGTAATACTGAGATCTGCTTCCTCATACAGGAAGGTAATTTGAGATATTTAAGGAATAAATTCAAAATAATGAAAATTAGCAGATCCAGACATGATATTGCAGGAGGCTTGGTTAAAGTTGAGATATGATTATAAAACATTAGCAGTTAGAAGGAAGAGAAGTGGAGGAGAAGCAGTTGTGTTCATTTTTTCTTGGGTGGATTCTGAAGTGGCTGTCAGGGTAACTCAACAATTAGAATTGCCAGAAGATCTGAGTGATGACAGCTTTACTGGGACAGCTATGTCCTCACCAGGAAACTAATGTGAAGAAGACATACACTCCACTAAGCTTGTTTAAAGGAAAAATGGAAATAGTCTCAGATAGCCACTGTCCATTCCTTAAGCATTACTACCAGAAAATTGTCCAGAGCAATCATTGGCAACTAAGAGGCTATGGGGTGGCAAAAGAAACTGTGAAAGACTAAAGAAGCGTCAAGTGGTTATATTTACTTGGTCCAAAAAACTAGCAACATGATTGTGTATATGAATTCCATAAAAATCCCCAGAAGGGTAAGGAAAAGTTGCCATAATTCAGAATAACATAGAACGATGTGGATATCACATGGAGTGTGTGGCTGCAAATTCAGAGATAATAGTGACTACAAAAGTCAAATTTCTGGACTTTCTTGTTGCTCATCTTCAAAATGAGAGATGAAATGAATGATCTGTAGTAACATTGATGGCCTTGATATTATTTTATGTTTAAGTATCTGAGGTATATTTATATATCTGTGTTGCATGTGTTCATATATATATATAGATATATATAATTTGTATATAGCCATCTAGATTATACCATATATAATAGAGACATACATATTTGTGCATTACATATGTATAAAAAAATGCATGGCCAATCTGGTAGAAAACGCTTTCTCTAAAACTTAAAGTATAGGTAACCAGTTATAAGCAGCCTCTTTATAGCTATAGTTTTAATCTTATGACAATATCCGAAGGAAGTCCATCTTTCTACATTTCAGAATACATTTCTCTTCCCCCAAATTCTGTCCAGATTTGATTAAAATGTCTTTTCTCAGATGTAGAACAATTTAAAACAATTGAAACAGGCAAGGGAAAATCTGTCTTAGGGAGCTTTATTCCATCAACTAAGGTTCCATGATTTAAGGTAACACTCTAGGTAAAATAGGACTTAGCCAGGTGGGTTTTTCGAGAGGTGAGGGAGGAGTTATACTCCCTATACTAATCTCTCTTGGCCTTGATCTGAAGAAGGCCTTCTTTTGCTCAACAGGATCACAGATAGTGTTATAGGGCCTGAGGCTTTCCTTTCTCTTCACTGGAGCACTCACTAGCAGCTTTAAGTCAACAGTAATCCTATTCCTGGTACCATAGAAAGAAACCTCCAATAGGTTTCTTTTAATAGTTCAAATTTTAAGATAAAAAGGGACAGGTTACCAAGAAAGAAATGTCATTAGGGATTTAAGTTTTGTTTTGTTAAAATACATTTTCTGGCTGTAGGCTTTGGTCATTACTTACCCAAACTATTATCTACACTAGCTCTTTGGAAAGAAATGTCATACATGCCTGAGAGAACAAACATGTATGTGTTGACTCATGCTTACACTGCCTGCCGTCACAATGTCCTCTTCTTAGTGCGGTAGCCATCCCATTTGCTGCCTTCTGGGAGAGCAGGGCATGGCCTCTGACATCGGCATCCCTGTCCATGAAAGCAAATATGTTCTCGTGTCCCCTCCTTGCAGTGGTGCATTGCTCACAGATCCCTCCTCACCTGGCAAAGACACTGCATGATCATCTCAATTCCCCTTGCCTCAGATACCACTCACACATGAACATTTCCCTTCAGATATTCCTCATGCTGTCTTATTACCCACTTTTAAGTTGACAGTGACAAAATTTGGCAATGATACACAAAATGAATCAGTGATCACACCATCTTCGAAGAATTCAAAGAACGATACATTTATAGTCACCCAGCTGCCCCGATCAAAGCAGAAATAAGGCCTATCAAAGTGCTGAGAATAGTTGCTCCATAAAGATTAGGGGTGTGTGTGTGTGTGAGTGTGTAAAATTATAAAGTGCGTCAATGTTTTCTAATATTTTCATTTTCCAATAAGAACTGAAAGGAAAAAAGGATTTCAGTTTAATACTTTATTTGCAGAAACTCAATAAATCTCATTTAATCTAAGTTTTATAGCATTTGCTATTTAATTCTGATCTGCATTAATGTCTATTATTATTATAAATAAATATTTGTCAAATACCAGCTAAATGTTGTTTTGAAAACTATAAATGTTGACAAGATATATACTAGTCTGGGTGGTATTCTTTGTGTAGCAAAGAGAATATCTCCAGAAATTTTACCTAAATCTAGAAAAAGATTCATGGTGAGTTCAGTTATAGAATGACTGGCTGATTCCTATCACTTGTTTTATCTATTAAGCACTCCATGCAGACTTTAGAGGTGTTCTAATGAATACCCTGCCAGGATTTCAGTGAAATGTGATTTGTATTAGAACCATTTAAGGAGAGTCCTGCAAAGGAAGGTTGCTACCATTTGTTCTTATTATGTGTATAGAAGGACACAAAGAATATTTGTTATCTAGTAATTTTTCTATGATTTCAGTACATTGGCTCACATGAATGCCAGTTGGGAAATTCCCCAACAGTGTCGACATTGGGTATTATGGGAAATGGACGGCTAGTAGACACTGTTGTGTGTTATGGCCTGTGAGTGGCATATATTTAGAGAGACACTGCCAGTGCCTCAGGATAAACACAGCCTTAAAACCTTCCACTCCAAAATATAAAGTGCATGCTCCCTCAAGCTAAAGCCTTCCTGGAATACTCTATGCTTTATTGATTTCCCTCTTCTCTGAGCTCCCAAAGCTCTTAAATTCTGTATCACCCCATTAAGAATGCTTTCATATACCATCTTGTACTATTAACTAATTGTTTCATGTGTTTTGACTTTGTTCAATTTGATTGTTAGTACCTCGAGTAGAAACCCTTCTTCCTCTTTTTACCATCCATCACCAAGAAAATCCTCGGAATGTAATTGACACAAATAACTCATTGAATTACTGGCTAATTGATTAAAATACCTGAGTTAACAAATTATATCTTAAATTTGAGTTATGCTTCTGGTTTTGGCTGGGTTTCAATAGGAGGATGATATAATGAAGGGTGGGAATCAGAAATTAAAATAATACCTCAAATGTCATCCAACTGCCAGGTAGTCTTTTCCCAAATAACACTAAATTGTTATTTAAAAAAAAAAAAACAACTTGTCTTCCCAGGGAAAATTTTGAGAATATGAGCATAATTACAGAAATAATCTAAAACTCAGAAAATTGCCATTGAAGAAAATGAAGGGGATTTCAACCCACATTACTAGGTTCAGTATTTACCTCCATGCAAAAAACCCCTGTGAGTGTTCAACTCTTCAGTGTCAGGCACGATAGACTCTCTGTCTTTAATAAGTCACATAAATGATATTATATGGTTCTACTATAGAAGCATAATGTTCTATACGAGGTGTTATGCAAACACAGAAAGTCAAGGGTGGGAGGAATCAACCAAATGGAACTCAAAAAAAGAGTTTGGAATAAAGGGGGTGCTTACAGAAGAAGTATAGCCTAGGTTAAGGGGACCAACAAGGCCATATTGAAGCATGCAGGGGCTAGCCATTATTAGATGCCGATGTCATTTCTAGACTTGGAGAACCAGGGAGAGGAATAGTGTTAGGGGAATTCAATGAGAGCTGCCACCACGGAGAATGAGCTGCTCAGATGGGACTGCAGTGAGGGGTAGAGGCAGCCACTGCCAGAAATGTGATTTCAAACAGAAGGAAGAAGGAAGGAACCTGTTCCTCCTCCTGGTTTTTGATTTCCTCTTTGTGCCTCCCATAGCTTAATTTGAAACCAATTCTAATCACATTTAATTGGCCAGAGTAAGTCACATGACCAAGCATGCTGTAAATAGGGCAAAAGCCATCATTCTTGCCCAAGGCAGGACAGATAATATTGTAAATGATAATACAATCTACCAAGCTCACTGAGTCCAAGGTTACTGGAATTGTAAGCAAGTTCTTGAGTCACCTGGCTCCTGGGGGTAATGATACCATGTACCGGTTGCCTATTTAAGGTCAGGTTCACAACATGTAAGACAGCATCTTGACATCACAGGATACGATTTCCCAAAAGGTTTCTCTGACCTTCCTGAATATATGAATTGCTAAGAGGTGGGTTGCTTCAGTTTCCTACTCCTGCAATGTCCTGTCCCTATTTTACCTTCCAGATTCAGTTTCCGTACTTCTCTCCCTTGTTTTTGGCCCAAGACACTGACTTTTATAGCTTGCTTTGTCTTGCTCCCTTCTGAGTGGATTTAGTCAGTGGGAAGTACTAACAGAAAATCAGAGGGCAAGAGCAGAGAGAGAACTGGGGCTATTTTTTCGAAGATTTATTTCCCTCTTTGACACTTGGCAGTGGTTGTGTTCTCCCCAAATAGATAGAAAGCCCTTTCAGTGCAATGACTGTGCTATCTGCACCTTCTACATCGTTTTCATAACTATCTGCATCCTGACGGCAGTGTTTCTAGTCAGTCCAAACTCAGGAAGTTTATAGGCCACTGCTGAAAAATTGCTTGTAGAACTTGTTTGCCTATGGAGGATGGAAGAGTGTTTTTATGTTTTTGGTGAAGTATCATTTTTCCATATTTATAACCTGTATGGTATTATTTTTATATCTTAAGTTGTCTATTGGTATATTTGAATTTTTATTCCTCGAAAATTCTTATCTATACATGATGGAATTCCCAGGGATAGAACCTTACCTTTATTTGCCTTTGAAAAGCCACATATATGTTCTCATCACCCCAGTAAGTAAATCTCAGTCTGTCTTTCACTGATCATGGCACTATTTCATTAGTCTTATTTTATTACTCAGTAAAATTTCTGCACGTGATTCAGAGCATCTTATTCTCGGGTGGATTCATCATATTTCCTTATTTTGGTTATACCTACCTTTACTTTTGGCATATTACCTAAGTGAAAGTATAAGTATTCTCTTTCCTTATTTCTGTCATGTAATGGCATATAATTGAGTTCTTGCAAAATATTTCTTATGAGGTGTGTTTGCTTTAGAGGCTCCTTAAAAAGCAGTCAGTGTCTTAGCATTTTTATAGAAAACTTATGAATCTTTTTGGAGCTTGGAAAGACCCAACCTTTTGCTATTACTAGTTGCCACCAAAATTAAGTTAATTTTCCACTGAAACAAGGATTCTTTGAAGGAATGGGACTACCATAGTTGCTTGGAAAGGGAGTAGATTGGAGCAGGTCTTTAAGTAAGGAAAAGCAAAGTCATCCAGGAGTGGTAGGAGGTGCTGCTTACCACACTACTTTGGTGAGATGGTCCTAATTAGAAATATCTGATGTCCAGGTAGTAGTATTCTTCCACAGAGGAGAGCCCTCAACATTTCTAAAGATATTCCTGTCAAGTTGTCCTTATGAAAGAAGAGGACAAATTTGATGTTGCATTTCTGACAGCTTCTTCTTCTCTCTTTTTGAAGTAGGTTCCGCACCCATTGTGGGGCTTGAACTTACGACCCTGAGGTCAAGAGTCACATGCTCTACCAACTGAGCCAGCTAGGTGCCCCGAGCCCCTGATAGCTTCTTTTACAAATGACTCTGCAGCCTCTAAACAGGCATTTTTTTTTCTCTATGAATGTCTCCTGCTCTTCTCTCCCAGAAGGCTTCCCTTCTGCCTCTCCACCCATAACTATTCTCACCATGGTTCAAGATCTAACCATATAGTACCGTACTAATGAGCCTCTCCAGTTCACCCCTGTTCTGATTAATCTCTCCTCTAAACTATAAGACTCACTGCTTATAGGGCTCGCTGGCTAATTAATCATATGCTACTTAACATTGCTCATACTGTTTCCTTGTATTATTATTTAACTTTTCATGTGTACATATTATCTTCCTACCTAAGAAAAGTATTGAAAAAGTAATTTTACAAGGCCAATTCAGGTTAGTGCACTGAAGACCATCCGATGCTGTGCCCGTAATACGCTCTTTGTGGCCCCACCTGCAAATAGAATCATTTGTAGCTCTTTGTGATTTGGAGGATAGTTAATGAAGATAGCCTTGTAATTTGATTTTTAAATGTGGAAAATGCTTCTGATATAATAACGCACTCCCTATTTTCTCATATTGATGGGAAGAAAGAGACCCTTTTCATCTAACAAGGAGTATTGAAACTATGGGTGGAGATTCAGTGATGCTATGGAAAGGAGGATATTGAGACAGGACCCAGCATTTTGAAGAATTCTGGAATCAATAAGGGTATGACCTAGGTGCCTGGGCAGTGCTCAACAAGGCTTTCTTTCTAGGGCTTTCTAGAGCTACCATATTTCTTTGAATGAGTTGGTTTGCCAGGCTTTCAATGCAGAGCCATTCAGGGAGTAAAACCAGGTATGTACTGGGAAGAAGCTCAGGTTTCTGACCAAAGACATCAATCACTTGACATCCTAAATTAGAAAGGCTAGAGCACATAGGAATTGGTATGAAAGGTAAAATACAGAGTGACAAAATGCCTGCAGCACAGAGAGGTATGAAGCAGTTTGGGACAAGTCCCAAGAAATCAGTTTTTGATTGGCAGGTAAGCCTGAGTGGGAGAATTACTACAGACAAAACATTGCAAATAAACCAAGTTCCTTGAATTTTTAAATTACCATCAAAATGTTTTTCTGTATGGGACACATGGATGAATCCATCGGTAAATTATTTAGAAAAAGCACAATAACGTGCTTTATATTTCTGCACATCTTCACCCTTACACCAGGGCCACACACTGGGCATTTCATAAAAGGCGAACTCCGGTGCTCTCTTGCTGTTCACATCCTTCATTCTGAACCATTGGTCTTGACCCACTTTTTGTGCCACTTTCCAGACTGCCTTTGATCATCTCAGCCTCGGGCCCCAATGCCCGTTCTCTCCTTTCTAGCATCACCTTGCCTCACCCTTTATCCTTGATGTGTTGCACTGGCATTCCTTGTTCTCTCCCCAGTGATGCTAACTCCCCTGCCATAGGTAAACGTTCCTCTTATGACCAGGTCCTGGAACCCCCTAGATCAGTGCTGTTCCCTTCCATCTCCTGTAACTTCTGCTCCTCCCCTCCAGGTAGCACACCCTTTCTGTTCATCTTCCAAACAGGCACCAGGAATATTATCGAGTAGCCTACAGCTCTCCATTTCCCTGTGATGAAAGGAATGCCCCATTCTTACCTGTATCCCATTAGTACCTATCAAAAGTTTGAACATATGTTGAGAGCCTGAGACATGTTTCATAATCTATTCATACATTAAAGAAACCTGTAGAACACAGGGTTAGATAGTGTTGTAGAAATGGAAGGTAGGTGACAAAGCAAACTGCTGATTTTGCAGCTTCACATCAGCATAGGGTTTTTGTTGATTGTTAGCAAACTGGCTTTTAGATGTGGAAATGAATCAGTGACAGCAGATGATAGAGAGGAGAAGAAGGAGCAGGTTACCCTAGGGCCAACATGTCCGAGGGTAGGCTTGGACCACGGTCCGGCATCCTCCTCTCCTCATCTTGAGTGGTGGAGCCTATGCTCAGCTTGGCTCTTCCCTCACCAAACCAACCTCCTAAGTGAGCCTATACAGATCTCTTCTAAGTTCCCACCACTGGCTTGTTCTAAATAGTTTTGTTCAGGAGCTAGGTTGGATGAGAAATTATCAGTTACTTTACCATTTTATTATTTTCTCATCTCAGATGGGGTTGCAACTCTCACAACAGTCCTCATAGTTAGCCTCTGCAACACTATTTCATATTTAAGCAATAAGAGGAAGAGGGAAAAGTCATGGAACTTTTTTACATAGGAGTTTGGGCAGGAGATAATTAAAGACCCAGGCAGATTAAAACATGAGTACTCTACTGTCAAGAGCAGCATTACAGTTTGCCACTTACAGAGATTTGAGAGATACTTAGGTAAGTGGTGTGATCTTAGTTCACAAACTGAGAAATATGGAAATAGTGCATTTCCCCCCCTAAAATTCAACTTAGTAAGAAGTCCAAGCCACTATCTGGTCATAATTGTAGGAAATTTAACCTTATTCATTCTGGATTCTTTTTTGCCCTAGGGCCCATTATATGTTGCACATTATAAAGATGACTTCTGGTCTTGGTCACCTTCCCATTCATATTCTAACCTAAGCAAAAATGCCACATTTAATTGGGAAAGGACATTAAGAAATAAATAACAGAGATGAACAAGGTATGCCTACAAATGTATTGGAGTCATTTGGGCAATATATTCAAATATATTGACTTTTTTGTGTTCCTGCCTATTCCAAAAGGTATAAAGACTTTAGAAAGAAATTTACAGTCAGAAATGGAGCTATTGGCCATTTCTGAGATTTGTGATTTGGTTTTCTTTGATTTGATTTGATTTTGGTTTTCACAGGGTAAAATAATTATGAATCAAGAAGCTTCAGCTATTGAGGGTATAGTCGTAAAATAACTTAGTAGTGTGTTTATATGTAGTTCAGGAATTTGCTGAAATTGAACTTAGTACACCAACACCACTGGAAGTTTTGTTTTTTGCTTAAACAACAGAAATATATTGTCTCCCAGTACTGGAGACTTGAACTCCAAGACCAAGGTCTTAGCAGGGTTTGTTTCTTATGAAGGCTGTAAAGGAAGGATCTGTTCCATGCCTCTCCTCTAGTTTTTGGTGGTTTACTGGCAGTTGTTGGCATTCTTTGGCTTGTCGAAGCATCACCCTGACCTCTGCTGTCTTCATACAACATTTTCTCTGTGTCCTTATCTGTCTCTGTGTCCTCACTGGAAGTAATTTTGACTCTTTGGAGAAGGACACATCTTAGCCATTAATTTATATAGTTTTTTTCTTTTTCTTTTTTTTCTCTAAGTAAAGAGAGAACGCTTAGAGGAGAAGATTCACTGTGTCTGCAGATTTTGAAATTCCTTCAGCATTCCAGAGTGTTCAGTAAATACTTCAGAAATAGGTTGGGGACAAAAAAATAAACACCCCACCACCACCACCACCACCACAAAAGAAAAAAAAAAACACAAAACAACAAAAAATCCTCAAAACATTNTCCAGAGTGTTCAGTAAATACTTCAGAAATAGGTTGGGGACAAAAAAATAAACACCCCACCACCACCACCACCACCACAAAAGAAAAAAAAAAAAAACACAAAACAACAAAAAATCCTCAAAACATTGTATGGAATGTGTTTCAGTCAGTTTGATTATTTTGTTACAACTCATATCCAACTTGTATATTTACCCTAATTCGAACAAATCATATGAGAAGACATGTAAACCCAATAGTTCTATCTCACCATAAACATGTTACTCTCTTTATCTTCTTAAGTATAAACTTGCCCATATTTAAAATGACTGTCTGTCACCTGATGTGGAAAGATGGCTTTTAAGGGGCAAATGACTACAGATACCACAAGCCATAATATTAAGGTGCCCAGATGAGTCTTGGAACCCCCATGAGGCAGTGGCTGGAGAGAGGTAAATAGGGCCAGGGGACGTTAATAGAAATAGCGTTTAAAGTTTAGCTGACTGTAATTGTCATAGGTTAAAGCAAGTACTCATCCTCCTAGAGACTGTCTTTTTCTCTAAAACTTACCATTCTTAACCACAAGTTTTGATAAAGTGAGTATGAATTGTGGTTCTATGTCACAACCAAAGAGCCTCTGGAGAACTTAGGATGCTTGGACTTGAGGGTCTAGGGAGTTGTTAACCTATTGATCGCATAAGGGCATTGTGTACATTTGACCACAGGATGCAGAACAGCGCACTCTACTGGAATGTTCTGCATTCTTCCTAGTGGCAGTGTGAAAGTTGCTCAGCCTTTCATGAAAGTTGCTTCAGCCTTCTCAGACCTGGAAGCAGGTGAGATCATGAGAACTAGTGGCAAAAGGAGGACTAGTTGTGATGAAGTACAAGTAAACCTCCCATCTAAGTTTAGGACACATTTTTCAAACTTTACTTTGTCTGTACTTCCATGTTTTACAGTCTATGGCTGTGTTCCACATTCACTGATCCTCAAAGGAGCAGTTCAGGTGTTTAAAAGCCTTGTGAAAGAGCCTTCCTGAGAACTGGGATTTGCCACTCTAGGAGGAAGAGAAATAGAACTTTATTAGCATAATGCATCCACTCCCTCCCCCACCCGAGACCCTCAGAAAGTCACTGTTAACCTAGAGGGAGGCCAAATAAAGGATGAGCATCAGAAGTGTGAGAAGAAAGCAATTTTGGAGTGCTTTAGCCCAGGTGGATAGGAGAAGAAAGAGAGCTATAGTCCAGGGGAAAATCAGAAATGAGGTTTTCTTTTCCTAAAACAAGAAGGGGAGACAATTACTGTGGACCTGGTTGGCAGGCTTGCTTTGAGATACTAATTCACACTGAGCCTTACTCCTCACCCTGAAGGGTTGGTGGGGAAACAGGATTGTTGCTAGAGGGGAAATCAGAGCCCTGTTTCCTTAATGCCCCCCCTGGGCCACTCCCTGTGGAACTCCTTAATTCTGAATTTGCTTTAGGCATTCCACCCCACCAGTACACAGCCTGGGGCACAGCTCTACTGATAAGCTTTGGGCAGTGGATTGGCGTGGGAGGAAGACTCCCCATAGGAAGAATGGGGGCCTGCAAAAAGAGCATTTTGCCTAGACAACTATAGAAATCTCTTGTAAAGGACCTGGACAGGCATTCCCTGATACAACAGCTTGAATTCACCAAGAAATAAGGCTAGAGTTTGGAAGAAAATTGGAATCATTTTTTTCCAATCTATTTTTCTGCCTGTTGACCCACCCCTGCCCCTGTGTGCAATGGTTGGCTTTGGCAATATCCTCCCAGCTCAGTATGAATGTTCCTAATGTTCTAGGAATTCATAGACTCCTTTGAGAGTAGATTTGAAGCTGTGAATTTTTGTGGGTGGGAAGGACAATAGAAAAGGGACACAACCGAATGCACACAACATTTTGCATTTAATTTTAAATACGTTCATAAGATCTTCGAAACCTATTCTTCAATACCCCTTAAGATTCATGGATGTGAGGACCACCTGGGTGGTTCAGTTGGATAAGCCATGAACTCTAGATTTCAGCTCAGGTCATGATCTCAACCTGGGATCAAGCTGCTCAGGACTCTGTGCTCAGTAGGGAGTCTGCTTCTTTCCCTCTCCTTCTCTCTCTGCCCCTCCCCCCTCAAATAAATACATAAATCTTAAAAAAAAAAAAAGACTCTTGGATGTGAGATTAAGACCCCTGCTATAGACTTTTACAAGCCCATTGATTCTGTGGAAATGTTTAAAGTGTTCAGCAATAGATCATTCTTCTCTAATGGTTAAGGGTATGGAGCCAGCCTGCAAAGCAAATGCTTCACAAGGGTTGATGGTCACACTTTATTTATTGCACACTAGTAAGTGTCTAGCATCCTGTGCCTATCTCTGCCCATCTCCATGAGGCCTATTAGACAGGAGAAAAGCTTATTCCAAATAAATTGACCTCACAGAAATTACAGAATAAGGTGAGGGAGACAATACCAATGGACAAATTTAGCTAATGTCGTAAGACAGTAAGTGACATTACCGAATGTTGTATAACAAACGTGTATAGAGAGAGGACACCTCAACTATGTGGGGAAGACCAGGACTACAGCAGTGCTCTAGGTGGGGAGTAGGATTTTAAGAGATGAGAGGACATTAAAAAAAACAAACAGATGTGAAAACATGCTAGGGTGGGAATGAGACAGCATGCAGAATGATCCTAACTAAACTAGTAGGATAATGGCAAGTAGACATGACAAGGTAGAGATATCCCTGGATATCCCTAAGAGATTCTTACTGGTTTTTTTTGAATGGGGTTATAAAGAACCCTGAGAACTAGCCAGAGAATGGTCAACTATATCCAAAGGAATGGGAGAACTATTTCAGGTTTCCAAAAAGGACCAACCTACAGTTTAATCTACTATAGAACTCATTGCCATTGGTCGATCACAAATCTAGAAAGATGTGGCCAAGGGAAATTTAAAAAAAAAAGTCTTTCCCAATGAGAAGTAAAACCAAGTCTCATTTAATATAGGAGCCATAGATACTTGGAAAGTTCAAACAAGAATATTCAACATATTTCTTGCACTTAAAATGATTAATCGGTAATGATATTAATAAGTCAGGTTGTCACTCTAAAAGCCCCCATGGAGAACTCCCACTGGAATGGAAGCTACATCCTGTAGCCTCACAATTGGGATGAAAATTGGACTCAATAATAGCAGAGGAAAGGAGAAATTAAATGTTATAAGCCTGATAGAAATGAGAGGGCATAGGCAATGAGAGTTGAAGAGCAAAAGGAAATTTAATAAGGGTAATGTAATAAGCTCTTCTGTCTGGCAGACACTGAAGGAGATGACTCCCCCACCCAAAGGAGAAGGGATGACAGGGATGTCTAGAGAGACTGATTATTCAAGGGAAGCTCAGAATATGTCCTGAATGAGCTAGCAACGATGGCAAAAAATGTCTGGGTCAGGGTACTAAGGATGCTCCCTGACACACCTCTCCAGCATCCACTCCATCTGCACTGCAGCTTGGCCTCTTGTTATGTATTTTTAATATCAACTCTGATGGGCAGCCTGGCCCTTACCTTTGTCCCATCCATGTCATTGCTCAATAAAAGATTTGCCTGAGCTCCTCACACATGTCTGTCACTACATACTTGGAGACAAACAACGTTTATTCAATGCTTTTGCTCTACAATAGCTCTAGGAAGTCATTCAATCAGGAATTATTATTAACACTATACATATAGATGTGAAAATTGAAGTACAATATGGTAAGTGGGTCTTCCAAGGTTAATTGTGAGGCTGGAATCTGAGGCTCCTGGTTCAGAGTTCTGCCAGTACACCCTGTTTTCTCTAAGAGTAGCTAGGGGAGCAATAAGGATTTTTTCTCCTCATGTTTCCAGTACAGGTCAGAGAGCAGGGCTCTGTGCTGCTAGCTATGTAGAATAAAGTGCTGTCATAGTAAAATCTGATTCGGGCATAAAGCTTTACAGGGAGACATTTTGCATAACAAAGTCATTCTTGTATCCCGGGAGAAATGGTCTACAGTAATAGCATTTTGTTGATCTGGTTGCAACAAATAATCTACAATTAATAACACTATATAATAATTTCTTTCTTGGCTGTTCATAAAACATGCAGTCTCTAAAATAAAATACTTGTTGGTTTATTGCTTAATTATTGTTTAATTATGGCTTTTTTTAAAAAAGCAATTGATGGAAGAGTATGTTTTGTTAGAACTCTAGGAGTGAAGGCATGATGTCCGGCTCTGTACCAGCCCAGCTCTTCCAAGTTTGGTTTCTGCTCTCAGGCGTCACTGGTCAGCTCTCCTAATCTTTCCCAGCTTTCGTGTATCACCATTCAGCTGCCACCCTAGAAGAGAAATAAAATGCTATGCAAACTGCAGTTATAATAAACAAATCATCTTGGAGAAGGAAAGGAAATATGGAGTTAAGTATATCAGAAAACATCTTTTCATTTCTGAAGTCACTATAAATTTCTGAGTGCCCTATAAATATTTGATGGATTATTTTTTGTTGTTTTGTTTTATTTTGTTTTTAGCTCCAGCTCATGCCAAGGGTAAATATGGTTCACAGAAAAAATCATTACAAGATGAAATAATTTGAATTTTTTTGCAGTATTGCTATAATGAAGTATGATTGGTATCTCTTTTCATGGTATACTCTTATGCAGAATTAGAAAACAGGCAGTTAATCCTACCCTTCTGCCATACCTAGGAATTTTTTTGAACAATGCCTGTTAACTTTCCTTTTAATCATCTTCTCCAAAGTGCACTTTGATCTTTATCTCTCTTAAATATACATTTGCACGTGCATCTAGACACACTTATATGTGTGTGTGTCAGCTTCTTTTGTAATGTGTTTAGATTGAAATATTGTCAAAAAAGAATCAGATGAAGGAGGGCCAGATTATAAAAAGCAGTCACCTTTCATTCAGTGGGAAGGTTCTAAGTTGGTCTTGATTGGGCTTCAAGTTGTTATAGCCTTCATGTGGAAATAGCAATCCAAGACTAAAAATTAGAACAATAGTAATTTTCAAGGCCATACTCACCCGGAGTGCCCAACCTGTGCCCAACCCTGAGTTAAATGACTGCCCTGTAGTACCTTAGTTAACTCCCCTTAGCATTAGTATATGGTGGGTGCTACTATTTCACCCTGCAGACTTAAAGTAAATACAGGGTGAGAGAGGTTAGTTCATTGCACAGAATATGCAAATAGAACTTAAAGTGGGAGTCAAACCTAGATTTGTTCTCCTTCAAACTCTGTTTTTAAACATGTGAAAACTTAGTAAAGATAGGTTAAGAACAATCAAACTACTGCAGGATGGAGGGTGCATTTAGGAGGCACAGTGCTCTTTTTCTGAATTAAAACAGGGTAATACAGATAAGATTTGAGCTTTGAAATTTTAGACCAGTATTTCTCAGTCATTTTTGGTTAATTGCCATGGAGCCTTTTAGAAAATGTTTTCCTCATTGCTTTCCCCATGAAATGTTCATTTGATAATGTACTGTATTCTGTATAGGTACTATATGTGTATCTGCACTTTGTACATAGAGAGAGTAAAAGTTTTTTCATCCTCAGGAATCAATTTACATTTCTGTTGAGAAGGCAAGTTCTAGAGTTATCTAAGTAGTGATAGAAAAGTCTTAGTATTCAAATATATAGATCCCAGAGTAGTAACAAACATCTTTAATCTTTATATTTCTGTTCTTCTTTTAACTGTAATTAAAGACTTTTCTGGTGTTTATAAAAAGTGAATACAATTTAATCAATATATAGAATTTTGCTTAATAAATTTTTAAACATATTTAATTGACTACTTGTTACTTTGCTTCATTATCACCATGTTAAAAGATAAATAAAATAGTGGTTAGAACTAAATTGACCTAACTAGATGCTACTGTTACCTGAAATGAAGACACAATCTTTGTTAGCAAGTTTTTAAATATGAGGAGAAATGAAAAAGTAAAGAGAAAAGCCTTCACTATAAAATAATCACCATTTGCTAAACAAAATTTATATGCACGAATAGATTACACACATTCAATTTTTCAAAAGCATAAACTCTTTAGTACTGGCTTGCTCGAAATTTATATATTTTCTTTTCATGTTTGTGTTGCTGTTGTTTTGCTGGTTTTGGCCCTTTTTGGTCTCTTTCTAGTTTTAACTTATGTCTGAATTGCTTTATCTGTAGTTCTCTAAAACTCCTAAAATTCCAAGAAAGCATCATCATTTTCTAGCCTCAGAATCTAAAGTCTTATTATTTTAAGTACTCTGGATGCAACTTCATGATTTATTTCGTCCCTTACTCTTGATTCTTTGTGTGACCGTAAAGTTGCTATTCATTTCTATGTAGTGAGAACCTTCTGCCATGTCACAGTGGTATCCCAGACCTAGGTGGCGGCAAATACACAAGTCAGTCATGGCTCCTGAATGTGGGAAATGGATGGCAGAGTCGGGGAATGCCAAGAGATGCCATTTAGACATGAGTTTGAGTTGAGTCATGGCTTTTGAAGTTAAGCTGCTCTGTCCCTTCTTATTTTTATGACTTTAAAAAATTCATTTAACCTCTGTTCACCTCAGTTTCCTCCTATAATAAATAGTACCACTCCTCCTCCTCCTCCTCCTCCCATTAATAACAATGGTTATTACTAAATAATATAATAATAATAATAATAATAGCTAACATTTATGAGATAATTGCCACATGCTATACTCATTTAATCAACACAGGGATTCCTGAAATATGAACTATGATTGTCTGCATTTTATAGATGAAGCCAAAGCAACGAAAATGTAGTCCTCAAAGGGATGGCAGAGCTGGAAAATAACAGGAGGTGATTTGAACACAGTCTTGAGTCAAGAGCCCATGGTTGTAACTGTTACACAATGTGTACTGGATTAGATGTCTCCTATAGTTCCTCCAAACTCAACTACTTTCTGGTTCTGTGATTTTCCATTATTCCATCCTGGTCTGGTTCAGCACTACAGAACACCTTCTTGCATTTAATGACAGTGAAAGCTGAGGCTTTCCTTCAGTGAATACATGGAATATAAGGACACTAGGATACGGCCACAGGACCACAGGGGAGTCACACAGTGACTACTTTAAACAGGTGTCCTCTTTAATTTCTTCCACTTTCTTAGGCATGTTTCTCATGTTAATAGCCCAACAATGATTGACCATTAACCATCACGAAAAATTGGGAGAGAGAGAAGTGGAGTGGGGGGAAGAAAAAAAGAGAGAGAGAGAAAAGGGGAGAGAAATAGCCACCAAAATGGTATTATCCACAGAGAGACAAAGAATCATTGTAAGGAGAAGAGCCAGCTAAAAAGTATGCAGAGATAAGGAGAACCAGTGCATTTCCATGAATAAAATTTAGGAGAATTTTTATTTTGTTTTTTTTGTTTTGTTTTGTTTTGTTTTTAAAGATTTTATTTATTTATATGACAGCGAAAGATTACAAGTAGGCAGAGAGAGAGGAGGAAGCAGGCTCCCTGCCGAGCAGAGAGCCTGATGTGGGCCTCGATCCCAGGACCCTGAGATCATGACCTGAGCCGAAGGCAGAGGCTTTAACCCACTGAGCCACCCAGGCGCCCAAGAGAATTTTTATTTTGAACAGATAATAGTTCTTGATGGAATTGGTTACTTGTAAGCATGTAAGTTCCTCATAATATCTAATTCATGGCTGAGAAGTTAAGCTAATGATTTGACTAGCTCCAGCTGACTTCCAGAATTTTATATAAATGGACTTGTTGCTTTTTTTCTGAATTAATTGAATCTAGTACTTGATTTGATATCAGAAAGACCCCATGGTCTCTGCTTTCTTAGAGCTTCTGGTCTAAAATGTATGCCATTGATATAAGAAAAACCTATGTAGGCACGAAGCAACTTTTCTGTCTCAGTGAAAGAAGTTCAGCATGACTCAATCTAATAAAGTAAATTTATTGAGTGGCTACCATATTCCCTGCTCTATATAGAACGAAATATCAAGATGCCTTGGGGGGATACAATAAAGCATTCTTTGCCTTTGAAGAGAAATCTTGCTCTCTTTTGGCAAAGTTTACTCTTTGCATATGGCAAGTACTCCAAAGGTGTGGGGTGTGCCTTTTGTACTAACTTGGGATGAAGCCAGAGCATAACACATTTGGGTTTGTGTAAACTTCTTGGCGCCTGCTTCTTTGTTGAGGAGAGCCTCAGCTGGAATGAGCTACTCTAATTCCCAGCCCTTCAAACTAACCACCAGACGATAACCACTCACAACAGATATTGACTTTCCATGCATAAGGATTCATTTTATGTGCAAAACATTTCATAGCGTTCCAGTCACAGCTCACTGGTTGTTATTCCAGAAAGCATCTGTCTGAACCACTAATCGGGGTTTCTTAAACAAACTGCATTAGGCATCCTCTTACTTGGTTTTGTAAATTTCTTAGAGGAAAGATAACAGATTTGAAATGGTTGTGTATCATTATCAACAATACAATCAAATATGCAAGGTATAGTAAGGCCTATGGTAGGTGCCTATTTTCTTCCGAGATTAATAGAGATTTCATGGAGGGATAAAAATTTCTCAAAATGTGTTCTTCGGAATACCTAGAAAAAATGATTTTTAGTAAAATAACTCTGGGAAATAATATATACTGCTTATCACTCCTAGAAATTTACAAATACGCTAGCCTATTAGGACACATGTGCACATGTGCGCGCACACACACACACACACACACACACACACAACCAACAAAAAAAACTAGTGCCTCATAGAACTCTGGGGCAGGAGGACATCATGGGAACAACTGGGATTAATAGATAAGAGACTAGCGACTAGCTCCTCCTTAAAACCAGCTCTGTGACCTTGGACTCAATATTACCTCTTCGACTTGGTTTACCTGTCTGCCAAATTCAGGTAAAAGTATTTAACACATCAGATAAGCTACAGAATTTTGCAGAAAGAACAGTTGTTAAATAGCTGTTAGAGCACATTGACGTGTGAGGGCAATGCGTACAAGTGACGTATTTCTGTAGCTCCAGATCTTGTGGCTTCAGCACAATTCTAAATGTTATCACTAGGTTTTTTTCATTGTTTGCAGTTCTCATCCTCATAACAAAACATTTACTGAAACAACAGTGTACAGCTGGTTAGGTTCTGTATGTAGCCTGTAGTTAGCAGGATCTGGATGTACATTCAGGTAAAACATTATACAAGTTTTACCCCCCACCCCCACCCCGTAGAAGTGATTGAATACAATCCTCAAATACTATGTAATCTGACTGCTTTACTCCAAGACTTGAATTAAATTATCTCTCTGTAAATTTGTAAAATTTCTATGGTTCCTTTGTGGGTTTATGATGCCCAGGCCTCTGGGGAGCCCAATTTAGAAACCCCATTGTTTTTCAGATAAGTAAAACAATGTCTAGAAAAGTAACATTTTCTAGGATCCCCCTTGGAGTCTGTCCTTTAAAGCAGTGCCTGTTTGAGACCTTCTTGGTTCTGAGCACTCTTTCTTTTGGGGGTCTCACTCCTCGTAATACCAAGCATCTACATCAAACACCACATTTGTATGTTGAGGTACAGCTGATTAGTGGAAGTGATGTTATGTTTTATAGATGTAATGAATATACTTATAATTTTGATTTTTAAATTTTCTTTTTAGATTTTGGGTCTGTATTTGCTGTTTGAGGTTCCAAGCATCATTATTGTAGGCCCTTGGAAACCTCACAGGTAACTAGAAGACCTAAAGTTTAAACACCTTGTTTCAAATATTCACATTTTCCTAAGTACAGAATCTGTCCCATCCAAGTGATCTCTCTCTGCCCTTCTCTCCCACTGTCAGCCCGTGTGGCTAGCAAAATCCATCTCTTGGGCCAAACTCAAGCCCCATTCATAAAGATGTTCTTAAAGGATCTTCTCCATCTCTGTACTTCAAATTTGAGAATTTAATTCAAGAGCATATTTTCCATAATTGTTTTCTAGCTGGTACTCTTTGTCTCTCCATTAGACTGAATTTTCCATGAGGAAAAACTGTACTTCATTTTCTCCTTTTTCCCTACCAAGATGGACATGTGCTTCAGTGTATAGTGAATAGAACTTGAGGGCACTGCTTTAGATTTAAAAATCTCTTCTAGTATGTTCTGAAGGTACAGTCAGTGCAGTGTATGTCCAGAGAATATGTGAAGTCATGTTTGGCACTCTTGCCTCTGGTGTCCCCTCTTCGTCCACGTACCACCTTGGCGACAAGAAGTGTTGCACATGGCTCTATGTCTTGCATAGTTTTCCAATTTGCTGTCCCATAATGTAGGAAATGTGAGAACCAGGACACAAATGTCTGCTGATTGCTACACAGTTGAGTAAAGGGGGATTATAGAAAACCTGAAGAATGCACTTGCTTCTCTTCTGACTGCCATCACAACAGCTGATTTCATAAATATAGTCTCCTCTCTCCAGCTTTTGGTGGCTCAAGGTTGGCCTGGAGAGGTCTTGCTACAGTGGAGGCTTGAGAACATGTACCTGCCAATGGCCTCCCTGGTACAGCCTCTCAGGCACCTGCAGTGTTTTAGGAGGATGGCAGCAACCCCAAGCCTGGGCAGCACAGCCTCTGTTACTTCCCAGAGGGTTCTGGTTTGACCCCTGCCAGACTATTAGGAAGCAAAGGCTTAGGTTTATTTCAAAGCTGGCAATGTCTGGGTTGAGCAATGGGCCATCTCTGGGATATGCCCAGGAACTGGAATGAAGTTGGATACTTCCAGATAATAGATTCCAGACTTCAGCCCATGTGTACTTCCCCACATCCCACTTTCTTGTGCTACACACATAGAAGTACACACATGCATGCAGGCATATGCATCCATACAAACCACATATTCATGCAGGATACACACCACAAACGTGCCTGCATGCCACACACCCCACACAAGCCAAACATGAGCAGCACATGAATTCACCACATTTATTACATGTGCAGGGGTTTAACCTGAATGCTAAATATACAAAAAGCAATCCTTAGCCCCATATCTTTGCCTGGGCATACCACTTTCTGTCTTTTAAAGTCGTGCACACAACATCATGTAAAACTTGAAAGCGACTTTGTAAGAAAGTGTCCCCAATTTATAGACAAGAACAGAAAATTCAGGCACAGTCTGTGACATGTCCCAATTCTAAAGGGGATGAACTAGATGTCCATATTGTCAAACGAAGTCTCCTTAGTGCTATTTCCAGAACTTGTTGTTTTGCCATTGGCAATAGAGTGAAGTTGGCAAATATATAGTCTTGGTGCCCCGGTCAGTCTTGATGTTGCTGTCCTACCTTCCACAGGGACCTCCCTCTCAGGTGACCCTGGCTGTCCAGATCCCTCACTGTGAGAGCCAGGGAAAGATTGGAAAAACTCATCATGTGGAAGGAGAAAGAAATGATGGAATGTAGTGTGCTTCTACTCCCAAGAACACCAGCCACACGGGCTCTTTTGCCCTTTTCTTTAAAATGCTGAAATGCTACAAGCTTTCACAAACACTGTTTCTTTATCTAGGCCACTTTCTTCCTATTTTTCACCTCCATGTTACTACTCAGCTTTTGGGGCTTGACTCAAATTGCACTTCCCCAAATGGGCTTTCCTTCACCTCACAATCCAAGTTAGATGTCCTAGTTACATCCCCGCATAGCACTCTAGGAATTTTTTTCTTAATTCCAAAGGCAGTTCCACATTCTGTGCCTATTTGCTTGTTTTCTGAACCTCTCGTTCCACTGGTATGTATGCTCAGGAGAAGAGGAACAGCACCTGGTCTTTGTCATTGTTATTTAATCAGCTTCTAGCATAATGCCAGGTAAATGGTAGCCTTTCAATGAACATTTTTGGATAAATGAATTTGTAGGTCAATAAAAGAGTTCATATCCTTTTTCCCAGCATAAGCTCCTTTCTCTATTTCCCATTAACATGTGCTCGTTAGGCTCTGCTTTCAGGAGAGATATTCTTTCATGGGTTTCAGGGAATTAAATAATGAGTTTGGCCCAGAACTTCATGTAAAAGATCTAAGTCCCTTATGGTGTAAATATGGCTGTAAATGACAGTTGAAACTCCAGATGGTCAATGTGTCAGGGATTTTAGAACGGAAAGATCATACATGTGGTGTGGCTTGGGAGACACTGTGAAGAAGATAGCATTTCATATGGGACTTTTGATGGACATGTGTTACTTAATTGTTGGGCTCCTCTAACATACCCCATTTTCCTTGGAGGAACTGTTTCCTTACAAGCTTAATTGTATGATTCTGATGGGGTTTTTGCAATCCCATGGCCCTTGCTTTCATGTTTGCCCTGTGACCCATGTTTGCTCTATGACCATACCCAGCCATTCATAGTACTCTACTCAGCAGGTAAGCTGGCCTTATTAAGTGTCCTCTTTTGGGAAATTTTTAAAATTTAGAGCTGGAAGATCAGAGGCCTTAACTTGAGGGTCAAGGAGTTGAAAGGAATTGAAACCTGAGCTATTTGTAGTCCTGGACCTTGCTGTGTAAGAAATGCTTTCTTGTAATAAGAAATAATTAAATGAGGTAGAGATAAGTCAGGCAGAGAGATGGGTGAGGGGGTGAATCAGAGAGAGTGGAAAAATGAACCTGAGGCAGGATATGATGACACCGTGGGAGCTGGTGGACCTAGTGACCCAGAAACTAATTCAAAGTCTGTCCTTCTAGTTACATAAGTCAGTAAATGTCCTTCGTTGTGTGTTTGCTTTCACTGCAGCCAGGTTCAGTGGTGTTCCTATTTACAACTGAGTAATAAAGCTGTTGAGGTATTTATCCATTGCACAATTAGATGATAGTCTTATAGGCAGCATAAAAAAACAAAGACACTGAAGTTAAAAGAAAAAAGAGAGAGAGAAAGAAATATACATGGAGTGTACTCAGGAAATAGAATTAAGATCAAGATCACAGTACCCTAGGGGTAGTTCTACTTCTCTGATCATGTAATTGTAATGATTATCTTCCATGTCTGTGTCTTCCACCTGTCTTTCAAAGCACTAGAACAATGCCTTGAGCATGTGAGGAACTTAATATATGACTGCTAAGCGGAATGGATTCTGGAAATAAGTAATAATCAGATAAAGGTTGGATTGTAGACTGTTTTCAGATTCTGGTGTCTGAGGGCTGGTATGGAAGGAATAACAACAACAAAAAATACAAAGGATTTAGAATAAAACCAATATGAATTTATATACTGCTCCCTTGATTCACTAGTTTTGTAAACTTCGACAGTTCATTTGCCTCTCCTATAAAGGGAGCACAATAAAATCCAGACTCAAAGGTTTGAGAGTAATGTGGGTTATAACAGGAGATAATCTGTAGAAAATGCTTCTAGAAATATCTGGCTCATCATAAGTATTCAGGAAAAGTCCATTGAACTTCTAAAATTCTTTTTTTTTTTTAAGATTATTTATTTATTTATTTGACAGAGAGAGATTACAAGTAGGCAGAGAGGCAGGAGGAAGCAGGCTCCCTGCTGAGCAGAGAGCCCGATGCGGGCTTCCATCCCAGGACCCTGAGATCATGACCTGAGCTGAAGGCAGAGGCTTTAACCCACTGAGTCACCCAGGCGCTCTGAAGTTCTAAAATTCTTAATAAATTAAAAAAAAAAATTCTTAAGTATCTTCCCCATTCAAATTGTCCTAAGATTTTTGTTAGATGGTCACCATGCTCCTGTTTAAATATATTCACTACTGGGGAGATCCCTGCTTTGTGTTCCATATTGCGGCCTTTTGAGGTGCCTTGTCCAATGTTCACCTGTGACTTTTGGTCCCACTTTTTTCCGTTGTTTCTACTTGAGCTGTGGAGTCATATATCAGTCATTACAACTGTTGTTAGAATTTAAGCTAGAGTTTAAGGTGACAGGATCAGACATAGATTTAGTACTTCTCTTGTTGTAGTTGAAGATATGAAAGAATAAATATTTTTGAGGATAGTTGTAGGGTTATTTTTTCCCTAATATAAAAGATTAAAAAATGTGTATAGATATTTTAATTTAGATGTAAAGTATAGGTTTTTGAAATGAGTTCATGTCACAAATCAGAAGGGAAAAAAATGTCATATATGTTTATTTAGTTCAGTCGGCCCTCTCCAAATTAGTATGACTTTTTTGAAAGTTTTATTTCATAATTTGGATTTATAGATTAAGCAAATTTTCTGAAAATAAAATTCAAAGTTCTTACAAGGACCTATAAAGTCCTACATGATCTGTCCTCTCTGTTCCCTCTCTGACCTCATTTGTCATGGTGCTCTTCCTTGCTGTCCTGGCTCCAGCCCTCCTGGCCTCTTCCTGCTTCTCTTTTCTCAGATCTCAGATTTTCAATTAGGCCTCTACTGGCAACCCTATTTGATATGCAGCCTGTTGCCCCCTCTTCTTCCTTTTGCTCATTCCCCCTCCCATTTGTTTTCCATTAAATGGTTCAATTCTCCCTGCTCTGTAGATCTTCTAGTATGTTTATTATTAACAGTCTGTTTCCCTTTGATAGAATTTCAACTCCTCAGGGGTGGAGCTCTTTATCTCTTCTGTTCACTGATGTATCCCAAGAATCTAGAATAGTACCTGCTTATAGAAGTCTCTTAATGAGTACTCATTGAGTGGGTGAATGAAGGAATGTGTCCACATGTGAATGAAAGGAGGAGAATAAAGAGACAATTAACACTGTACCCTGGGAGCAATTCAATCCCCTATGATGAGGAAAGATCTCGGCTGTGCGGAGAGGCCATAGAACCATGAAAAGGAGAGAACAGTGAGGGATACTTCAGGAAATGGTCCTAGGAAACTTGAACAGTGGAAGAATCTAAGACTTGATGGGCAAGAGAAGAGAAGTGGAAAACAGGAATGGCTAGTTTTCTCCATGAGAGTATCAATACATGCTTCCACTCCCAATTTCCTGCCTCTGAACAAAAGCATTTAAATTGGATCTTTGGGTTGGTACCTTGAGTGGTGTCTCAGGAAAATGACAGATGACATTTGTTGGAAATACTAAGGATTCCAGACTCTGCACTCTGACTAATCTATTTGTTTGTCCAAAATTCTTTGCTACTATGTAGCATTCACTTTGTCTTAGGTCTTGTGTTCTACTGAAGTCCCTCTAATAAGAGTTAAATCTGGAAACTGATGAAGACTAAATTTTATGTTCTCTTTTGTCCACTAAAGCTCCTATCATGTTGAGACTATTGAAGCTACTTCAAGGATAGAGCTGGCCAATTAATAATAATAGATATTTTGTAAAAGCGTGATTGATTATTGTATTTATTTTGTAGTGTTTCACAGAGTGTTTACACAGAGATTACCTAATATAGGGTCACTTTACTGAAATAAATATTTCTAAGGCACCAGTGGAGGAAAAACAACACAACAACAACCGATGATCAGTTCACAAAGAGGGCAGGACTCTCTATCTTACCCTCCTGTGTATGAAGAAGTCATGTGGTGTGTAGTGAGAGTCCGCAGACTGGAAACCAGCCAGCCTTCCAATCTCTGACATCAGCCAATCTTTAACAGACGCGAGGCCAATCCTCTCAGCTGTTCCTTCTGTACTTGTTATTGCTGTGTTCCCGAAACTAAAAAAAAAGAAAAGAAAAGAAAAGTAATGAGTCCCTTTTTAAGATTTTATTCATTTGTCAGAGAGAGAGAGAGAGAGAGAGAGCGCAAACACACAAGCAGGGAGAGTAGCAGGCAGAGGAAGAGGGAGAAGCAGACTCCCCACCGAGCAGAGAACTGGATGTGGGACTTGATCCCAGGACTCTGGGATCATTACCCAAGCCAAAGGCAGACGCTCAACCGACTGAGCCACCCAGGTGTCCCAGTAACTTGTGTCCTTTAAGAATTCTGCACCTTGTGTTTGGTACTCAATGCAACTTAGGAGGTCAACTTTAGCTGTCAAATTAGTTGACCTGTTTTTGGACAAAACCTTTTTTTTTTTTTTGGCCAAAAACTATTTTAGAAGAATATCACTCTTTTCAGTTTTACCCTCAACTGACTTCCAAGCCTCAAACCATCTACTGAAAAAAAAATTGCTGGGCACCTTAAAAAGAACATAAATGCAGTAGATGAATATATCACTTACCATTTCTCATGCCTAATTATCCAGAAATCTATAGTCGTGTCATGCGTATTTGCTTCAGAAGCTATTTGCTCTTTCAGACTTCGCAATTCAAAAGCTGACTGTGCATTAACACACCCTTGTTCTCTGCTGCTCCTTTTCTCAGGTTGTATCTCTTTTTTTTATATTTCATTTTCTCTTTTATGTATTGTCTTTTTACCACTTGGCCCTGGCTTTTTATTCAAAATACATGTATGTGGGGGGGAGGATGGGGGGGGTTGGTGCACATGCGCGTGCATGTCTGGAACCTGCAGTAACTGTGCAATTTAAGTTTAATAGAATTTCAAACTTGCCTTTGGAGATAGGAGCAGTTTTCCTGGGCAAAGAGGAAGAAATATAGCCTTAATGAAGCAGAGAGAGAGTGCCAGCTTCAAATAAGATGCCTTAATTTATAAATTCTCATGTATATATATGTATATACATTTTTTCAAAATCTGTCCCAAAAATTGTTTTCCTAAATGCCACATAACCCCATCATTGACAAAACGAAAGCAAAACAGCAAAATTTCTCCAAATAACAAAGTAATTGTAGTATTTCTGAGGTTTGGAGTTTCATTTTACTCATGAAACATTAATACGGATCTTCAACAGAGAGAAATGGGCTGATGTTGATCCACTTTTACAATTGTTTTTATAGGGTTTCAAACAATTTAACAGCTGTTTAAAGAAACCAATGTTTTGATGAAATAACAAAGGTGAAATTGTTGTGGAGAGGAGAAATACTAGGATTCGTGAGAAATTATACAGGCCTTCATAAAAGATGAGCTACAATGTTAAGCAATATTATAATAGACGTTTTGGCCCAGCACGTAGCAGACATTTAGTGAATATTTGTTGGATAAATGGAAGGAAGAAAGGAAGGAAGGAAGAAAGGAAGGAAGGAAGGAAGGAAGGAAGGAAGGAAGGAAGGCAGGCTCGCTCCTGTTTTCAGTTCCTATGAGCTGTTTCAATATGTGAAGTGAAGCACCATGTTGCTTCTGGGAAAAAAGCCTTCAAGAATAATTTGTCAGTAAAAGAATCCTGAAACTCGAGTCCCCTGTAATCCTCCAGAGTTGTACTTTATCATCCCGCAAACACCTCAGCATCTGACCCACTAGTAAAATTGGGCTCGCATGGTGGAGACTAAGCAAGGGCCCAAGGTAAGGTGCATTATGAAACAGAAGGATCTGGACTGAGATCTGTGTGCATCTTTTTTTCCCACTTGAGGAGACTGTGGTCCTACGGAGAGGGAAGAATACACTGGAAGAACATTGACTGGCAGTTCACTGAGTTTGAATCCAAACTCTGTTAGTGACACACTTCTACATTCTTGGCCTCAATTTCCAAAGGACAAGTGACAGCAACTTTCTTGCCCTCTTCCCCTACCTATTACTCATTGTTTCCCAAGGAATGAGTCCCTTACCTGTCTGGTGAGCAGTCACCTCAGAAAGTTCTCTCCTGCTCTTACATCCACCTCCTTTCAGAGGGTGTGCTTTGGTCTGCTGTCAGGCATGAGGTAGGCAGGAAGGACTGTGGTCATCCACCCCTGACAGCGACAGGGTAGGGCAGATCAGTGTCTCCTTGGTCCGTTTTGACTACACATCTAAGCCATGTTCTCCACTCATTTTCATGGCCTCCACTGTAATTTATGGCTAAGTCCTTGGGTGAATCATTCGTTTCTTCTGAAAAAAGGTATGTTCAACTATAAAAAGATTCTTGCGAGGGACAAAAAAATAAGACAATGTTTATAAAATGCCTAATTCAGTCCCTAACACATCATATGTCCTTCTTAAGTGACAGCTAAACCTTCTTTGTAGTTCCAACCATGACTCTTTTGTAGCCAGTATTCAATAAATATGTGTTAATTCACTACTGTCAAGTATGGTACCCAAGATTAAATCAGGTAGAAAAGCAAGATTTTTTAAAGTGTCCTTCTAATCTTAATTACTTTTTTATATAACTTACTCCCCACTAACCCTGCAAACCTGAAGCAATATAGGAAAAGCAAAGTGTTAATTTAGGCAGTTTTTGGTGACGTTGATTAATGCAGAAAGATATTACTCACTAATTACAGACAGAACCCCCTCATTTGAACTCAATAACAGTTTTAATTAAAATTCTTAGTCTCCCAAATCATGGCTTCCTTAACCTGGTTTAATTATTTCGTGGGTCTTGCCTATGACCTTGCATTAATTTGCATGGTGCTAAACAAGTTTCTCTATTTGTCTGGCTTTGTGCTATTATGAGGGAATTTCACATTTTAGCTAAAATCAACATTAACCAAAGATACCAGCTGATTAATTGGGCTTAGAGATGTGTCATACATGCACTTAAAATGCAAATAAATGGTGGACTTTAATGGTAAATATTTAATATTAACGTGGAAGATTTCAGCTTGTTTATAATTTTTCTTAAATGTGAATTTGTTAACTATGTACCACTTAAATAGTGCACTACCTGAAGGGAGTCTTCTTTTAAATATTTTGCAACCTGTGGTATTTCATGATGGTGTGCAAATCAAATATAGAGTCTATATCAAAATTTTAAATGAGCATATCTCATTTTAAAATTTAAGTTGCAAACATATAAGCAACTTTACTTTAGGAATTTACCTTGCAGATATATAAACATGTACAGGAAAGTTTCACATAGAATAATTTGTAATAAAGGAAACTTGAAAATTACTGGAGTGTCTATCAATAATATGCATTGCTACGACAAGGCAAACATGTAAGAACATTCTCATGAAACCATGTTCACAGTTCACCGTGCAGCATTACATATGGGTTGCAGAGCTGAGGAAAGAGATGATACCTGCTCTAAGGATGTCATCTATTTACCCAGGATGCAGAACTGAAGAAAAGTGAGGTGATAGCACAGACAGGGAGCCGGCACACCCTGCCTTAGTGCCCCTTACCCCCTCACTCTGGATTCCCTTCAAGGAAAGCCAGTGCCAGACATTGTCTACCCAGGCAGGGTCCTGAAGCTGAATAATAAAGAGGCTGAATTCTTGCTTTTCCACTGACTTTGTATACCCTCATTTCTGTACCATTCCAGAACTTTCAGTCTGAGACTCTGCACCTTCTCTTTAGGATGATGTTTACAACATCAAGCCCTACTGGTCTTGATCTGAGGTCAGCACCAGCAAAACCATCTCTCATCAAAGGAACAAAAATAGAATTAACACCCAGATTTTTTTTTTAAGATTTTATTTATTTATTTGACAGAGAGAGAGAGAGAGATCACAGGTAGGCAGGGAGGCAGGCAGAGAGAGAGAGAGAGATCACAGGTAGGCAGGGAGGCAGGCAGAGAGAGAGGAGGAAGCAGGCTCCCTGCTGAGAAGAGAGCCCGATGTGGGGCTCGATCCCAGGACCCTGAGATCATGACCTGAGCTGAAGGCAGAGGCTTTAACCCACTGAGCCACCCAGGTGCCCTACACCCAGATGTTCTTATCCAATATTTCTGCACCTAGAGGTTTGGGGTCCCATAAATCCCATCTGTCCTAAAATTATTTTCAAAATAAAAATAAGAAGGAAAGGCATAAGCAGATGATAAAACACTACTGATGGTATGAACTCAGTCTTATATTCACTGCCAAAAGAGTGGAACATACATGACAGCACTAGTGAAGTTAGACTTCAGCTGGTGAGTTCATATAAGTTATATTTTCTTACTTTAGTTCTTCTGTATATTCTAAGTATTTTAAAAATTATGTATATATACCTTCCTATTAATGGAATCCCGAATTAAAGTTAACACACTTGATCAATCAATCTAGTCCTTCCCAAGTTTTCATACAATAGACTCAAAAATATGAAAATCACTGCTTCCTGTGAAAAAAGTAAAAATAAAGCAATTATATGTCATTCACCTAATTAGTGTAATAGCTACCTATTTGTTCTAAAGATAGCCCAGCTGAAATTGTACAAAGAAGCTGCGTATTGGGTGCCTGGGTGGCTCAGTGGGTTAAAGCCTCTGCCTTCGGCTCAGGTCATGATCTCAGGGTCCTGGGATCGAGGCCCGCATTGGGCTCTCTGCTCCGCAGGGAGCCTGCTTCCTCCTCTCTCTGCCTGCCTCTCTGCCTACTTGTAATCTCTCTCTGTGTCAAATAAATAAATAAAATCTTTTAAAAAAAAAAAGCTGTGTATTATCTGAATATCATCCATTTTTCTCCCTTTCAGTCTCACTTGCTTTCCTACACATACCTGTGCATATACTTATGTACTCACAGAAGGAAAAAGAGAAAAAAAAATATGTATATACATATCATATGTGGTAAATTTGTATTAAAACAAAGACCAAGTAATAATTTAAAATTTGGTTTTTTTCTAACTCTGAAACTACATCTATACATTTCAGAATTTTTCTTTCTTTTTTTTTTTTTTTAAGATTTCATTTATTCATTTTAGGTAGAGAGCGTGAGCAGGGGCAGGGTGGGGGTGGGGGGAGGGGGGAGCAGAGCAAGAGAGATAAGCAGACAACACGCTGAGTGCAGAGCCTGATGCAGGGCTCTGTGTCATGACCCTAAGATCATGACCTGAGCTGAAATCAAAAGTTGGACACTTACCTGCCTGAGCCACCCAGGTGCCCCCAGAATTTTTCTTATTTTTAAGATACAATCATGTTAGGGTAAGACTTATAATTTAATTCCCTATTACCTACCAGAACAGATACTATTAAGGAAAACATTCTTGAAAACAAGGCAATGAATGCTTTTAAATAACATCTGCCTTCTATACAAGAACCTCACATTTTAGGATAAAGTAAATTAGAAATGGTTTAAAATATCATAATGATGACACAACTGTGCCCAATTTTATGGTACACCTGCCCCACTTATTCATTGCCCATGCTTTATAATTATTCTGAAATCCGGATTTATATGTGAGATATATTAGAAGAAAAAAAGATGTCCATAAATATTACTTTAAAATTTGTAGTTAAACTAAACAATTTAGGAATAATAAGTTATAAGTTCAAAAGAATAAGATTTAAAGAGAAATTTAGCTTTGATTTTAAATTATATACAGACAGAAAATAAGTGACACTTTTAAATAAAAATTCAAATTCCTTAGAATACAAACATTTAGTTCTTGGGGTCATCTTAAAAAAGAAAACAACAAAGCTATAAATCTGGGTTTTTTTTGCCATGCTCTTCAATGCCCTACTTTAGCTTAGTCTTCTCCAAGTGTCATAGATCCTATCACAGATCCCTTGTTGAAAAATGTAATATCTTCATAGAGAATTTGAGTGTCTCCTAATAATCATCACTTTTTTTTCAAAGTCTTTTTACACTGTCTTTTAATAATCTCTCTTAGACTTCCAGGTCAATATTTTTCAGAACTCTCAGTGAGAAGAATGAGAAATACTGAGCTCCGGAAAAATTTTATTTATGGAATATTTTCCCATTTCTGCTTTTTTACCACCTTATTAATTCTCTGTGATACTTTTCACCAAAATGACTAACCTCGATTTTTTACAGATTCCTTTGTTTTCCTTTAATGTAATTCATTTATTCTTAGAACTTTGAATTATTTAAAGCAATCATCCATAACTCCCTTCCAAAGTTTCTGAGGTTTTGATTTTCCCTTAATCAAGTCTATCCTATCCTTTAAAGTGTGAAGATCATTTTCCTGTGGTCAATAATGGATGCAAAATAGAGGTTGATTGGTTCTGCCTTTGCTGTGTGAAATCTTGCAGTACAAGCTCATCCAAAAGTTTGAAAAACTCATAATCATATGTTCAAAATATCCAGATCTGAAACAAATAATACATTATATGTTAATAAAAAAATATATCCAGGTCTGACTCCCAGTCTTGTGATTTAATGAATCTGGCATTGGATTCAGGAATCCCTTTTATTAATAAGGCACAGTATGTTTACAAACTTGTGACTTGGAACCAGAATAGGAAACAGAAAAAGTCAGATCTAATAGGATACTATTGAAAACCTTTATAGTACAGGTGTGGTGTCAAGGTACTCAGAGGATAATTCACTGAGTCTGAGCCAACGGAGTGTAACTGTAATCCTTTCCATGCTGTAAACAGATCACATCATCTAGAAAGCCCAGGATTCTTCATCCATAAAATTCTAAAATTGATCTAAATCAATGTCGTAGACACTATAGTTTGCCTGACTCAACATTATTCCCAATTTTCTTTTCCTTTGCTTGTCTTTACTAGAGACTGTTTAATATTTGCCTTCCTAGCTTCCTCTTAATTCAGTAGTGGCTCTGTCACACTGTTTTCCAATAGGACCTATGTGAAGCTGCTGAAATTTTGGGGGGAAACTTTTACCTTTTCTGAGAAAAGGGAGCAAACTCTGTTCCCTTCTCTTTCCTCTCTTCTTTCCTGTCTTAAATGAAGACTCCCTGTCTGGACTGAAGTAGCCATTTTGTGATAGCTTCTAATTCAAAGTATATGAGGCAAATAGTCTTTAACTTAGGATGCGGGAGTGGGAAGATTACATGTACCTGGGCCTCTGATGATATCCCTAAACTATAGGGTTAATGTCAGTGGCTGACTACTTCCAGACTCCTTGGGTAAAAACAAGTAAATAAGTAAATAAATATATAAGTAAATAAATATTTTCAGGATTTAGCTTTTGTCAGCTGGCTATTCTGGTTTTTGCAGCCAGTTGTGTTCCTCAATCATCATTTCACAAATTGGACTGCTCATAAGAATCACAGGGTGATTGTTCAAAATAAGGTTTTCTAGGTCTCTTCTTCAGAAATTCCATTAAGTAGATTTAGGATCAGAGCCAGTATCTATGGTTAGTAGTAGTGGTAGTAGTGGTAGTAGTAGTAGTAGTAGTAGTAGTAGTAGTAGTAGTAGTAGTAGTATTCTTGAGATCTAATTGACATATAACATTATATTAGTATTGGAGGTCATCAAGAACATGTGACTGCTGGTTGACCCATGAGATGGACCCCAGCAATCATATGCTGCCAGCCCTCTTCCCCTGCCTTTGGAATGTGCATCACTCTGCCTTACCCACTCCCAGAAGTTGCTCCAAGGATATAGCCTTGAGATAGTAATGTTGAGACCAGCTGGATGGTCTATGTGATTAAACCTGGTCAAGGCCTCTATATAAACTTTGAGATTTGGCAGGCAGGTGCAGAAGTCTACTCATCTTGTGGCCATGCAAGACAAGTAAGTTCCCTTGCTTATTAAAACTGCCACCTACCGATCTGGAGTGGCCTGACTCTTTCTTCAGTTGTCCTTGTTCTGCAAATACTGGGGCCAGTTTCGGATTACACCGGGCAGCTCCCAAGGAGATTGTGAACTAACCAGTATTGTCAGATGTCCATTAGTCATCTCTTATCCAGATTTTCACTTTCTGTGGTTTTAGTTACTCGTGGCCAGCCATGGTCCAGAAGCAGATGATCCTCCTTCTGCTGTATTATTAGAAGGTCAGTAGTAGGATCAGTAGCAGGCTAATGCTTATGGCACAATGCCAGTGTCATTCACCTCACTTCATTTCATCAAATTTTAGGCATTTTAGACATTTTACCTCACATTACCATGAAAAGAAGGGTGAGTACAGTACAATGAGATAATCTGAGAGGAAAAAAGAGACTACATTCATATAACTTTTATTACAGTATGTTATAATTGTTATATTATTAATTATTTTTGTTAATCTCTTACTATGCCTAACTTACAAATTAAGCTTTATCATAGATGTGTATATATAGGAAAAAATGTTATAAATAGGGTTTGATACTATCTGACCTCTATGCCAGTCATAGGCAACCACTGGGGATGTTGGAACATATTCCCCCAAGATAAGGGGAGACTGCTGTACAACATAATGATTTGATACTGGTATATATTGAAAAATGATCACTATAATAAGTCTGGTTAACATCCATCACCACATATAGTTATACTTTTTTTCTTATAATGAGAACTTCTAAGATCTAGTCTTTTAGCAGCTTTTAAATATGCAATACAGTGTTATTTACCATAGTCATATAATGCTATACATTATATTCCATGACTTATTTCTTTTTGAAGTGGAAGTTTTAACCCCTGTTTGACCCTTTCATCCATTTTGCCCACCCCCTGACCTCTGACAACCACCAGCGTGTCCTTTGTATCTACAGCATCTGTGTTTTTAACAAGCATTCTAGGTGATCTTTAGGTCATGTTTCTCAAACTTACATGATAAAATTTGGTAAACAAAACATTGTCAATTACCTAAAAATTTGGCTCTGTTCTTCACTTGGTGTTTGTCAATGTAGTCCTAAGGTAAACTGGTAAAAATACAGACTGAGAATTTTTCACAGGTGCTTCTCATTACCTTCCCTCCTTTGATGCCTGGGTCCCTGCCACTTTGACTCACTTTCTCCCACCACCATCCGTCACCTTTCCCATTTTTCCCCCTGTAGTCTTTACTCTTGCCTGCTGGAATTCTCACTTTCCTTGGAATATTCACCTCTCATGTGTCACTTTTTCGCTTTACAACTCCCCTTCAATCCTTTTGTTCCTCTTTATTCTATGATTGACTCTCCCTAAGAAGCCATTTGCGATCCCCTATTATGAAGAATTCCCTATAAAAATAAATTATATTGTGCTGTGTTTGGGAGATAAACTTGATGGGGTAAACAGCTGTACACAGTAGCTCTGTGCAAACAAGTTTAAAGCAAAATCCAACCAGCTGCTCAGCATGAACCCTCTGAGAGCTGAGATCAGCTGTTGTACTACCCAACAGTTGCCCTACAGAAAGCCAGGCTTGCTGGGAGAGAAATGAAAGAACAGTATCGCCAGGTGATCGAAGCAGGGGTAGCAAGTGAAATGTTCATTATCCAAAAAAGGATGCTACAGTGATAATTTTTTCTTACTCACATTGGCATATTTTATCAGGAGTAAACCCAAATGATTTTAGGAAATGTTTTGTTTAAAGAAGGACATTAATATCAGCATTGTTGAGCCACTTTGATGCATACCTATCCTGACTTTTAGAATAAAATACCAAAGGTTAGTTGTAGAAATTAAAATCACCTCCCCCTTGGGAGGTCATAGGCATATAAATTTCTGATAAAACATCCTCAAACTCAACTTGGTGATTCCTGAGGTTTCACTTTCTTCCTGTAAAGGTTGCTTTTTCTTAAAAAAAAAAGAAAAGAAAAGAAAAGAAAAAAGATGACAATCTATGTTTGGTAGAAAAAATAAAAAATATCAAGGATAAGTTTAGATGTTAATGGTTTTCTAAACCAACCACTTCTTAGTCCTCAAACCTTCTCCAGTCAAGTGACCTTTAGGGAAAGAGAACCCTTGCCTCCAAAGGCAGCCCATCTGATACTGCATCTTTGACAAGTTTCCTTATATGGAGCTAAAATCAGCCTCTTTTTATCTTCTACCCATCAGGCTTCATATGGCCAAACAGAATAAATGAACATTTGTCAGCTCTTTGAATCAAACCAATCTTCATACTATAATACACCCAGTCTTCCTTATTCCAAGCTAAACTTTGCTAATTCTTTTAATCGAATATCCTAAGCCATGAATTCAATTCCTTCTAACATCCATCATTTGAACAAGTCCTGGCTTATCTCTCTTAAATTTAGGGCTCAGAATTATGTGACATATGTAAATTGAGGTTTGATTAGCAAAGAATAAAATGAGATTATTATTATCCTGTAATACCATATGGATGTTACTCTCAACCTTTGCTGATTTATGATTTTAGAAATGCTTTATTATATTGTTGATTCATAGTTAGCATTTTAACAATTCTTAATAAGTACTTTTCATATTACATATTACTCCACCACATCTCTAACTATTCCTAGATTTGTGTAGTTGGATATTGGCTCCAACATTAAACGTTAGGTATTAGCATTAGGCATTAGATCATTAGGCATTAACATTAGACCTGTTAAATTTTACTTCATTATATTCAGCTCATATATTATAGTTTCAGTGGGTCCTGATTCTGTCATCCAACATACTTTGTACTCTCCCAGCTTTAAGCCATCAAAAAATTGCAGAGTCATTGTTTTCTATTAATTTCTCCATTAAATTTTCTTTCCTTTATTAAACCAGGTTATCATCAGAAAGATGCATGTTAAAAATCACTTTATCTTCTCCTTGCCCCACCCCACACACCACACACAAGGACTCTTCAAGTTGCTTTTTGAAGATATAGTTAAACCACATCTCTCTGGCTTTCACTGGTAAAGGGATAGCTATATGTACAACACATGTTTTTGGTAAGACCACTATGATAACATTGTTATGTTGCACAAGATCTCCACATAAAGTTTGTTCTTTTCAAGTGGTTCTCTGAGTTGAGGAGGAGGAGGAAAAGCTGAGTAAAGGAAAATATTTTTCTTTAATTACCAAATGAGAGTTATATACACCATGGAATATCCCCCTTTGCCTCATAGCTAGAAGGCTCAGAATAAAAGTCTGTAGTAATTACCAATAGTTTTTATTTGCAAAAATATTTTAGTAATATTTTTCTTTTGTGTTGCCCTTTATTATTTTGCTTTTCCCTTTTATGATATTAGTAGTTTGTTAGCTTTTAAACCATATAAATATGCCAAAAAATGAATTAGTTAGCATATTGGTACAGTTATTAAATGAAAGAGGATTAAGGATGGAACTCACCTCTCTGTTTCTATAATCATTCCGGTAGATTAATTTTTAATCCATTAGTATTTTTTAGATATCCCTAGTCAGCTGGTGCCTGATCTATGTATATTTAGCACAATGTAATCCACTTCATCTAACTGATTCTTACAGAAATTTAAATCTCAGCTCATTGTACCTTAACTATCCCATTGTTTTTGTTTGTTTGTTTTTTAATCAAAGAACTTATCAATATCTGATATTTTTTCTTGTTTCCTCACTGGATTCTACATTTCATGACACCAGAAGCTTGTCTGCATTATTTACCTTTATATTCTCTAAACAGCCTCTGGCAGATAGTTGGCACTCAATAATTATGTGCTGAATGAATTAATAAATCTGAATTTTGAATTCAACAGAAACACTTCAAGTGAGCCTTATACAAAATATATAGCATGTATGTATTGCCTGCTTTTTCTATATAGCAAAAAAAGAAGAAAGAATTTCCAATTATCCAGTTATGATGATGAATGTATAGAGTCAAATAAAACAGCTCAGTTAAAAATGATGTTGGTGCTTTCAGCAGCAGTATGTAGTCTGGTTAATATATTTGAATGACATTTTACAGCTTTCAAAATTCTTTCCCATATATCAACTCATTTGAATTTAACATTAACATGGTAAAATAGCCAGAGCGATATTATGCTCTTGATTTTTCAGATGAAAAACAAATGAAAACAAACAATTGAAGCAGTTAAATTATTTGTCAAGAATGTCCCATTGTCTAGATCTGCCTTTTGTATATCTGTATAGTAATGCCAGGAAAACCCAGAAATCCCCATCTTGAATATGGTAGTGGTGTTAGACTCATTATGTGACTAGGTGAACAAGACTATTCACTGAGCTTCAAATGTATTATTTATAAAATTGGAACTAAAAGGCCACCCTAACCATATTTGGTAAGATTGTGAGCTTCTTTGTCATATAAAAAAATAAATAGGAAATCTCTTAGAAAAAAAAGCTGTAGAATCATAATTTTGGAGGTAGAAGAACCTTACAGATCAATATTAAAGAACCTTATTTTTCATTAGAGGGAACTGAGGCCTAGAATTATTATTTTCTTTTTAAAGATTTTATTTATTTGACACAGATAGAGATCACAAGTAGGCAGAGAGGCAGGCAGAGAGAGAGGGGGAAGCAGGCTCCTTGCCGAGCAGGGAGCCCGATATGGGCCTCGATCCCAGGACCCTGAGATCATGACCTGAGCCGAAGGCAGAGGCTTTAACCCACTGAGCCACCCAGGCGCCCGAGGCCTAGAATTATTAAACGGATTGCCAAAGGATGCTTCCTTCCTCTGGAGAGGAAATAAGACTAAACCTTGGACCCTCAAGTCTTGGGAATAGGCTCTTTCTGCCACATCACCTTGCTTTTTTTTTTTTTTTTTAATTTTATTTTTATTATTTGCCCAAGGGGTACAGGTCTGTGAATCATCAGGCTTACATCTTTCACAGCATTCACCAAAGCACAAACCCTCCCCAATGTCCTTAACCCATCCACCCTATCCCTACCCTCCCACCCCCCAGTAACCCTCAGTTTGTTTTATCACCTTGCTTTTTATTCAAACACATGTCTAACACGTTGACACAACAGTCACATTCCTTTTACTTCAAGAATAGATATTACTTGTTATTTTGAGTATTTTATTATATTTTCAGGTAATAAAATAAATAACATTATATGATAATTGTGGATTCCAGGTTGATTATCACACTATTTGTAGTCCTAATTCATATTTGCTATACAGAACAAGCTCAATATTCCCCAAATTAATAACTTCTGGTCATTTCTGTATAGTAGTAAGATTGTACTAGTACTTACTGGGAGAGGAAAGGAACACAAAAAATCAATTCAAAATGTCACATACTGAGGGCTCTATAGTGTCCAGCTGGGTTAAAACTAAAACTCAGATAAACTATTGGCTAGTTTGACAAGTGAGCTGTAACTTCTACCAAATTCCTAGACAAAAACTATTGTCTCAACATTCAGCCCAGCAGCCCAACTCCAAAAACATAAATTCTAAATATTCATTTCCCATCAATTTTCTCTTTTCCTGACCATTTGGGCTTAATTGCTTTTATGGGTTTGCTAAACTGCAAAGTAGCAATCATTTACTTCTACTTGTTGGGGGATTTATTGTTTATTATTCCCAAGAACAATGATAATTTCTATAATAGATACATGCCAGCAGAGAGGGGGGAGCTTGTGGTGGCTTCAGAGTGTTATTACTCTACCACTTGTACTATCCTTTTCTTGCCTTTTACCAATAGTTCTAATATTTGGTCCTTGGAATGTAACAAAGAAAGGACATTTAGAGGCTGCTGATTCAATGAAGTGGTGGTCCCCCAAAACACAACATTTGAGTCAACTGTATGTTTTCTACAGAACTGGAAATGTCTCCCCCACAGTGAACCTTGACCATTTATTCAGTTGTCAGTACAAATGTGTAATGTAGGCGATGATCCACCAGGTAGAGAGCACAGGGGTGTGGGCATCGGTGAAGTCAGTCTTAACTGTATGAGGTTCCGTATGTGAGAGTGTAATCAGAATGCTTGGGATGAAAGTAGTTAAGATGAGACAAGAAAAAAGGGACTGGGGACAGAACAGAACTCTGTTCTGTGCTTCTGAGTTGTTTCCACCTTGGCATCTTCTTCAGTGATTTTTCTAATTACAGGGACAGGATAGATGTGTCATTTTAGGCATTTAGAAAGATAAGATCCAAGGTATTGTGAATGTGTCAGTGTGTTTAAAGAAGTCCATGGGAAAAATTTATATCTAAGGGCTTTTGTAGGGCCCCAGAGCCTCTAGGAATGAACATCTCTAACTGCTCAGACATGATATGGATGGACTTGAAAGATAAGAAAAATTCACTGGAAGCCAAGTTGTTCTTGAAAGAGGGGCCTGGTGAACCAGACTTAGCAGTAAGTTTTGGGTATTGGAAGGGCTGTGGTTCCAAATGGAACTTAGAAGATATATCTGAACCCTCTCTGATATAGGTACCAGTCACCCAAATATTCTGGAAAGAAAAAACTGAGCAGTAAAACTGACAAAGTGACTTATTGAAGGTGAAGCTTGTAAGAGAGCAACGTGAGAAAGGCAAAGTATTTTCTCCTCAGAGGGAAAGAGGTGAGTGCCAGATAGCCAAACATGTATGGTATTAGATGATATTGGAGAGAATTGATGGCCCAAAAGATCTGGATGCTAAGAAAAGTCAGCCTCACTATGTTAGTAGCCCAAGAGGAGCAGGTAAAATGGGAAGACATTTTCTGACCAGAAGACAAAAATGAATGATTATCTTAAAGCTGGTAGACAAGGATGATGGTATCAGAGATCCTAGATATTTGAGGTCATGTGGGAGGATCAGTCCCAGTCTCACCATGTGGTCACTCCTGTTAGAGAATCGGTGTTTTATACACTGCTCCAGTTACCTCAAAGCCATGGCAGCCCAGAGAAGGACATTAGCAGTAGGAGCAGGGGGTGGCCTTGAGATCTCCTGCCCTGCCCTGCCTTCCCCATCTGCTAGTTTGGGACTCTGAGAGGGTGTTAAGAAAGAGGAAAATAATTGAGCTCTAGCATTTGTTGGCAAGGCATGTTGATCCAGTTTTTGAGGGGTCAGTTATTAAGGTGGATTTATCTATGATCCATAGGCACACTCTTTTCCAGATATGCAAATTTACTTTCCCAGAGTAAGCTTGGCAGTACTGTTTGCTTGATGTAGGTTATTTCATGAATCTTTCCTTGCGTCTTATTTCAGAAAAAAAGAAAAAATTAGCCGATTATGATGCAATTTTAAATTTCAAGAAAACGCAGTCTATAATGTTGTTATCTGTTTTCCTTACTAATGTGTCAAAACACTTTCTAAGAATGACCATCTTCAAGTTGAGGCCCAGGTGGTTTCCAGAAAATGAATGCACTGAAGGAATTCGACATCGAGACATGTATAATGTTGGGAAAAGCTGGCAGTTTATTCCTTTGGGAAAGGTGCCTGGAGGGAAACACATGCATTTGCTTCCCTTCTCTCTTGTGTAGAATATTCAGAAACCAGAAATTAAGATAGCTTAGGGATTCTTTCATACTGCCTTTGTCAAATGGATAAAGACAGGTACTTTCTGTATGACCAGGCTTTAATTAGTGGACAGTGAGGCAGGAGTACCGGTGAGAAGAGCACTGCTTAGTAATGTTTACATTTCAGCTGGAGGGAACCAATAGCCTGGGGCCATCATGGGGACAGTCAGAATAAAAGTAGGACCTAGGAGCCATTTGTTCTCTGCTCCATAAATGTTATTATAAGGGCAACTGGTGGGAATATGCTCAAATTTGATAAACAAAAGTAAGTCTAAATATTAAGGCATCTTAGACAAATGACGTACTATTTTTGCTTCTCACAATTGTGAGTGTACTCACTTTCCTCCTGTCTAAACCACTTATTGACATAATATACTTAATGCCATGTTATATGGATGCTGTCACATTTATCTTGTAAATATGTACTAATTGCACAGATAACTGCTTAGGAGCCAGAGCCCTGTCCAACACACACACACACACACACACACACACACACACACACACACACACTCTGAAGTCTTTATTCAACAGATAATTGTGAATTTCTGTAATATGCTAAACACTATAATTAAGCCCTGGGTATACAAAAAAAAGATGGATATCAACCGTCAGAGAACTTGAAGTTTATGAAGGCATTAGACAAGTGAATAAACAAAAGATGGATATATACTTTAATGAAGAAACTATGGGATGCAAAGAGAGCACATAGCAGTGGCACTGAACTTGGTTCTAGATATTCAAAGGAAGACTGAGGAAGATGATATAGGGAATTGAGGTAGGAGTAGAAGTTATTCAAGTGAAGATTTGGGGGAGAAATATTCCAGAAAGAGGCAACATCATGTGTAGATGGCACTGCAATAAAGAGGAACCTAGTCTATGATAAGATCTTAGTGGTAGGAATATAGACATATGGAGTGGTGAAAGGGGGAGGGAAAGATGGGATGGGAGAGAAAAGTTAGGAGACTGGTAATCTAGGCTATAAAATTCCTCATAGGAGAAGTTAAGGAACCTGAACTTTATTTTAGAGGCACGGTGCCATATGATGATACCACTTTTTTACAGTTCGTAAAACCTCAAACAAATTATTTAAGCATCTTGTCTATATTTCTCCAACTCTAAAATTGATCAAAGAATTTAAATGGCATGTCTTCACATGACTGTGTCAGGATTTGCTCTCAGGGCCTCTGACATCAAATGCACCAAAGCTCTATGTATCATAATACAGCTCTTTGTACTTATGAGTAAATTGAATTATATATGCTTTTTTCCCCCTCAGTATCCCTAATATTTAAAATGTGGGTCCACCTGTATTTTTACTTTTGTCCAAAGAATGATGATTAGAATATTTAGTTTAGAGAGGAAAGGCTTAGGGGAATTATAACTTTTTCAAATATGTGAAATCCTGTCATTTTAAGATATAATGAGATTTTACTGCCCCAGAGGGCATAAGTAGGATATATAGATCAAATTTATAAGTAAGTAGATTTCAGCTCGACTGAAGTTTTGAATAATTTGTGATATTCTCAAGTGCAATAGGCTACTTCAAAGATAATGAACTTCCCATCATGGGAAGTATTCAAATAGGGGCTAGATGAACATCTGGCAAATATGTAATAGGGAGATGGGAATTTAGAATAGATGACCCTTATGGTAGACAGATTGTAGAGTTACTCCCTGACTATTTCTCAGAAAATTTGCTTTTATTCACAATACCAGCTGAGTGGTCAAAAGGCCACATAACTGCCTCTGTTGCCTGTGCCCACCACACAAACATATATCTAGATCACAGATGATTAAATAAAAGTACCAATCATAGTCTACCTTAAGAAAATGAACTGACAGACTATTATCACATGACGGTCCACGCTCAAACAGAAAGTTCCTGTGACGTTAGAACCAGATAGTGAAATGGCACCAAATGGCACCAAAGCCAGGGAACGTTATAGGAGGTCAGAGAAACCATACACGAATAGAAAAAGTATGGACCTTATAGGTGAGCCATACAACAAAACTCCAAGAGCCCCATGAGAGACTGAGGAGAAGCTTTAATTCCCGATATCATGTATTTTTATCATACCCAATACATTTCTGAGATTTTTGCCTCGTATAGGAGAAAGCTTAATTTAGAAGCTTGTGCAGAGTAAATTGGAAACTCTGAAGAGGAAGAGTTCATTACACTCATATAATGTTTGTTCCTATTGCATCTTTTATTCTTCCCCTTAAGTTTGAAAAAGTAGAGAAGGAGTAGGAGGGAAGGAAAGAGAGAAAGGAAAAGACACATGAGCATGGTCCTTTGAGTTGGGAAGGGATAGAGGCTACTCTACTTGCAGGAAATATTGGGACCACAGGAAGGTCCTTCATAGGTGGATGGTAAAATGTCCAAGTAGATCTGTCCCTAGTTAGTTTGACCTAACTACTGTCGTCATCCTCTCCTTTGGGTCTAATTTTACCATGGGGCATTAATAGTCAAACAGTAGTCTTTTCATCTCAGTGTTCATGAGACCTCTCTTCCTGCCATGTTAGTATTTTGATCTCTAATATTGACCTCTCGTTCTTATTTATTTCTACAGATAGTTCCCACTGATGTACAAAGAACATATTATAATAAAATAATAACAACAAAATTATTTAAGCAAAAACTTTCCACGATCTGGGGTGGGGAGTAAGTGGTCAGCAAAGATCAAAGTAAAGGGTATTTTTCCTGCTCAAATACTCCTATACATGATTTTTCTAATTTCACTGTGTATGTGACCTAGCTGTATTTCACTTCTCATTTTTGTATGTATATGAGTTTAACTCCTATGTACTTTAAAAAGCACTTTTAGGGCACCTGGGTGGCTCAGTGGGTTAAAGCCTCTGACTTCAGCTCAGGTCATGATCCCAGGGTGCTGGGATCAAGCCCCGCATCGGGTTCCCTGCTCAGCACAAGAGCCTGCTTCCTCCTCTCTCTCTGCCTGCCTCTCTGCCTATTTGTAATCTCTCTCTCTCTGTCAAATAAATAAATAAAATCTTTTAAAAAATAAAATAAAATAATAAAAAGCACTTTTTAAAAAAATGCGTTGGTTTGGGACACCTGAGTGGCTCAGTTGGTTAAGTGTCTGCCTTCGGCTCAGGTCATGTTCCCAGGGTCCTGGGATTGAGCCCCAAGTCTGGTTCCCTACTCAGCAGTGGGTCTGCTTCTCCCTCTCCCTCTGTCCCCTCCTCATTCTCTCTCTCTCTCTCCCGCTCATTCTCCCTCTCTCAAATAAGTAAACAAAATCTTTAAAAAAAATGGGTTCATTTATGAGGGTTTTTTTTCTTACAACAAAATGTTCCCTAATTGAACAATCTCGACATTCATAAATTTCAACCTCAGAAAATCTTATTATTGGAAAAGTAATTTGATGCTTAGAATGCCTGAACAACAACAATAATAATACCTTACATTCACACAGTATTTTAAACTTTTAAAAGTGAATTTTTAAAAACCACTGTCTCATTATTGACAAACACAATTGGTGGCTACCTTCATAAAGTCCTATAATATTGGAATATAAGCAATCAAAGAAGATTAAAGGCATGGAAGTTCAAACCCATTATTTAGAGTTGAGAAAGCTTAAATGTCAAAATATGTCCATATACACACTGTATAAAAAGTTGAATCAGTGAAAATATTGTGGTACAGTACAAGATGACATTAGCCCATATTACACTTTAAATAAGTCGCCATGAGTGGATGTTGTTTTAGTGATTTGAGTTACTAGAGAAGACTGGATTATTTGGTTTAGGGCATGTTCTAGAGGCAATGACTATGGAAAGAACTGAACTGAAGCAGGAGAGCGAGTTTCTTGTCTCACAGAGTCAGAGTCGAAGAATGAATCTTACAGACAAAGGAGGGTGAGCAAAACAATAGAGTTTCATTAAGCAAGGATGCAGAAGTGAGGGGGTCCTGACCAGGCTGCCAAGGAGGGCTTTTCATCTCTGGCCTTTTATTAGGACTTAACCAGAAAACTTGCCAGTGGTTAGGTCAGTGGCCTGGAATTAGACATGACACTGATACATTCATTGTATGAGAGGTTTTTGTTTCTATGACATGTATGATCTATAGATATGTACTTCTAGGTCTGGTTAATCTTTATAGTGAGCTTTTCCTCTGAGGCCTGATCAGTTTTTGTGGCTCTTTTTATTTTCTGTGTTCACAATGTAATTACTAGAAAAACATTTTAACCCTAATTGTGATTGGGATAGGGTGGTCTAAATTGTCCTGATCTTTGTTTTTGTTCTGTCTCGGAAGTCTTCATACCTGAAATACACTCAGAGCCTAGTCGAGGCCTCCCGGTCTCTCCCTGCCTACTACTTAACCCTTTCCATACTCAGATCCATCTGACCCCCACTGGCCTGACTGCTGAGTCACTGGCCCTGGTGCTGCTGTGGTAGATTCCTTCCTTCGATTCTACTCAAGTACAGTGTTTATCACCTGCGCCCATTGGTGGATATTGTAGAATTTGAGACTTTTTTTTTTTAAAGATTTTATTTATTCATTTGACACAGAGAGGGAGATTACAAGTAGGCAGAGAGGCAGGCAGAGAGAGAGGAGAGAGGAGGAAGCAGGCTCCCTGCTGAGCAGAGAGCCCAATGTGTGCCTCGATCCCAGGACCCTGGGATCATGACCTGAGCCGAAGGCAGCGGCTTTAACCCACTGAGCCACCCAGGCGCCCGAATTTGAGACTTTTTGCCATGAGTTATTTTTAATATTACAGAGACCATAAAGTACACAAAGGGGGAAACGTGGAGGCATGGGGAGGACAACCTACCATCACCACTCATTTTTTTTGTGCTCAAATGATACCTTTTCTTTTTCTTTAAGATTTTATTTATCTGAGAAAGAGAGAGAGAGAGAGAGAGAGAGAGAGAGAGAGAGAGAGAGAGAGAGAAAGCAGGAGCAAAGGTGGGGGGCGGTGAATGAGAAGCAGGCTCCCGGCTGAGCAGGGAGCCCTGGGGCTTGATCCAGGATCCCAGGATCATGAAGTCAGACACTTAACCCACTTAACCAGTTGAATTACCCAGGTGCCCCAGCCTTACATTCAGAATATAAATTCCATTTATGTTCAATAGTTTAAAAGTAGGAGTGGCTTGAAATTGATCTTCAAATATTCTAAGAACTGTCCAGAAGAAATATTTTACGTCTCCCATGAACTGGAGAATGACCGCGCTGCAACGTGAGATGCTCTAGCCTGGTGTGATCTCCATACATACTTTCTGTTGTATCTTCACCAGTCCTGCTGGATTATTCACTACTTCCTTTTACGTTCGGTTCAGAGTTTTCTGACTGGTTGTTAACGTGTCCCAGCCTACTTAGTTTTTCGTACTGCTGTAAAATCTCCAAAAAGAGAATGAAAGTAAGAGTAGAGGGAGAGTTAGATAGGCCTGTAGCCCTAGGGAAGGAGAAAACCTTGAGAGAGAGGGAGGCATAAACGGAGGGANGAGAATGAAAGTAAGAGTAGAGGGAGAGTTAGATAGGCCTGTAGCCCTAGGGAAGGAGAAAACCTTGAGAGAGAGGGAGGCATAAACGGAGGTGAAATGACCAAGATATTTCCCAGCATCCTGAAAAGTCTCAATGCAAGTCAACAGAAGGAAGGACTGTGGAGAGAGACCAAGTGTGAAATCAGTCAAGAAGAAGGAACATTGGTTTTTACATGCATATTATTCATTTAATAGATCTTAGCATCTTTGATGGGTTGGCTGTTAGGAGGGTTTATTGATTGTGCTTCTTTTGCATCCCTGCGTTTGAGTGTTAATCTGATGTATTTCCAGTGTCTTAGATTTCAGGATTTCATTGGGTTACCAAAAGGCTGCTCAAAATGAGAAAAGCAAACACAGTATAAAATACAAAACTTGTATTGCAGGTAAATGCATTTTGCTTTCCTGCAGTGTGCTCTGACTTCAACCACAAGGAAGAATTTCAGAGCATCATATTTATGACTTATTTGACTATTTTAAAACTCTATTTCAATTTGTTCCTCGAAGGCAATGCAATCCTAGAATTATTTAGATTTTCCTTTACATTTCTTCTCCAATTTAGATGACTGCTAATTAGGTCTTTTTCTCTTCAGTGCCCCAGAACCTAGCTGCCTAAATTGTATATGGAAATATACATGAATACATAAAAGCTAAAGGTTTCTGTTAAATATTCATAGATTTTTATATGGGAAATCCAGTTTTGATATTTGGGTAAGTATTTCAGTTTTGGAGATTTATTTTTGTAACAGTTAAGTCATTTTTTTTATTGTTGTTATAGGTGACTTGAAGTTCAGGCAAGGGAAGGTGCTGTCCAAATGCCAGGTAGGGGGATAGAAAGAGGAGCTTAGTCCTTGTTTGGTTGCCTTGTGTAAATATATATACTTATTCTACTGTGGCCAGTTTTATTGATCAAGATGAACTAGATCCATTCCAAGGATGATAGATCAGTGCCAGGGTGGGTCACAAGCACCATTTTGCCCAAAGAGACCTACAGAATGAGAGGAAACAAAAAGTTCTTCCCGATTTCCCCTTCTAGCCAGATTTTTCTGCTTTTTGGGAGAGGCAACCAGCTTAACTCAAACTCCCTGTGGTCTATCCTCATATTTTAATATTCATATTATCTTGATATATAGCACAATGCTCTCTCTCACCATGCTGCAGTTCACTCTCATTTTCCCCTTGTGGTTTCTATTCAGTAGAATTGGAAATAGCTGGTCCACAGATTCGATAAAACCACCTTGTGTATTCTTGAAGATCATTGTAGAGTCATTGCATTAAACTCACATAAGTTGAACATTGTTGAGAGCAATACAGATAGCATTTTTTTGTGTCAAAATAAGAGCACTATTCAAACTACATATATATTTGGAAAGGAAGTAAGAATTAGTAAAATGTGAAGAGGGTGGATCCATATAGACAATAAATCATTTTGCTTTGCACAGTTCTGTTTTTCTTACAAAAAATTTCATAGTCCTATGTTAGAAATGTTAGTAATAAGTTTACTTGTTACTCACTATATACCCATTTGTTGTAGCAGATTTTTCACTCAAAGGATTTGACTTATCTGGAGAGATCAAGCAATTTATTACATAGTGTTTCAAAAGTCTTATGCCTTTTGCCCTCTATTTAAGTTTTCTCATGTTGTTATCTTATAAAAGATGTTTACATTATACATGAAATTATCTCTAGCTTCTAATATCATGAGAGAAAGCAAAATTACAATTTAAGAACTTGGCTCCGTAGCCAGAGTGTCTGGATTCAAATCCCAGCTCCATCAATTACCAGCTGTGTGATCTTGGGCAACTTACTTAACCTTTCTGAATTCTAGTTCTATTTGTAAAATTGTAATAAAAATAGTATTTACTTTTCCGATCAAGTGAGTTCATGTCCATAAAATGCTCAGAACAGAACCTGGCTTTTTCTTTTTTTCTAAGATTTTATTTATTTGAGAGAGAGAGAGAGAGAACACATGCAGGGGGAGGTTCAGAGGGAGAGGGAGAAGCAGACTCCCTACTGAACAGGGAGCCCAGTGCCAAGGCAATCCCAGGACCCTGGGATCACAACCTGAGTTGAAGGTAGATGCTTAACTGATTGAGCCACCCAGGCACCCCTGGAACCTGTCTTATTGTAAACAATTAGTGTTGACTATAACAATTACTGTTATGTTAAAAACAAAAAACAGGGCCATTGTGGAATGGCAAGTATAAATATGACCTCTAACAATTAATTGCAGGGGGAGGAACAAAATAATTTTCACTCTAACCTTCTGAGTTCTCTGCTGGGAACTCTGTAACAGAAGACTGATTAACCAGAGAAGAATAAACAAAAGTTTATTAACATGTATACCTCATGTATACATGGGAGATACCCAGGGAAAATGAGTAACTCTCAGAGGTGTTTTATTTTTTTATTTTTTTTTTTTAAAGATTTTTTTTTTATTTATTCATTTGACACAGAGAGAGAGAGATTACAAGTAGGCAGAGAGGCAGGCAGAGAGAGAGGAGAGAGGAGGAAGCAGGCTCCCCGCTGAGCAGAGAGCCCGATGTGGGCCTCGATCCCAGGACCCTGGGATCATGACCTGAGCCGAAGGCAGCGGCTTTAACCCACTNAAAAAAAAAAAAAAAAAAAAAAAAAAAAAAAGGAGAATAGACTAGGCCAGTTATGGGGAGGTGATCAGGAGGAAAAGTACTGTAAATAAAAAAAATGAAAATAAGGTTTGTTATGCAGATTTAAGTCAGTGCCTTCTCCGTAGAGAAGAGTTTCTAGAGATTTAGTCATCCTTTTCTTTCTGATACGGAGAGGAAGACACCCTTACAAATGGAAATTTACTTTATACATGTAAATTTCCCCTACAAAAGCATAATTTCCGGGCGCCTGGGTGGCTCAGTGGGTTAAAGCCTCTGCTTTCGGCTCAGGTCATGATCTCAGCGTCCTGGGATCGAGGCCCGCATCGGGCTCTCTGCTCAGCAGGGAGCCTGCTTCCTCCTCTCCCTGTCTCTCTGCCTGCCTCTCTGCCTACTTGTAATTTCTCTCTCTCTGTGTCAAATAAATAAATAAAATTTAAAAAAAAAAGCATAATTTCCTCTCTGTTTCTAGAGCTTCCATGTCTGACGTTTCTCAAAATAATTAGCTCAAAACAGTCTTTATGCCAAAGAGGTGTATTTGAGGATGGTATATTCTGCCACCCTACAAAATGATAGAATTGAAGAAACGATATAATCCAAAGACATAGTGTTTAAACAGAGCTGAACTATACTGTGGGGGGTCAAAATTAGACACCTGTGACTCTATTTCTAAATCTTCAAACCGGACCCAGGGTAAATTGTTATTTTTCTTACCCAGTTCTGTCTCAAGCTGATTGAGTTTTTGTTTCTTTTTTGTTTGTTTGTTTTTGCCATCTTTGGCTTATTTTGCCCAATTTTCTATCCAGGGACAGTTTTGACCGAATTCTCAGAGTGGTATGTTAGTCGTGTAGGCTGGAGATTGATATTGACAAGCTGCCCAAATGATTACTGTAAATCCAAAGGAGCAACTAATTTTCAATTTCTCAACCCTCCAAATACTAAGTGTCTGAGCCTTATCACACACAAAAAAGAAGAATTAGAGAGGAAAACCTTGATTAGTTAGCAACCAAATAGAGACCTCCCTGTAGGCCTAAAAAATATAAATTAATTTGACGAAACCTCCACTTTTGTTAAACTTGCTGGAATTACCTAAAAAGGGCAAACTGTACAAGACTTGAATATGGTAAAAGAGCTATGACCACAGGAAGTGGGGGTGAGTGTTTTCCATATCTCTATACAAATTGCACTAAACTATGTGACCTGTGTGCGTGCTCAGTCATGGCTTGAGAGATCCTTTCCTATAGTGCGAACTTACTGGATATACTAGAAAGGTCTCCAAATTTTGGTGGAAATAATCTCAGAGATCACCTAAGAAGACCTCTTTATTTTACATAGGAAGAAATTGAGGCCTTTTAAAAGAATGCTATGACTAATTTGGGAGAATCTAGGTCTCTACAATCCAGCCCACTTTTCAGCAACCTTTCCTGTTAGGTAAGCAAATTAAATGCACTTTCTTCCTTGTTTGAGTTTTGCAAGTGGGCACTCCTTAACTCTTTGTCAGCTCTATTAAGCTGGGCTAACTTCCTAGGGCTAAACATATAACCATTTTTCATTTCTTGGCAATCTGTTCTATTAAATTTGCATATTCAAATATGCAGCATTTATGTCTGATCTCTAAAAGAAAACTCACTAAATTCCTAGTAGGATTATTCTCTCTCTTTCTCTTTGGCTAGGGACAGAGATTTGAATAACAACTGAGAGAGAAAGCAGAAGTTAGGCAGTGCTTTCATAAATGAAATTAGCAAGTTTCTACAATTTAAAGGTTTTATTTGTAATTCTAAAAACCTTTTCCCTTCCTCCTTGCTTAGCTTCAGGCATGAATAAAAGTGTTGGGGAGGGGGGAAATGTTTGCTTTTCTTCCTCTTAATGGGTAAGAGATAACTAAATGCTGAATTTACAAAATACTTTGCTGGTTCTGGATTTTATGCATGAGCACAAGATGAATATCATGGCTTGGATCTTAACTGAGTAATATCTGCAAAGTCACTTTGCTGTATATATGAAAAATCTACATTGTTTAACTTGACAATCTTCTCAAATGATATCCACAAGTATTTAGCATTAAAAAGCTCAGTTTAGAATTTGAATTGCTAATGTTGAGTTTCCAATTCAGGGTTCTCCAATCCAAAACAGGCTTGAAAAGGAAAAACAAAAAAGAACAAGCATAATTGAAGGGAAACAGTAACATTGGCTCCCACTTGGATAAGTTGCTTGCAGGCAACCTAAGGGGTCCTCACTCTGTGTGACTTCCAATTGCCTTACATTCTACCATGCTCCAGGGCGGAACATCCTAAAGAAAATATTGATGTTATTGTTATCCAAGCTGAAAGAGAACACACACACACACACACACACACACACACACACACACACATTAAACTAAGCAAAATCCCAACATGAATTTCAAGAGGGAAGAAACCAGCCAGCTTTTCACACAAATTCACTGTTCTCATCACATTTAGTTTTCTCCTCTTTTTCTCTTTCTTCCTCCTACACCGCATGTTACGGATGAAACCTCTGGACTTGGGCAGAGTTATGTGCAAAAAAATGCAAAGTTTGAAATTTTTTCTTTCTGTCCTACTTTTTCCACCTTCTAAATTGGTCTTTCTGTGGATCTATTTCCTTCTTAGACATTTACGTGGAGCAGAGGACCTAGGCTTAATTGTATTGTTTATGTTTCTAAGGGTAATCAGAAGACTTTAAGGTGATTAGTTACCATTATTGAAAATCACTCAAGAAATTCTGTAGTTATTGCAATGGAAACCAAAAATATGTGTCATTGATTAGTCAGTCTCTGAAATAAATTGTTCCTAAATTCAAAGCCAATTGAAAAATGATGGGTAGCTGATTTATACAACAGAGAAAAGGTTGCATAGGAAGCTAACTTTCTGTTCCTTTATCTGTGTTCAGGGTAATTAAAAAAAATTAAATCATGACTCTCGTAGAAATATAAAATAAACGTGTGTCAAAGATTTTTTTCAATTAATTAATTAATTAATGATGGTACCAGTAAGGTTCTAAAACTAGTTAAAAAGAACACCTGAATAACAACTGTATGTTTAGGCAATTAGAAGTGCTCAAAGAATTTCCTAATACACGTTAAGACTGCTTAACATATCCCATAAGAAAAGTGACAAAGATTCTCCATTTGACCAAGGTAATCAGGTGCCTTGAAGTCCTCTTCTTAACTAGACATCAACATTGGGCTCCTGGGTCTATTCTCGTATCCATCTGTCTCCAAGTTTAGCAAAAAGTCCTTCTGAGTCAGTTTAGAGAGGATGTCCCAACCTGGATCCCTGATCGCCCTTAATTCTGGGTCGAATTTGTCATTCCCCACCTCTGGCATCTGATCACCCTGTTTTGCCTTCAACAAGAATCTTTTCAAGTGGTTTTAGCCAGAATCCCCCCTGACTCCTAATGTTTCCTCCTAGTGTTTTACATCCACTGTCTACCCCAACCCTGCTTTCTGGGTTTATGAATCTTCTCTTGTCCATGTTGTAGTAGGAATTGAGCCCATTTCTATACTGAGTTGTGTATTCCACTATTGAAATAATTCTTGAATAAAATCTGTTTTTACTGCTTTAACTACTGTCCAGCTTTGGTTTTCTTTAACAGAAGTGAAAGACAATTGTATCTCTGTTGGACAAAATTAACTGGCATATTTTGGGGCAAAATTCATGTGCATTGCTCTTAGTTTTGTATAGTTTGCAGAATTTTAAACGATTAGTCAAAGGTGATGAAAGCGGTAGAGTCTATAGGATCAAATAGCCCTGAAAAGACTCCTAGACTATGCTCAGCATTCCATTAAAAGGAGATCCAGTAATCATTATACCCATTTCAAAATCCTTTCCAGTTGTTCCTTACATCAGATACTGGACTGTCTGTGATAGTGGAAGCTTGGTAGTCATCTTCCCTCTACATTATCATTCAGTAGCTGTTTCTTTCAAAGGCTACACTTGTTTCATTCACCCCATTGGTCACTGTTTCTAAATCCATCTGAGAGACTATCACTAAAACAAGGTTGAGTGAAATGAATTATACACTTTATATGAAGGCAGAAGCACATTTTGATAATCCTTTAAGGTCTACTTCTCCTAGAACACTCTCAGGATTCTTATATATATTTTAGAAATATTGAAAACAGAAAATCTCAGTTATTGAAGGGATATAATTACTATCTGTGGGAGGCAGAATAATGTCTGTCAAAGATGTCCATGCCCTAATCTGCAGAATTTGAATATGTTATTTACATGTAAATTCAGGTCACGGAATTAAGTTTGCTAATCAATTTATCTTGATATAGGGAAATTATTGGGATTATCCATGTGGGCACAATGTAATCAGAAGAGTTCTTAAAAGTGGAGGGGAGGGGTCGAAGTAGCAAGTCAGAGTAAGTTGTAACTATGGAAGTATGGTCAGAAAGATGCAATGTTACTGACTTGAAGGTGGAGGAAGAGGGCATGAACCAAGAAAACGGATGGTTTCTAGAAGCTGGAAAGGCAAGAAAAGGAATTCTCCCCCTAGAATTTCCAGGGAGAGGAAAGGAATACAGTTTTGTTGGCAACTTGATTTTAGCCAGCAAGCTGGCAGCTTGATTTTGGGAGAAAAAGAATACAATTTTGCTGGCAACTTGATTTTAGCCTAGTGAAATCTTTGTAGGGCTTACAAACAGAACTGTCAGATAATATATTTGTGTTGCTTAAGTCACAAATTTTGGGGTAATGTATTCAGAAAGGATCCATAGGCAATATGTAAACAAATCTGTACATCTGGATTTGGCCCACAGGAGACACTTTGCTGACTCTTGTATTAGAGTCATTGCCATATGCAATATTAATCATTGGGGAATCAGAAATTATCTGGTGTGATTCCCATATATTCTGACCTCAAAGTTAATATGATAAATGCAAAAAAATTGTTTATCGAATGAATAGGCATTAACTTTTTGGAAATATTCTGTAAAATTTCATATCTTGTCAACATATTTACAATTTATTTTCTTTGACCTTCATGAACTTATAATTTAGTTCAGATGAGAAGCTATGACTCAAAGAACATTGGAAGGTCAAATGAATGATGTGGATAACGACTGTCATAAATATTCAAGACAGGGGGAAGTCAGTTGAAGTGAATGAATCAAGAGAAGATAGAATGGGAACCATAGCCCTAAACTGGGCCATAAAGGATAAATAGGATGATATTCTAGAAAAAAAATCTGATTATATCTGAGTAAATCTTTTGATATAATGCCCTGCAAAAAGTAAATGAACAAAATTGTATGTTTTTGTTGCTGGTATTATCATAAATAAATAATTATTATGGAAGAGTGGAATCCAGTGGAACAAGAGTGAATATATTATAGGATTGATGCTACTCCTACTTTTGTGTTCCTAGAGAACACAAAAACATGAATTTGGTTCTCACTCTGATTCCCAATCTGGTGTTTATATGTGGTCATGGCTCAAATTGGGTGCTAAGTTTTTACAATTTATAACATCATCCTTTGCAATAAGATCCTAAGAAGAAATTGGCATAACTTTCTCTGATCTAGCATTCTAAACTCATTATTTGAGGTTTCTTGAATTTATTCTTAGAATGCCATCAAAATATATGACCATAAAAATCACATTCTTTCAATTCACTTACTCATATTTTATGCTTTGTATTATCACCCATTCAGTCCCTTGGGTTTTTAACGATTGAGTTTTTGCTCACCCTGCTTACTTTTTCCAGGAGAAAAAACAGCTTATTGCCTAAGTGAAAAAGCATGGACTAGAGACACAGGGAAATGATGCCATGAGTAACAGATGGACTTTTTTCCTCTGGTTAACTGCTCTTAATTCTTAGTGCTTTTTTTAGGGCTTGAAAAAAGTATATCTTTTCTGTAGTGCCAAGTATTCAGAACCAATATATTAATCACTCTATTTAGAAGTCTGCTTCTGTCTCTGAGAGAAGAGCAGTCAGGAGGGTGACATTCTTCAATATCTGTTGTGCCTTTAAGTTTCATCATAGGCATAAAAATGGAAGAGCTCAATATTTCATTCATTCATTCATGTCTTTCTTCTTCTCTCTACCACCGCCACCATCCCCGCCACCACAGTCATCATCAGCTGTCACTCATTCCTGCTGTGTGAGGAACCTAGGGATGAACGATGCTACTAGACTCGGTCTTTTCCTTCCTTTAAGAACTATATGCCATGGTGGGAGAGAGGTCTTGTTAAAAAAAAAAAAATCTATTGTGAAAACACGGTAACTAAGTCAAAAGAGAGTTACATGCACAAGAAGGCAAATGGTTCACTGAACATGGTAGGTGATAGGATGATTTTGTGCTGTCTTTCCTCTCCATGCCATCCTGTGGCCTGGAATGTCTTTTCCTTCTACTCTCTTTCTGATCCTCCTCTAAGAAGACTTTCCATACTTCCATCTCCCCTTCCGTCTATGTTAGGAAAGCTTCTGATGTGCTCATAAAGCATAGTGAGTAGACCTCCAGAAAAATACTTATTATTCCTTAATGCTTGTTATTCTTCCCAAGTAAATAATACTCTTCTTGAAGACAGAAACGGCAGAGTGTGCATCATTCTGTCCCCAGCACAGTTCCTCAGACTAGAAGCTACTCAGTAACAAGTTGTTAAGTAAATGGCTCTGGATAAAGGGGAGCTTTCTTTAAATCGGTGCTACATAGAGAAATATGAGCAATGAATATTCAGCAAAAGACTTATTACCCCTGCAGCTTACAACTTTAAAAGGGCCTTTTAAGATTACTTAAAGAATTACAAGTGGGGTGCCTGGGTCACTCAGTTGGCTAAGTGTCTGACTTTTGATTTTGGCTCAGGTCATGAACTCAGGATTCATGGGATCAAGCTCCACTTTGGACTTTGAGAATCTCTCCCTCTTCCGGTTCATGCATGCAGGGCTCTCTCTCTCTCTAAAATAAGTAAATAAATATTAAACACACACACACACACACACACACCTTATTTTTTATCATTTCCAAATATCTTGACCACAAAACCAAGAAACTCAATTTGCAATGCAGATTTCTAGAGCACACAGACCAGAGCTGCTGTTCCAAGTGGCACCAGGACAACAGCATTCCCCTTTACAGTGATTAGGAAACAAAGCATGAATATCTTATATTGAAGTTTCTGCCAGTTTCCAAGAGCAAAGCCAAATGATGAGAGACTTGGCCAGTGTCTGGCCTAAATCATAAGGATGAAGAGAAAGAAGCCAAAATGCACTGTGATCATGCCGATTGGTTCTTTCAGTGCTAGGAGGGGTATGGCTATGGGTGCCAGGGCACAGGAGACATTGTTCATTCCCTACATGTGAAAAAGTGAGAGATTTAAGCCTCCAAACACCTGTGCTCTCCCAGCTTGAAGTCAAAGCTGGTGCTGGATGAAAATTCAGTTGTGGTCTAGGTCTGAGGGAAAGGTGGACTCAGTGAGCCAAGATTTCAATTCCCCACATGCAGTAAACTGGTATGCTTTCCTTCACTTTTGAAAAAGAATGTTAAAATATGGACCAAGCATTTCCAAAATGCATCTGTCCACCCTCAAAATTATTTAAAATGTAAAATAACTATCACTAGAAGTCAGGAAGCAGAGAATTTGGAGAATGAAACGACTTCAAATTTATGTCAAAGGGGCAGAAAACAAGCATAGCATGATTTTCTGGGAAGCAGTTTACTCTCAGCAAAACCAAACAGCAACATTCTATTTTGCACAAGGACCAACAGTAGAACGCAGGCCCTCTTCAGGGTGCACAGAACAAGGGCTTATTCACGTGTATTTCAGAGACAAGTACCACAGAAGCTCAGGTCGGGGAAGACGGATAAGGGTTCTGAGCAGCATTCATGGAACAAGACCCTGAGGGACTGAGAAGGTAGAGTAGAGGGAACAAGAACTCCATAAGCACCGGAAAACTCGAGAGAAAGCACAGAGAAAGTAACAAATACAATATTCATATCCAGGACTGGTTAAATGTTGGAGAAAGCTACTGGAATACTTAGTTCTGATTAGTGTCCCTCGATATTTCTTCAGCATCTCTGTTCCCTGAGATGCCACCTACTTCTTATAGTGACAAAAGACTCCATTTGGAAATCACAGCTTTTCGCCCCTCGTTTGTGCTTTGGGATTGACTTTCTGAATGGATCCTTTGACCCTCGTTTTCTCTTTCTTTAGTCAATAGGGTATAGTGGGAAATCTGGAGTGTGGAATCTGAGACAGCCACTTGTGTGTTGATTTGTCTGAATTCACTTTTTTTCATCTATAAAATTAAAATAAGTATAAGGCTAATACATCAAAATATGTGTCTACTAGATTCAACACTGCTATTCAGAACTCAAAGGAACTTTTGCATGTTTATTTTCTGCAAAAATTTTCTGGGCAGCCGAGAAACTCAAGCAGCACGCGGAGAGTTGGGAGAACACAACTTTATTGATGCCAGAGGACTCAGCGGGATCATTCCCAAAGTCTGAGCACCCGTCTATGATTGGTGCAGATATTTATAGGTAAGCTAGGGACTTTTCCTGGGGTCCTTCAGCTGATTGGCTCAGGGCCATGCGGAAATTCTTAAGGCTATGCGGAAGCAACCTGGTGGGGAAGTGCCAAGTCATCCTCGGGGGTTCCCCATCTTAGTGAGGTGGCCATTTTGGACTTTTCCACCTCAATATGTGTTTCCGCATTTATAATTTGGGAATGATAATATGGCCCAGTTTAATCTCTACAATTGGTTATGATGATTAAGTGAGATGGTACAAATACAAGAGCTTTGAAACCCATAACATATTATATTTATCTACTCAACACAATGTAGAATTACATTGTACCTCTACATCTTCAGTTGTTTTGTTTCTTTCTTAAAATACTGTCTTTATTATCCATCTCTCTTTTATCCACATGTGAAATCTCAGCTCCATGTGCACCTCTTCTTTGAAGCCTTCCTGAATAGCTCAGAGCTCAGTAGTATCTTTCAGACTGATACTTACACAGGACCATGCTTCCAGCTATTGTACCCATCAATCATCTCCTGTTGAGTATTACTTATAATACCTTGCCTCCTGTTTTTTTTTTTAAATTTTTTATTAGAAAAGCTGTTCTTTCTCTCCTTACACTCACCTCTCCTTACACTCACCTGGGCATGGAGTTAACTGGCCCCTTGCCCCAGGGACCAAGAAGTCTGGGTGGTGGCCCAGGGAATTCCCGAAACCAGAAAGGACATTCTCTATGAGTCCCAAGAGAACTTTAATCATAGGAGATAGTCTTTCCTCTGGTAACATGCAGTCATGCTTCTCCGCTCCTCCTTTGCTTGGTTAGACTAGCCCATGGTGACTTAAGGTAGAGTTTATACAGATTTGATTATTTTAAAATACCTACCTCTTTTATGTGTTTTATTTTTTAAACTCTAACCTTTCTAATGATAACTTGATGTTGGTGAATTTTTTCCTGTTTTGATATTATTTTTTTCTAGTAACAGACTACTTATTCATATTTGCTGACTGCCGATAAAAAGAATGACTTAACAGTCTACCCAGACCAGACAATGGATGAGAGGAAATGGTCATTTTGACCTGCACAGTTATATTCAGATGGATAAATCAAACAATTTGCATAATCACTTTCCAAAAATATGCCCAGTTTAGGGAAAAAGACTCTTGTGTTGTCTAGCAATCAGATTCCTGACCTTTGATCTTTTCTCAAGCTACAATGTAAAGGACTCATGACAAATTACTTGGGAGAGTTGGCAGCAGTGGTGGAGTTTGAGTATCCAGCAAGGCCGGCTTACTAACTTACGCACGCACAACAGCTGACATATATTGTATCTCATTTGCATTGGATTCATTTCTCTTAAGTAAATAAGTCCCCTCTTTTTTTAAAGGACCAGAAAGTTAGTCTACAGTGTTTGGAGAGTTAATCACATAAGAGTTGTGTCCCAGATTCATCACCTGGTAGAGGAGCCTGTTGTCCTCTGAGACTGTGTCCATCGGAGGTAGTTTAAGTGCCCAAGTCAGTGCCCACTACTCCTCAGCAGCTGTACCTACATTACGCACTCAAGGTAGAATGCCCACAGGTTCCGGTGTACCTGAGGCAGTTTACTTTACACCTGCTGTCTGGAAGTAATTACTAACAGTGCCTCCTTCCACTATTAGAAGTGTCCTGGTTTAGGAAAGGAACTGTGTGGTCACCCCTATTCTAGATGCCCATCTGGAGAGCAAAGATTGAAAAGGAGACTCTGCACGTGCCCAGACCCACATCTCTATATGTGAGTTTCTTAAGGTGTGTCCACACATAATTAACCTATAGAAAAATCTGGACTTTACTCATTGATGGTGGAGGGAGTGATGAAATTCGGTGTCAATGGCTAAACGTAAGTGCCCCAGTTCAGAACATGTAAGAAGACTTGGGAATGTATACAATTTATATTCAAGTGCTTCTGTAAACATAGGGGGAGAGAGAGAGCAAGAGAGTGCATGTAAATGGTGCAAGGTGTTAACAATTGGTGGGTTCAGGCAATGAGTATATACATACTCATTATATTGGTCTTTTCACTTTTCTGTTGAATTCGAAGTCTTCAAAATAAGAAGTGGGTGATGGTAGGTGAAATGGTCTTGGGACTAGAAGGGCCCACTAGGTACCAGAGTTTCCTTAATTGGTTGATAAATGAGACACTTTACTTCTGAATCACATACAGGTATATGTGTGTGATAACACTTGTGTGTGTTGATAGTAGGGACGTACCTCCTACTTCTTGTTGACCCCTCACAATTCTGATTGCAGAGTTGTTGATACACATTCTGAAATGACAATAAAATTGATTTCTGTTGAACATTGTTTTTGGCAAGTTCAACAATACTTGTATGGCCAGTTCTGTTAACATAGCGATATTTAATTTTTTTTTTCTTTATTTCTCAAATGCTAAGTCCCAACTTCCCTAATTTTTACAATCATTTCTTTTTTTTTACCAAACATTATGACATAAAGCTACAACCACAATTAAACTATAGGAGGTGGAGTTTTTTCCTCATAATGCAGTGTCATAAGCTGTTATCTTTCTAATGGAAGGGGAAAATGAATTTGTTTTATTCAACCCAAAGAACTTAAATTGGTATGGAAGAGAGTTGAATGTGAGGAATTGAGGGGCTAGCTTTGAATATAAATTGAAATTTACCAACATTGTAAAAGGAATAATGTTGGCAGTCTTCCAAAATATTTGTTCATAGCAGGTTTGATATTAATGGATATATAAATTTATGTACACTTTACAGTTAGCATTTTATGAAGTGTTCCTTGAAGTAATTATCAGTCCAGTACCATACCCTAGCTAATAATATTTAATAACAATAATAATGCTTTGTGCTTGTGCCAAAGACCACAATGAGGTATCAAACCGTTTATTATCCTACCACATCCTGGCTGCACAGAAATACCCCCAAATACTTGATTTTTTCTACAAATGGAGAAACTAAGATCCAAAGATGTAATGAAGGGCATCCTCAAAAGTCATTAAAATCCCAAGGATAAGCTACCAATATCTGATGACAGGTGTCTCTTCCTCTCAGCAAGTATAAAATTTAGAGCAAGATAAATTGGAAGCAGCTACTTACTATGTCAATTACAGTAATATATTTGACATCCAAATATTCTGATGCAGGATATTGTTCTACATCTCATATATAATCCATCTCCGAGGTAAAACCAGGTTTCCCTAGGTACAGGGCAACTGTTTATGGTAGCTCTAGATCCCTGCAGTACACTTCCCATAGCTGGAAAACCTCACTAAATTTCAGATTTTCCAGTTGACTCGACCTATTCCAATTATATTTAAGGGAGATCAAAGAAGGGAGAGAAAGATCTCTATAATATGTACTACGTCAAAACTAAATACACATAGTATCTTTCTCTTTCTCTATTTCTGTCTCTGTCTCTGTTAGATGTGCAGTATTTTTGCTTTGGTCCTTATTTTTCCTACCTCTTAAGCACAGATTTGTCTATGATGATTATGTGAGTGAAATAGTCACCCCTTTCTCTCCTTAGAGTGTGTGTGTGTGTGTGTGTGTGTGTGTGTGTGTGTACAGCTATATTGTGGTGTAATTGCTATATGATAAATGGCACAGATTTGAAGAATATAATATGATAATCTTTTGGCATATGCATACAGCTGTGAAGATAAGAAACATATTCCTCACCCCCCAAAATCTTCTTGTGACCCGTGGTAATCCCCTTCTCCTGCCCTTCCTTAATCCTCTGCCCCCAAGTGACAACTCATCTACTTTCTATCACTATAGTTTCCATTTTCTAGAATTGTACATAAACAGAATTAGGTAGCATGTACTTCTTTGTTGTTGTTGGGTTACTTTCACTTAAACTCACTCTTTTGAAATTCACCAATGTCTTTAGATACATCAATACTTTATTTCTTTTATTTCTGAATCATATATTTCAATGTGTAGATAGAGCACATTTTGGTTATTCACCTGTTAATGAACATTTGGGATGTTTAGTATTTGGCTATTACAAATAAAGCTACATGAACATTCACAGACTTATTACAAACAAAGCTATTATGAACCTGAAGTCTTCCTAAAAACATATTTTTCTCTGCAGTAAATACTTAGGAGTAGCCAAGTTGTATGGTAGGCATATGTTTAACATTTGAAGAAATTGCAAAAGTTATCCAAAAGGATTATAACATTTTATAAACCCACCAGCAATTTATGAGAGTTCTGGTTGATTAAAATCTTTGCAGCACTTGATATGATCAGTCTTTCAATGAGATATTCTAACATGTGAAATAGTGTCTAATTTTGATTTCTGTTTACATTTCCCTAATGAATAATGATGTTAAGCATATTTTATGTGTTTATTTGTGTATCTCCTTTGATAAGTATTAAAATGTACTGCTAAATTTTTCAGTGGATTGTCTGTTTTCTTATTACACATGTATTTTATATGGAGCAAGGTATGGATAAAAGTTCATATTTTTATGTATGGATATCAAGTTGATCCAGCAGCATTTTAAAACCACTACCATTTCTCTACTGAATTGCCTTTGCATCTTTCACGAAAATTAATTTCATATATATATATATTTCTTGACTTTTTTTTCATTGATTTATTTGTTTTTTTGTCTTGCTAATACCTCACTGTCTTAAATTCTTGATGTCAGGTAAGTCCTCCAATTTTGTTCTTCTATTTCATTTCAAAGTAATTTTGATTGTTTTAGGAACCTTGCATTTACATATGAATTTTAAAATCAATTTGTCGGGCGCCTGGGTGGCTCAGTGGGTTAAAGCCTCTGCTTTCGGCTCAGGTCATGATCTCAGGGTCCTGGGATCGAGGCCCGCATCGGGCTCCCTGCTCAGCGGGGAGCCTGCTTCCCCCTCTCTCTGTCTGCCTGCCTCTCTGCCTCCTTGTGATCTCTCTCCCTCTGTGAAATAAATAAATAAAAAATCTTTAAAAAAAAAAAAAAGAAAACGAGAGTATTAAAAAAATAAATAAATAAAATAAAATCAATTTGTCATTTTAAAAATAAAGCCTGCCAGGATTTTGATTGGGATTGCACTGAGTATATAGATTAGTTTAGAAGAATTAACATCTTACCAATAACATTGGAATTTTTCAACCCATGAAAATGGTATGTATCTCCATTTATTTACGTCTTTGTTAATTCATTTCAACAATATATTCTAGTTATTAGTTTATAGGTCTTTCACGTAAGTTAGGTAAACTCCTAGATTGACATATTTTTATGCTATTACAAATAGTTTTTAAAATTCTTAATTTCTAGTTGTTTATTGCTATCATATAAAAGTAAAGTTGTTTTTTGATTATTGTTCTTTTACCCAATAACAATGACAAAATAATTTTTACAGAGACAGTTATGTCAATAGCAAATAAAGTCACATTTATTTCTTCCTTTTAATTCTGGATATCTTTTATTTCTTTTTGTTTAGCTTTATTATACTTGCTAGAAACTCGAGGATAAGTTTGAATAGAAGTAGTGAGAACAGGTATCCTGCTCTTTCTCTTGATCTCAAGTGGGAAAGAATTGTCTTCTACTAATAAAGAGGATGTTAACTGTAGGTTTTTTTTAAAGGAGTGCTTTATCAGAATGAGGAAGTTCCATTCTTTCCCTAGGTTGTTGAAAGTTTTTATCATAAATGGTTGTTTGATTTTGTTAGCTGGGGTGTGTGTGCATCTATTAAGATGATCACATGGATTGTGCCCTTTACTAACATACTGTATTACATTAATTGATTTTTGGATGTTCAACTATTGTACATTCCAAAATATATCTTACTAAACCATGGTGCATAATTCTTTTCATATATTGTGGGATTTTGTTTGATAATCTTTTGTTAAAGAGTATTTCATGTCTAAACTAACCTGTTATTTCCTTTTCTTTTGATGTCTTTGTCTGGCTTACATTTCAGGATTATGCTATCCTCATTAGATGAGCTAGGAAGGATTCTTTTTTCCCCTCTCGTTTCTGGAAGTTTGTTAAAATCTACCAGTGAAGCCATATGAGCCTGAACTTTTTATGGTGGGGAAATTTTAATTACGATTAAATAAAAACAAATTTTTGCTGTTGTTGTTATTACAGTTCTCTTAACAAAGTCTAATTCTTCTTGAGTCAAGTTTGGTAGTTTTTTGGGTTTTGTTTGTTTGTTTAATTTTTTTAGATTTATTTATTTATTTATTTATTTATTTATTTGACAGAGAGAGAGGTCACAAGTAAGCAGAGAGGCAGGCAGAGAGACAGGAGGAAGCAGGCTCCCCACGGAGCAGGGAACCTGATGTGGGCCTCAATCCCAGGACCCTGAGATCATGACCTGAGCCGAAGGCAGAGGCTTTAACCCACTGAGCCACCCAGGTGCCCAAGTTTGGTAGTTTTGTAGTTTGTTTTCTATTTTTGTCATTTAAGAAATGTTCTTCTGTCTCCTTTATTATCTTCCTTTGTATTAAATAAATAGACTGTTTTAATTCTTCTGCTGAGTTAAGAAAATTTTTTGAGTTATTTTTGTAATGATTGCTTTAGGGATTACAAATAAATGTATATTTTGTATACATTGTCTTGATTGTTCATAAAGTAGTTCATAATATTCTTTTAAAATAAGTTTAATTTTGAATGTTTTGGTAGTGATATTCCTGCTTTCTTTTCCAATTTTGAGAATTTTATCTTCTGTCTTACTTTCTTATTTAATCTAGATTAATGTTTATCAGCTTTGTTGATTTTCTTAAAAAGAATAAATTTTTGGTTTTATTTTTTCTATTGACTTCATTATTTTTATTTTACTCTTTATAATTTCCTTACCATTTCCTCCTTCAGTTTGTTTTGATTTAATTTGTTCTTCATTTTCCAGTTTTTCAAGGTGGAAATTTAAGTTGTTGATTCGAGACTTTTCTTCTTTTCTGATATAGGGACTTAAAACTATAACTTTCCTCTAAGCACTGCTATAGCTGCATCTTGTAAATTTAGACATGTTGTGTTTTTGTTTTCAATCTGATTTGTCTTGCAATTTATTCTTTGACCAGTTGGTTATGTAAGAGGGGACTGATCAATTTCCGTATATTTTTAAGTTTCCTAAGATTCTCTCTGTTACTGATTTCTAATCTGATTCCATTGTAGTTGGATAATACACTTTGTATGATTTCAGTCCTTTATTGAAATTTTTTTTTAATGGCATAAAATATTGTCTCTCCTGGAGGCTGCTCCATGTTCATTTAAGAAGCTTGTATTCTGCTCTTGTTAGGTATACTGTTCTGCAGATATCTGTGAAGTCTTGGCTTTATAGTGTTATTCAAGTCTTCTTTATCCTTGTTAATCTTCCGTGTAGTTATTCTATTCATAATTAAGAGTTGGTTATTTTAATTTAAAACTGTTGTTTTTGAATTGTCTGATTCCACTTTAAATTCTACAAAATTTTGCTTCATGTATTTTGGGGCTCTGTGGTTAAGTGTACAAATACTTATAACTGTTCTATCTTACTGATTGATGAATTAACACTTTTTATTATGAAATAAATATTTTCTTCTCTAGTAATATTTCTTATGTTAAAGTCTATTTGTATAGATTAATATGGCTACAGCTGTCATAGTTACTGATTTCATGTTTTACCTTTTTTATGTCTCTTAACTTTTTATTTGTGTTTCGGGGTTTTTTTTTCGGTTTTGTTTTGTTTTTAAAGATTTTATTTATTAGTTTATTTGACAGAGAAAGACAGTGAGAGAGGGAATACAAGCAGGGGGAGTGGGTGAGGGAGAAGCAGGCTTTCTGCTGAACAGGGAGCCTGATGTGGGGCTTGATCCCAGGACCCTGGGACCATGACCCAAGACGAAGGCAGACGCCTAACTACTGAGCCACCCAGGTGCCCCTATTTGTCTTTTTGAATATAAGATGTGTCTCATAGAGAGCATATAGTTAGGTCTTGCTCTTGTTCAATCTGACAATCTCTACCCTTTGTTTGTTGTATTTAGTTCATTTACATTTCATATAACTTGCTGTGTTGGATTTATGCCTGTCGCCTTGCTTTTCGCTTCTCGTTTCTCTTTTCTTTTTCTAGTGTTCCACTGTTCTTCTTTTACCACTATCTTTTGTGTTAAATAAATATTTTTTTATACTTTACCATTTTACTTTCACTGTTGATTACATTATTTCAAATTATTTTCCTAGTGGTTGCTTTAAGGATTACAATATACATCTCAACTGATCATCATCTACTTCAGAATACTGTAAATGTGATCTCAGTAAAATAAAGTATCTTTGTTTCATTACAGATCCTTTTCTTCCTCTCTTGGTGTTATTGTCATATATTGCCTCTACATAATTCCAAAAATATGGTGTTATATTTGTTATATAAAATCTTTTTCAAAAATGAAATAATTTTATTTTGATATATTTTTTGTTACGATTTATTTGTATAGATTTTTCTATTTACACATCTATTTATTCTTTCCATCTCTCTGCATTTGTTCCACAGATAAGAGATCCTGTTTAGTGTTACTTTCTTTCAGCCTGAAAGGTTTCATCTCTTAGTTCTTAGGAGCAGACCTGCTAGCAATGAATTTTCTGAGTCTTCATTTATCTGAAAATGTCTTTATTTCATATTGTTTTTGAATAATTTTGCTGAATATAGAATCTTGGTTGGCATTTTATTCAAACACTTTTGTCATTGCACTGCCTCTTGGCCTCCATTATTTCTGGTGTGAATTCAGCCATTAATTGTATTCTTGTATTATTGTATGTGGTATGTTTTTGTTTTGTTTTGTTTTGTTTTTCTGGTGCTTTCAAAATGTTCTCTTTGTCTTTGACTTTCAGTAGTTTAACTATGATGTGTCTGATTCTCTTCAAGTTTATCTGACTTGGGGTTCACTGAGTTTTTTGGATGTAGAAACCTCCTCCATAAGCGATAGCAAAGCTTGTTTTCTCAGTCAGTGCCTTTCTGGTTGAACTGCCATTCATTCTAGTTGAATTGAGAGGACCGAGGGATTGGGGAGTTTTATAAGCATCCCTAGCCAAAAATGTCACAATTTGCACTGTTTTTGCATCATAGCCTAGAGACTATGCAGGCAATACGTTGGGGAAAGCATTTGGCACATCTTGTTTGTTTTCATTCACTCAGGGATCTATGTCCTTCAATGCCTGATGTTCAGTATCTTCAAAATCATTGATTCCTATATTATATGCAGTTTTTAGTGGTTTGGGGTAGAAGGATAAATCTGGTGTTTGTTACTCAATCTGGGCTGGACCAGTTTTCCTGTTTTCTGTTTTTATTTGTGTTTTTAAATTAATATTCATTATTTTATAGAGCAGCTTTAGGTTCATAGCAAAATTAAGTGGAAAATACAGAGAATTCCCATATAGCTGTAGTTCCCACCTATGTACAACCTCCCTGATTATCAACATCCTGTACCACAGCAGTGCATTTGTTACACTGATGATGAATCTACATCAATGTACCACTACCCCTCAGAGTCTACAGTTTACATCAGGGTTCACTTCTGGTAGTGTACTTTCCATAGGTTTTGATAAGTGTATGATAACATGTATCTACCATTAGAGTATTATATGGAGTAGTTTCACTGGCATAAAAGTCTTCTGTGCTCTCCTTATTCATCATTCCATTCTACCTAACCCCAGCAATTACTGCTTTACTGTTTCCATAGTTTTGCCTTTTCTAGAATGTCAGAAAGTTGAAATCATGTAGTATGTAGCCTTTTCAGATTGGCTCCTTTCACTTAGTAATATACATGTAAGTTTCCTCCATGTCTTTTTATGTCTCGATAGCTCATTTCTTTTTAGTGCTGAGTAATATTCCATTGTTTGGATGTACCAGTTTATCCATTCCCCTTGGTTTATTCCAAGTTTTGACAGTTATTAATAAGGCTGCTAAAAACATCAATGTGCAGGGTTTTGTGTGGACATAAGTTTTTACCTCATTTGGGTAAATACTAAGAAGTGCAATTGCAATATGGTAAGAGTATATTTGATTTTGTAAGAAAATACCAAGCTATTTTCTAAAGTAATATATCACTTTGCATTTCTACCACCAATGAATGAGAGTTCTTGTTGCTCCACATCCTCACCAGCATTTAGTGTTGTCAGTATTTTGGATTTTGGCCATTATAAAGGCATATAATTGCGTCTCATTGTTATTTTAATTTGCAATTTTCTTATCTTTTCTTATAGAGGACAGAGGGGTAGAGGGAGAAGGAGAAGAATCTTAAGTAGGCTCCACACCCAGCAGGGAGCAAGACACTGCTTGATTTCACAACCCTGAAATCATGATCTGATCTGAAATCAGATGCTTAATTGACTGAGCCACCCAGATGCCCCTAGTTTGCAATTTTCTAATGACATAAGATGTTGAACATTTTTTCATATGTTTAGTTGCCTTCTGTGTATCTTCTTTGATGTTTGTTTAGGACTTTTGACCATTTTTAAATCAGGTTTATTGAGAGAAAGTATGGAATTTTTGTTATTCCCAGGAACTATATATATTATCCTCTTCTTCACTATCATTCATTATCTGTCCCAAAGGAATTATTCTTTTCTGGGATAAATTAATTTACTGAACTATTATAATGCATACTGGGTCAAAGATGTAATACAGTGAAGTTGAGGCAAATGAATCTGTAATTACTTAATTTTTTTTACAATCTTCAGACTGTAATTTTCCAATTCTGAAGGTATTAATCTATTTATTCATTCAACAATAAATTATTGAGAACCTGATATATATGATGTTTTGTGAAAGATGCTTTGGATGGCTTTCCTAACCACCAGCACCCAAGTACAGTCACTAAGTCCATGCAAAATTAAATCTAGTCATTTAATTGAAAATGAAAAATAACATTGTGATTGGATATGAGCATGTAAAATTACACTTTTAAAAACAATAGCATAAATCATTGACATGTCTGGGAATATACATATTTTACTTATTATTTATTTTGTTACTTCTTAAGAATTTTCCTAATCGGGGCACCTGGGTGGCTCAGTCCGTTGAGTGGCTGCCTTTGGCTCAGGTCATGATCCCAGGGTCCTGGGATCGAGTTCCACATAGGGCTCCCTGCTCAGCGGAGAACCTGCTTCTCCCTCTCCCTCTGCCTGCTGCTCTGCCTACTTGTGCTCTCTATCTCTCTATCAAATAAATAAATAAAATCTTAAAAAAAAAAGAATTTTCCTAACCACTGATGCATTAAGATAAATTAATCCTGACATTATATAACATTTTTGTTTTAAATACAGGTCAGTCAAAATTAATTCTGGCAAGCTTTAATAACAGAATATTTTAAAATCTATTTGATTAGATGGTCTTCTAAGATATACTGACTATGAATGTCTCCCTTTCTGAAATCACCATTTGAAACTTTTATCTGCGGTTTGATGTTCTCATTCCAAATACCTGCTGGGCATATCTACTTTTCCACATTCATCCTGTTTAAAAGCAAGTAGATTGCCTTATCCTGAAACCCTCTCTGCTTCTTCTTTGGTATTTCTTAATGGCCTTTGCATAACTCAGTTACTTAGTATTGAAACATCAGATTCATTGTAGACTTATATTCACTTTCCATGTCCCAACTCATAGTTTCTAAGGCTTTTTTACTTTTTACTTGAATCTCAGTTTTAAGTGATAGAAACTGTGAGGGGGGAAATGTAGGACTCTGAGGAGGAACTCTATAGTCTCCATATACTGGCACATTCCCAGCTAGATGTTCTTGGAGGGAAAAAAAAAGATTATCTTAGGGTCTACAGCAGCACTGTCCAATGGAAATATAATGTGAGTTACAAATATAACCTACATGTATAATTTCAAATTTTCTAATAGCCACATTAAAAAGCAGATTAAAAAATAAACAAGTAAAATTAATTTTAATATATATTTTGTTTAACCCAATATCATTTCTACATATAATCAGTATATAATTATTAATGAGACACTTTATTTTCTTCATACTAAATCTTTGAAATATGGCGAGTATTTTATACTTACAGTGTATCTCAGTTTTCACTAGTCACATTTCTTTTTTTTTTTTTTCCTCCCAGGACAAGGCACTATTTTATTTCCAATATTATTACTTATTATGATTTAGATTTTAGAAGCTTAAGGTAGGATGAAATATTACAATAACCAAAGCAAAAAGCATATATCAAAGTTATGGCTATTAATGAATAACATAGTCCTTCTTTTTTTTTTTTTTTTTTTTTTTT